>JARFJB010002548.1:2905000-3402500 GCA_036346205.1 Vesta saturnalis | reverse complement strand
GGATCACTCATCTCCAACATGTTTGTTTTATCATTGAAGTAAATCACTCCCTTGACTCGATAACACTGATTATTGGTCATTGCTTTTCGAATTTGGATTTCAAATATCATGCCCCTAGTGACATCGAGTTCACGATAGCTTTGCCACTGATATGTACAAGCATATCTCAAGTAACTTCTGAATATCGCAATTCGAAATCTGCTGTTTTGCAGTGTAGATGTTCTTTATATGGCGGCATAGTAAATGCTAGCACGCAATGGTAACGTAATTAGGCATAAGTAGTTAATTGGACAAGACCAATCGTATACTTTAGGGTAGATTAGATTAGGAGGAGTTTTATTGTTATGGTGTTAAATGTCGCTAACGCGATGGTAGATGCTCACGGATGAGTTTTTCTAGAAAGTTTCTTAATATAATGCAAAAGGTAAGTCTAAAAATTAATTAAATATGAACACATATGGTTAAACCGTATTATTGATATCTTATCGAAGCGCGCCGATTTGGAACTTTAACATGTATTTATGTCTATTAATCTCTATATGGCATGAAGTTTTAAACGTCGTTCTGACATAGAATATTGTTTTTGTTTTTACAATGTTGTCTATTTTCGTTATGAACGTATAAAAAGAGGTCGCATAATTATCCTACAAATACTGTAATTATACTATACATAACATTACCAGCAAGGTAAAAAGAGTTTTACTAGCGGACAGAAGGATATAACTGGAGCCAGTAAAACTCTTTACCTTGCGTGTACTGTTATATATTTTATTTGTTACTCAAAAAGCAAATATATTAATTAAAGTGAACTTGCAAAAATGTCTCGTTACCTTTGAAATCACTACTCTGACAACGGCACTTTTTTATTATTTTGCTAATACAATGTGAACAATGTACGGTCGTCTCTAACTTTCGTCTCTAGTCTTTAAATTTTTAACTAGTAGCTAGCTTGTTAAGATTAACTTTCAACGGCAATAAGTTGACGATAAATTGACATTAGCAAATGAGTAAAAAATAAAAATTACTTCGTTTCTAGATGTCTATTAACCTCTGGCTGACATGAAGGTTTAAACTTCTGTTTAACATAGATTATTCTTTTTGTCTTTATAATGTTGCCTATTTTGGTAATGAATTTATCTGAAAAGATGTTGCATAATTACCCTAAAAAAATTGTTTCGTTTCTTATAAATTCCATTTTGTAGGTTGGAAGGTTGAGTGGTGTTCCACACCAGATATTCTAAATTAGCATCTAGATGTCTATTAAGCTCTGTTTGACATGAAGGTTTAACTGTATGATTGACATAGATTATTGTTTTTGTTTTTACAATGTTGCCTATTTCAATCAAATTATTACATTTATTTTAATTTCCATTTTGTTGGGTGGAAAATTGTGTGTTGTTCCACACGAGATATTTTAAGACTGGCAATAAATGTTTGACGTTTGTTTGCAAATTATGCATTTGTTTCCAGTAGTATGCGAACAATAGGTGCGTTCGTGGCATCTTTGATTATTAACGCTAGTATAGTTTATATAATGTATTGACATTTATTTAGTTTATTTCGTATATTTTAAAAACGAATATTAAGATCCGGTTTGTTGATTTTCATACTTTTTCTCCTCTTTCTAGCTAAACCACAAAAATAATACCGTCCATTTAATTTTGTTCAGAAAAATATGGATATGTAAGTATTGATATGGCCGGCTTCTTGTAGTAATTGACCATGCTATAAAAGATTAAAACATGTCAAGTTAACCCTTATCGCACAGAAAGAACAGAATACAACGTTGATTTCAGAATACCATAAAAATGCTGGATATTTCTCTAATTAAACTGGCTTTATAGCTGTTATAACTGGTACGCAATTTTGCGTCAAATTCGGGACGCTATATAAAATATTGTAAGCTCGTCGTTATTGTTTGATTATTTTCAGAAAAGAAATTAATTGTTAGTGTATCACTCTAATGCATTTATAAAGCCTTAATTTTATATTTAAAAGTGAAATTATGTGTAAATTTGGGATTCCTTCTTGACATTTTTCTTTTTTAGAAAAGCTCGCTCGCATTATATTACGGTTTAAACTCCTAGAAGCTTTTTCTTTATTTATCGGTGAGATTGTCATATCAGAGTTTATATTTCTTCCTTTTCTTTCAGTCATTTTAGTGTTGCTGTCAATCTATAAAATTTTTATTGCTTGTACTACTAAAAATACTGTGTTTATCATTTCTGTCAGCACTTACTAGGAACTGTTTTTTTGAGAATAACCAACTACAAGCTATATAATTTAGTACATAAAAAATAATATATGCATGGATTAATTGAATGTTGATTTTGCTGTGAAAAAGCTGCAAAGTTTGAATGTCAGACGTTTAATGGTTCTACGTATTTGTCCTTTAATGCTTTTACTTTCAAGTGCTTTAGACTGAGGAGACTACCGCCTAGGGATTTTGAAATCTGTGACTTTTCAAACTTTATTTTCGCAGTAATGAAATATTCACTTGGTGGATATCCCCACTGGTCCCTTGAATACTTGCAAACTCTAGTTTATAATTCGTATAATTTATATGAAAAAAGATAATAAAATAAATATGTTGTGAAATGGCTCATATTTCAACATAGAATAACAATAGGCAGATATCTATTAAATTGGTCCAATATTTATTCACAGATATCCACATGCGTCGCTGAGTATTAGTAAAGAAATAAAATCGATATGTTTACCATCAGTGAGTCGCCAAAACAAAATGGTTTGATCTATTATTTCATAAATATTTGAGTGTAATTTTTTGATTTTCATAATTTTGATAGTTACAAGAAGAAATTCAAGAAAACAGTCTTACAGTTAAAAAATTAATGAATTAAACTAACAGACTAATCCTGGTTATCGAGATTTTAATAACAAACAAAAACCTTCTAAAGTTCGACAATTACATTAAATGTTCAAACTGATGACTACACCCTCTGACAATACCCAGGATTAGTCTGTTAGTTTAATTCATTAATTTTTTTAACTGTAAGACTGTTTTTCTTGAATTTCTTCTTATGTAACTTACTCAAAATTTTATATAGTTGAAAAGAGATTAAAAACTCTACCGAAATAAAAAATAAAAAATATAGGTTATCAATTAAAAAAATATTGATGACGTCACAACCTTCAAAACAATTGATGGAAACATCTGAAAAAACCTTTTTCATATGCGCTATAATAATTTACATCGCTACACACCTTTTAGATTTTGTCTCTTTCATACAGATTAACGGAGCAACCGAATTTATCCTCTATTTAATTTCCACACTGTAAATTAACCTACTCATTGAAACGAATAAAACATGAAACAATGCATTCACTACGTTTTGAAGCATTTGAGGCGTTATTAACCTACACTCAAGCCGAATTCTTTCTTGAAGGTCCTCTAAATTGTTAGATTGATTTTTGTATACCATGTGTTTTAAGTGGCCCCACAGAAAAGAGTCTAATGGCGTTAGATCTGGGGACCTAGTCGACCATTCCATTGGACCTCTTCTTCCTATCCATCTTCCTGGGAACACTTCGTCTAAATAACGTCGCACATCTCCTGCATAGTGTGGCTGAGCACCATCATGTTGCAGCCAAATGTTATTGTTTGGTACATCGGGGTTGTTTTCATTCGGAAATCCTATCGTTAATGCAAGTAGTAATTCAAATTCTAAAAAGTCTAGGTATCTTTTCCCAGTCAAATTAGCGTCGAAAAGGAATGGCCCTAAAATCCTGTCACCGACAAGTCCTGCCCATAAAATTTTGGGGATATTGGGTGTGAGCTTCCTGCATCCAGTGCGGATTTTCCCTAGACCAATATCGAAAATTATGCGTATTGACAGTTCGATGTAAGGAAAAACTTGCTTCATCGGAAAATATTATACAAGAACATTGGATACTGATTGCTTATTTCCACCATTTGCTCACAGAATTGTTGCCTAAGGTCAAAGTCGGTCTCTGATAAGTCATGGATCAATTTTTCTTTGTAAGAATGAAATTTTTGTGTTTTTAAATGTTTCGGTACCGCAGTATGGCTCACATTGTGTTCCAAATCGGCGTTTCGACTAGTTGAATGCGGATTATATTGAAATTCCAATAAAATATTAAGCTGCACATCTTCGGCTAATTTTGCTACAGGGCGGCCAGTTTTTGAAAGATCCCTCACAGTACCGTGTTCTTGGAATGTATTTTCTATTCTGCTGACTTATTTGCTTATCAGGATATTTGTCTCTGAGAGAGCAGTTTGAACATTCAAACGTAAGCCTCTACCAAGTTTAAAAGCTTTGGCGATTTTCATTGCACACTTTTAAGCATTCCATACGATCCAAACCAGCAATACATCCAGGTGTCAATACAGCATCGGAATTTCAATACATTGTTTTTTTCAGGACATATATTGAAACAAAGTACGCAATTTGAAGCTAGGAGAACTACAGCAACAGAAAGGACAGCAGCAGAACTTCGGAATCGACTCGAGCATCCATTCTTTTATATCCGTTCTTATGAGGGCATATATAAAAGGAGAGAAACTCCACCGGGACCGGATTCTACCTACAGGACTAGGTTAACATCGTGTTAATTTTTCATTCTTTTTAGAGCTAGAGAGAACCTAGATTGCGGTCCGATACTAACCATCAGTAGACTCGTAATAAGAGCCGATTGAAACAATCTTTTACCGTTACTGAATTGTAGTAAGCTTGCTTATTACAGTTGAGGGTGGAATTTCGATCATAAAAATCATTCTATGATCGAGGAATTGATTTTTTTACAGTGTTCTGTACGCGCACGCGCGGTCCGTGTACTTTATGGTACCCCTAAGAAACCGCGAAATCAGTTTTGAACCACGCCCTTCGCGGACTTTACAACCACTGATGGATACTCAACATCAACACGAAGAAATGGACGCAGAAACAAGAAGTTTAGCAACGCCGAAGCCTACCGTCTACGAGATGCGAATGCTCAAAGCAACTCCGGAGGGACCTAGCTGTACAACGGGAGCTTACGGCTAGCCAGAACCGAAAGATTGAAAAACTCACGGCACCATCAACCGGCTCATGCTGAATATGGACACATTCCTCCCGGCACCTATCACCACCAACAACAAGAAGACACCTGCCCCGTCAACCGCCACCGCCATCGTAACAGAATAGCTCCCCTCCGCTCCGACGCCGAATGGCAAGAAAACAACGCCACCTCTACCACCGCCAACGGGGCAACCGAGCAGGAAGATGGAAGTCATCCAGCAGCCCACCCAATCGCAACCCAGCCAAGTGCTTGCAAACGACACGTCAGACGAAGACGACGAAGGCCTCAGGTCTAGAGCAGGAAGACAACAGCGAAGAGGCAGCGCCTAGAAGAGGAGCCACAAGAACTGCAGCCAGAACCACCGGCGAAGAAAGAACGTGTGCCACCCCTCATCCTTCACCGCCAGGAGGACTACCGATCAGCGATGCGGGCTCTCAACGGAACAGGCATCACCCCGACGCAGACAAGGTTAACGAGGACGGGCACCATCGTCAACGATGGATCCGCCGAGGACTACAGGAGAGCTACCACCACCCTGGACAACATACAGGTACAGTTTAACGCCTATATGTTACAAGAAGCTAGGCCACTCAAGATAGTGATCCGAGGAATCCCCAGGAGAGGACATGCTGCAGCAGGTTGCCGATGACCTCACCGCCCTCGACCACCAAGTCCAGAAGGTGTCCCCCATGCAAGCGGGACGAGAACGCTGGCCCACGTCACTGGTTTTGGTTCAACTGGACAAGACCGCAGAGCCAAGGTGATCTTCGAGATGAGGACGCTGGGCTACCTCAAGATCTGTGTGGAATCCCCACACAAGAATAACGGAGTCGGACAGTGGCACCAGTACCAACGGTTCGGCCACTCAGACCGGGGATGCCACGCCATCGCCACATGCGTCAAGTGCGGAAGGATCCACCACACCAGAAGTCCAGGGACACGGCAGACAATTGCTGCAACTGCCAGGGACCACACACTGCCAACTACGGAGGATGTCCAGCCCACCCCAAGAACATCACCAGGGTTCAACAGCACCGCACCGCCCCCGGACGACCAGCACCAATACCAACCAGGAGAGTGGAAGAAGGCATCAGCTACTCCCAAGCAGTATCAGCAGCACCACCACAAGCAGATGCAGCAGTCTCAAGAGCCGCAGCCCCCAGACCACCATCTCGGAAGAAGACGCCGGCTTCGCCTCCGCCATGAGAATCCTGAGGGCAATCCATGCTTAAAAAACCGTTCATGAATAAACGCCTACACAAGCCAGCATCCATCCACATCGCGTTGTGGAACGCGAACGGTCTTCTTACAAGAAGAGCTAGCCGCCTTCATGGACCACCGCAACCTGGACATGGTACTGGTATCGGAATCACATCTACGCCCATGCGACAATCAGAAGACAGCGGGCTTCACGCTCCTTCGCACAGACAAGCTGACCGGAAGAGGCGGAGGGACGGACATTACATCAAGAGCTCCATCAACCACCACTAACTGCCCACACCGAGGATGCAGAGGATGGAAACCACCGCCATAGGAGTCATCACCAGCACAGCCGGCCTCATTAGGATCATAGCTACAACCCACCGGGAGCCAAGATAGACGAACAGGAACTGAACGACCTCTTCCTGGACAACACTCCAACGTCGCAGGGGGGGACTTCAACGCGAAACACTCATCGTGAAACAGCAGGACCACCAACGAGCTGGGAAGAAAACTAGAAGACTACGTCGGCCCAAGAAACATAATCGCGGATGGACCAACCGAGCCAACCCACTTCCCATACCAGGAAGAACTCCGACCGGACGTACTGGACATCGCGCTTTTCAGGAACGTGAGACTACACCACGTGATGGAGACGATAGAAGACCTCAGCTCCGACCACAACCCGGTTCTATTCCAACCAGGCATCCCGGAACAGCCCACACCCGCACAACAATCCACGATCATCTGGAGAAAATACAAGGACATCATAGAATAGAGGATCACATCGGCGCTCACCATCGACAACGTCCAGCAGGTGAACTTCGCCGTAGAGGACATCACGAAGACCATACTCCAAGCAACGGAATCCGCCAGGTGCACCACGGAAGCACACCGAGGAAACACCTACGGACTACCCATGGAGATCAGGGACATGATCCGGAGAAGAACAGGACCAGGAGAACCTACCATAGGACGCAACACCCAGACGATCGGAGGGAAATGAACCGGATGCACTAGACAGCAGTCAAAGAGCACCGAAACTCAACATGGAAAGCCATTTTGAATTGTCCCTCGGCACCCAATACGGATCATACTGGAAGATGGTGAAAGCCCTAAGGAAGGAATACATACTCGTCCCACCACTGCACGAAAGCAACGGACTCGTCTACACAGAAGCCGCTTTGTTGCCGAGACCATCGAATTCCAACGCAGCCCGGTACACGAACACACCGACCAGGACTACATCGCCGCAGTCCACCGCACCGTCAGGGCCAGCCTAGCAGAGGACACCGGGGACAACAGCCGATTCACCACGCCGAGAGAAGTCCGAACTTCATCCCGAACAAGGCGTTGAAGCTCCTCCCACCGAAAGGCATCGCATACCTCACGCCCATCTACAACGCGGCGCTAAGATTCCGACACTTCCCAATCAGATGGAAAGAAGCGGACACTGTGATGATAGGAAGAAATCGAAGAACTCAAGATCTTTCCCGACGAGTAGTTAGCCTTCCATCCTCGCCACTCGACCACACAACAAGCGCTCCGAGTCGTAGAACACATTGTGCGTGGACTGAATGGAAGAAGTTCATCGGAAGAATGTTTCTGGACATCTTCAAGGCTTTCGACAAGGTTTGGTACCACAGACTCCTCTTCAAGATGCGGGAACGCGGGATCTCGCTACCCATGGTGAAGATGATCCGATCCTACCTCACCAGTCGATGCTTCAGGGCGAAATAGGCCCACTGCAGGTCGCTTCCCAGGAGAACCACCGCGCGAGTTCCTCAAGGTTCGATACTCGCCCCTAGGCCTTTGAATATTTATGTTTCAGATTTGCCTAGCCACCTTCGCGGACGACATCGCAGTCCTCGCCCAGTCATACAGCAACCACCAGGCGAGCAAGATCCTACAAAGAGCAGCGGACGACCTGGAAGGATGGTACTCCAAATGTCGCATCGGAATCAACCTCGAGAGAAGCACCGGGGTTCTGTTCACCCGAAGACACATGAGCCCCACGAGGAACATTTCCACGTTCGGCCAGGATATCCCATGGAGGAATTACGTGAAGTATCTGTGACTCCACATGAACAGAAAGCTCCGATGGAACCAGCACGTCGCAGACAGAAGAGCCAAGGCCTACGGCATCATCAAGAAGATGTATCCGCTCATGGGGCAGAATAGTGTCCTAACGACCGACAACACGATGCCGACATAGGCCTGCGAAGCATGGGCATACGCCGCTCCCTCGACCATCAAGCGCCTTCAGACCATCCTGAACAAGTGTCTCCGGATCATCACCGACGCACCTTGGTACGTTGGAAACGACCGACTCCACAAGGGCCTCAAGATGGCCACCCTTATGGGATTCATGGAAACCGCCGCAGCCAACCAGGAGATGGTACTAGCGGCCCATCGCGGTATTATGGAACTACGACGCCAACGACGTGACAAGACACAAGAGGCCGAAGATCGTACTGTGTTGAGTGATATAAAATTATCGAAATAAAAAATAACAATATAGGTTATAAAATACTTATCTTTTTTGGGATTTTTTAATGGTGTACTTTAAATTATACACTCTAAACGTTTCGATAACACTTACAGTTATCTTCGTCAGTAGTAATGTTTGTTAAAAATTGTTAAAGATGTAGTAAACAATTTTGTCAAATTTGACATTTTATGTAGCATGTCCTATACCTAAATTTAAAACGGCGCGATCAAAAATACTCGACACAGCGGCTCTACTGATGAACCATGGCGTTACTAACCATTACCCGCGCCGCATACAACAGTACACCTTTGGTAAATAACGAACGTAACCTCTAATAATTTTCCCCTTTCGCCTGCGTATTGTTTTTTACCACGATAATTCCCATTTTTTCACTTTTTACAAAACAGCCTTTTTCAAGACCACCAATCTTTATCAAGTAATTATAAAAAAGGTAAATTATACATTTAAACAACAAATTCATGTTTTGTAATTTCAGAGTGTAATATTGTGCGACATAACTTTTTCTCTAGAAGCGAATAAATTTCTTTTGCAATCATATTTCCGTAATGGAAATAAAGACGAAAATGGAGCTTGCATATATTCAATTCGCTTATGCATAGAAGAATTTCAAGAAGCGTATCCTGACAATGATACCGTTTATTATATTATACGTCATCATGTTTACTGTGTAATTCAGGAAACGTTTCTTCTGAAAAATCACCTGGTCGCCCCACACTTACTAATGAGGTTGTGGAACGTGTTCGTACTCGTCTTGAACAAAGTCGCCAAAAGACACTGCGATAATTGTAGCAACAAACTGGGATGTCATATGAAACATGTCACACAATTGTTAAGAGAAAATTAAATTTCTATCCGTACAAAATAAGAGTATTACAAGATCTCCATCGTGTCGATATTCAAAAGCGTATAAATTCATGCAATTGATCCAATGCACTACTACGAGACAACTTGTAGACAAAAGTTATTTCTCCGATGAGGCGTGATTTCAGTTAAGTGGTTACGTCAATTCTCAAAACTATATCGAACTTGGAGTGCAGACAACCCTCAGGCCTATCAGGAAACTCCGCTTAATCTCCTAAAGTAAGCGTGTTGATTGCGATGTCGAGGAGGTGAACTGTTGGACCAATATTCTTTGATGAACTTCATGACGACGAATTGCAAGAGGGTTTCTCTCAGCATGGCAATGCAACTGTACATACACATGCAGAAACAACAAGTTTTGTACAGCAGTACTTTGACAGCCGAGTGATTGGATGAAACCTTTGGCCTCCATTATCATTGGATCTAACGCCCTTGGATCTGAAAAATGTAATTTATAGAAATCGTTTACATACACTGGCCGAATTACGCAACAACAGTTGGAGGCAGTTTTTGAAAGCACGAAAAGGAGAGGGAATGCCTGTCTCGATAATGGTGGTGATTACTATGACCACTTATTATAATACGCGGCTAACGACTGTTACCTAATACACAATTTATAAAAGGATTTTAATCTCGTTTCAACTACCAAATTGTTTCTTTGTGCAATTTCGTCTAAATTTAGCAGCACTTAAACATTAAAAGGCGTGGTAATGCTATTTAATGTTTGCAAAGTTATGTTTATATTGTTTAGTGCTTTGAAGTACCATATGAGGGCGCAAATGGTGACTAATATTATGTTTCATAAGAGCAGCTATGTCAGTGATTATTGATACCTTTCTAAATTCTGACTTATGGAGCTAGCTCTAAAGTTTAACCTATTTTGACATTTATTCGAATTTAAAAAAAAATGAATTGCGCTACGACCAATAAAAATTGTGCAATTTGTATTTCAATCAAAGCACTCTAAGATGGCAGAATAAAAAAAAACTGCAGTTAACAATTTTCAGAAATCGATATTGGCGGCATGACGATTTTTTTTTATGATTGTGGACCTGAACAGGCTAAATAAGGCCTATCGTGCTAAAGCACTTAGGAACACTTAGGATGATGGATAATGACTTGCCAATAGATGCCTATGAACAGCTACCTTAAATTTTCTAATATCATAAGTGAGAGGAAAACAGGAACTAGGGAGATCATTCCAGAGTTTAGAAGCCGTGTAGAAAAATGTGGATTGCGCCCGTTTCGTACGACAAGTGGAGATTTGTACAGCATACTGATGTGAATGAGCGAACCGAGTGTTTCTCGCAAAGATAGCTGGAGATGGTATCAAAGAATGTAATTCACCAGCACAATAGCCGTTGTAATAACGATAATACAAAGAAAGAACTGAAACCATCCTTCTATGCTCAAGGGACTGTATGTGAGAAGTTAAGGACGGGTCATTTATAAGCCTCTCTTTTGAATACGATCAACGATATCGAGAGCGTATTGGGGAGCACTAACCCAAAGGTGAGAATTATATTCCAGATGAGGCCAAATTTGGGCCTTATACAGCAGAAGGAGTTGTCGAGAGGTAAAGTACTGCTTAGATCTGTACCAAAAGCCTATTTTACGAGCAGCTGTTCTGGTAGCTGACAGAAGATGGTCAACCCATGAGAGAGTTGAAGATAGAGTCATACCCAACAGAGTAATAGAGTCTGAAAACTTAAGAACTGAGCCATTCATACTTACAACAGGAAATGATCGATCTTTTTGGCGGACATAAGGCAACACTGAGTTTTGTTAGCATTAAATTTAACTAGATTATTGCTTCCCATTCGAGAATACGTTGAATGTCTTTGTTGATTGAATTTGCCATTTCAGCTTTAATTTCTTGATTTGACATAGAAGGTGGATTATCACTATGAGTAGACTGAGATGAACTACAGTGAAGAGTGCTATCGTCAGCAAAGCAATGGATGGGGTTGTTGTTGAAGAAATAAGGTCGTTTATGTACAGCAGAAAAGTGTAGGCGCTATAACGGATCCCTGTGGTACGCCCGCGTTAATGCTAACTTCTTTTGAAAAAAGCCATCAACTACGACACGTATTCGTCTTTTATCAAGGAAACTAGAAACCCAGTTGATGAGCGTATCATTTAACCCAACGAGGTGAGTTTGGCAAGTAAACACTTATGCCAAACTTGGTCAAATGCCTTTGAGATATCTAAAGCGACTACAACTGTTTCACCGGACTGCTCTACTGTATTGTTCCAAACTTGGGTCACATATGAAAGAAGATCGCCTGTTGAACGACTTTGCCTAAACCCATATTGGTGGTCACTAAGGAGTTTGTTAGTTTCAAGAACGTGAGCAGTTGCTGATTGATGGCTTTTTCCATGATTTTAGACAAAATGGAAGTGATGGCAATTGGTCTGTAATTTGAGGGATCGGTCTTATCACCTTTTTGGGAATAGGTTGAACATTTGCTAACTTCCATGATGAAGGAATTCCCAAAGATATAGAGATCGTATAGAGCTTAGATAGGACTGGTACTAGTTCGGGGAACATTTCTTTAAGACAATAGCTGGGATACCGTCTGGGCCAGTCGCCTTATTGAGATCAAGCCTACTGATGATCGATTCCAAGAGCTTGTACCGAAAATGAATTGGTTTCATAACGTATGAAGAAGAGTTGACTAGGGGCACATCTTTTCCAGAATCATTGAGACACGAGTTTGATGCAAACAAATCCACAAAAACGTTGGCTTTGTCTACAGAATCAGCAACTACCGATCCGTCAATAGATGTCAGGGGAAATGAAGATGTTCGAAAGTTTTTACTAATGGCTTTTGCTAAAGACCAAAATTTACGACTGCCTAAAGGAGATGTAGCTAGTTCATTGCATTTTCGTTGTTCGAACAACTTTTTAGTTTTAGTGATGACACTTTTGCAGATATTTCTAGCACCAACGTATTCTACATGACTGTCAACCGATTTATTAGATTTCCATTTAATGTAACATTTATTTTTAAAGATATTGCATCAGAACAAGCCTTATTGAACCAGGGTTGGGAACGTGAATGACCTACACGGTACTGTTTTTCGGAATGTATAACTCCATTCCCATGAGGATGACTTCAGATACTGAAAGAGCGATGTCCGAAGAAGAGGACGACTTAAAACAATATTCACGCCATGGAAAGGTTGCAAAGAAATCCCGTAAATCACTCCATCGAGCTGACTTAAAACACCACAAGGTTCTATCGGTTTTGCGAACAACAGTGGAATTAGGTACAGTAGAAATGATTTTATTAGACAATGGTCGGAAAGACCTAAAGGCGAAAGAACGGAAGTTTTATAAACAAGAGGGTTTGATGTAAGAAAGAGATCTAGAAGATGTGGAGTATGGTTAGGGTTATCAGGGATTCTTGTGGGTTCAGAAATCATTTGTGTGAGATCACATGAAATAGCAAATGTTTCTGCACTATGACCAGCGGGATTTGTAGTAGATGAAAATTGAAGCCAATTAGAGTTATGAACATTGAAATCGCCTACAAATGAGATATCGCAAGATGAAAACTGAGACAGGAGATAGTCAACTTTCATACTAAGGTAATCGAAGAAGTCTTGAAAGTTGCTGTCATTAGGAGACCTATAAATGCAACAGTAGAATTTCACAAAATTAGGACCAGAATGTTTAAACCAAATCACGTCAAAAATTTTATTTTCTAAGGAAGAAACCCTCTTGCAAGCAATTCTGTCCTTGATGTACGCACATACGCCTCCTTTATATCGAAAGTTAGAGTGAAGATGGTATTGAGGAAATTGCAAGTCGGGTGACTCCGAGCTTTCAGAGGAGACTTGTGTTTCAGATAGAAACAATATATAAGGTTGTAATTGTTCAAGATGTTGGTGAATAGCATTAAGATTAGACCTAATACCGCGGATGTTGCAGTAGTGAATCAGAAAGTTGATACTTTCGATGACCGAGGTCGCTTGGGCCCTGCCCTACCGGACATCCGAGTGGGGCAGGATTTTACGTCCGGAATTTATAACCCTAGAAACCACAGCCATCTTATTTTTTAATTTGGGACTTTTAATCCGATAGGAAGACAGTGAGGGCGAGAAGGAAGAATAAGGATGAGAATAGATTAAGGATGATGGAAAAGGTAACCGGCAGCCCTTACCGAGCTCAGAAAATCGGAGACCCAATATTAAGGAGCCCATGGTATGGGTGGTGGTACCTCCCCGGCTGGCATGGAGTATACATGCCTACCACCTATTAAAATTAAATTTAAAAAATTAAAATTTTCATCAATTTTTGTGTGAAAACGGCATAACTTTTCTTATCTTAACTTATCTTCTATCCGTTTATATCCTCATTTTTTATTCGCAAGCTGAAACATGTTCAAGTCAATGACATATTTTTGCTAAGGTCAAGTCAAAATTTCAAGGTCAAACTTTTGGTGAGAAATTGAAATATAAAAATAGAATTTTCGAGGTCATAACCTTACAATTCTTCAGAATTCTAAAGTAAAAATTTCAAGGTAAAATTTTTGACGGGATGCTTAAATCTAAAAATAGAATTTATAAGGTCATCACATTATAATTCTTAGAAATCTAAAAAAAACATTTTGAAGGTCAAAGTTTAGTGACCTGCAGCGGTATCATATTACAATTCTTAGAAATCTAGAAAGGTATAGTGCTCAATCTGAAAGATTATTAACCTGCAGGGTAATCATATTACATCTCTTAGAAATATAAAATAGAATCAGTTTATGGAAACAACAAGAATGACAGGTCTATGCTAAAAGTAGACCAAGGCCAAATGGTATAATAACCTAAAGTATACGTACACATAAGTGGTGGGGATTGAATGAAAGATCATAGATCAATAAAGACGACATTGTTGTATAACTAGACATTTAACTTATAATTTGTGAAATAAATTATTATATATAGCTATAGGAATTTGTATCAAAGGATGTAAGTCTTCGATGAAATAAAACACATAAAAAATAATTGTATTTTATTTTAGTTCACTAAATATTACATGAAAATGTTTTTTTCTAAAATTTCATTATTTTGTATAGTGACCCTAAAGTGCTTCTGCAATCATTTAAATAACTAATGGCCATATTCCCGCATCCGGTCCACATGTCCATCCCAAGCAGGAATTTGAATTTGTTTCACCTCTATTTTTCTACTATGTGAGTGGCAAAGTATTCGACAGCTTGAAGGCACGACGTTTTTAAATAATTTGAAATATATAAAATATGTTAGCAATTTCAATCTTTTAAGTCATGTAAAACACTATTTCTTATTCATCATTTTAGAATACACTCGCATTTTCTCTTACAAGAAAAAAATTTGAATGTAACAGTTTATCTTGTAAATAAACAATAAAAATAATTTCAAATAAAGGGAAGTATTTTTTTCCGATAAAAAGTATAATTTGTCTAAGTTACGGAACTGAACCTACAGCTTGACTAGTTATTTATCTAAATATATTGTTTATTAACATTAACTGATTTTCATGTAAAACGAATTTTTTTAGTAAATCAATATAAAAACAAAAGAACTGATTTTTGTTAACACATAAATTGAGATTTTTTAGACAGAGTTTTATTTTTACTTTCCGTTTCCGTTGAAGCAGCATTCTTTTCATTGATATTGAGGTTTTAAAACTATACATGTATAATCTTTACATCTCGTTAAAAATTGAAAATTTGAGTGTCCTGATCGAATTAAAATCTGAATGATTCAGTAAGTTGTGTGTTTCTTATAAATGAACCTAAGACGTCAATCTATATCATGTGCAAGAGCGAAAGAAAACAATTATAGAATAGCTACATTATACTAGCTTAATCTACTCGCGTTTTTTTTTAGGCAAAGTTTATTTTTTAACAAAGGAGTGAAAACTTGTAAAATATAATACACTATACTGTTTTATAAGATTGAAAAAAAAAATCATAATTATGATATATGTTACAAGTAGGCCGCGGACTTGCATATTCGTTTCCGTCGAGATTTTTATATTAAAGTATACATGTATAATTTTTATATCTCGTTGAAAATTGAAAATTAGGGGTGCTAACCGAATTAAAATTTTTAAATCGTTCAGTAATTTATGTGTGTTTCTTATGAGCTTACTTAAGTACAAAAAAAAAGTTGTTTTAAGTGCTGTTTATCGTTGAAAAACTGAATAGGTCAATTTTTAGGACAATTTTTCGTTTTTTTTGAGAAATTAATAAATGAAAAGATAAAGTGCCACTTATAAAACAGTCGTGTTTAACAAAAAAAATTATTTAGGACTTACACTCTAGTTTTAATACTTCAATCTTTATTATTATTTTATATCCCCTTTTCTTTCTCACGTCTATATTTAATATTTCTTCTTTACTTTCTCTTCATAACGTGCTTAGTACTACTTTTTTCATTTCTGGTTACCATTTACTGAATCGTGTGCAGCCAAGGAAGCATTTTATTATGAATCCACATCTTTAAAACCATTAAACTCCTTGTTTTCATGAACTTATTCTATTTTATGCACTTTCAAGAAATGTAATATGATTACCCCGCAGGTCAATAATCTTTCACATTGAGCACTCTATTTATAAATTTCTAAGAATTGTAATATACTACTTGACTTTGGTCCACTTTTAGCATAGACAACAACCTGTCATTCTTCTTGTTTCCATAAACTAATCCTATTTTTGTTTCTAAGAAATGTAATCTGATTATCCTGCAGGTCAATAATCTTTCAGATTGAGCACTATTTTTTTTAGATTTCTAAGAATTGTAATATAACCTTTGACCTTGGCCTACTTTTAGCACAGATAACAACAACCTATCGTTCTTCTTGTTCCCATAAACTGATTCTATTTTTACATTTCTAAGAATTGTAATATTGATACCCCGGCAGGTCACTAAACTTTGATCTTGAAAATTCTACTTTATTTAGATATCTAAGAATTACGCGATGACCTTGAAAATTATATTTTTAGATTTAAATTTCCTGCCAAAAGTTTGACTTTGAAATTTTCGCTTGACCTTAAGAAAAATATGTTCTTGACTTGAACATGTTTCAACTTATCAAATACCTACTCACCTTGACCTACGAAGAGCTTGACTCATACAAGAACCACTTGACCTACTTTTACCAATATAGGTCGTAAGGACAATGAACTTTGAGAATTGCATGTCCTTTAAACCGCGTGACCTTAAAAAGATCAATGAACGTTGACCTTGAAAGGGTCAATGAACTGACAACGCTAAATCTGACAACACCGCCTAACCTTGCGTGACTTTGAGACATGGAAACACTGTTCAGTGGTCTAGAAGTGCACTAACTATACTACTCACACCATTCTTCACGTTCAGTAGCGATCAGTCTTAACAGACGAAGGTCTCCTTGTACATACATTTTTAAATATTTAAGCTAATCATAGATAGACATACATTTTATAATGTCGTTAGTCAGTCAATTGAGACCGCAACTTTATACAATTTTCTATTTAGGAGTTGTTACATTTCGTTGCCGCTTAAAAGTTATTAAGAATTTTCCGAACGAGAACATCGCCGAGGAAGCCGTTCATGTCCACGCGGTTTTCGCTGTATCCTGGAGGAGAAAGTTCTAAGAATATTTCTAGAAGGTAATCTAACATTTTATATGTTTTGTTGTTTTAGTAAATTATACGGCAATAAGAAGGTGAACCTAGTTGTTTTAGGTTGAAGGGTTTGTCCTTTGATGTTATTTTAATTTTAATTAAGACGAACAACTTTCATCTGGGCTTTTAATATTGATTATTTTGATGAAACTTGAGATTGATGTGTACAAAAATTTCAATTAATAACTTTTAGTGAACAATTTCTTTTCGTAAACGTTGGGAGTTTTAACAGTGTTTAGTTAGCATTAACTGTAAATTAATCTATGAGTAGAGAAGATCACTTGCAAGTTAGAACCGATTAAGAAATAGGGGCAGTATATTCTCCCTTAATCAAAATTTTAAGATAACCGGCCCACAAATTAGTGCAGCTTACGTTTATGCACATGTATCGTTTTTGTGTTTTATTTGTGTCTATTTAATAGGTGGGTAATTAATTGGGTTTACTAGAATTATTTCTAAGCTCCCGAACAGCGAAAGCATTAATTAACGAAAGTTGGTATTTTAGAGATTTGAAGCTAAGAGGTTTTGTTAAAATTTAATTTTCTTGATTAAATTTCATAGAGTTGATATGAAAGTGACCTGATGGTAAATTCCTGTTTTGACAATTTAATTTCATGTAGTTTTTTATATGAAATATTTTTTTTCTAACGTAACAAACTAGATAACTTTGAATGACGTTTTTTTAGTTTGTGTGTAATTATCTTTGAGTGCAACTGATGATAAGTTAAAGAAAGCAGTTGAACCCTAACTGCTGATTTTCGCGCATCACTTTATTATTAGTTCAAGGTGTGTAAATATTTTGAGATTCGTTTTAGAGCTAGAGTTACCGCAGCACCACCTACGTACACCTGAAGGTAGCTAGCGTAAAGGTAATTGAGATTCTTGTCTGTTTAGGGCTGATTTACCTACGTGTGCCTAGGTGTAATCTTACCGATTTCGTTTTAACAACAGACTGGCGCCCTTGACACCACTTTGTTACGATTGTGGTTCACCCTCATTGATTGCTTTCGACAATACGATAAACCACCCTTAGTGTTTAAATTTAGAAACACACCCACGACCCTCTATCCCACCGACCCACGTTAGTTATCTGTTATCTTCCGTGCTAATTTCATTTTCGACTGTAACACTTTTTTTTCGTTATGTAATACAGTACAGTTATTCATTAAAACGTATTAATATACACAGTGCCTAGAAATTTAGAGATCCGGCGTCCTTGGGAATGTCGAAAAATACCACGTCCGTAGTTAAGGGTTAATTTCATGTCAAAAGTGGGCTAGCTACAATGCTTTGAAATGAGATGTTTCACTTTTATAATAGAACTATTTATTTCTTTTAATATTATTTAATTAATGTGTTTACCTATAGCATTGGTTTGATTTCTTTATTAAATTTTACTTGTATTGTTTATTTCTAACACACGGTATAATTTTAGCCCACCATTGCAAACTGTGCTTGGATATTTTATTAGTTATTTTTTTCATTCCCTGAAATGCTAACCACTGTTCACGCCATCAGATTAAATGTTTTTCACTTCTGTTTTAATACTCTCTTCACTCACGTTTTTTTGCTTTATAATCTAATCCTAACATTTATAGTTAATTAATAAAAAAACTACATTAAGTTACAATTAATTATCCAATTTACGTTTTCAACAAAATATTTTTTTTCTTTATCTTATAACAAAAACTGTTATTGACTAAAACACTTAATTGTTTAACTAAAACAAACTAAATGCTTCGCTATTTGCTTATACTCGTAATTTCTTTTCAAGTTAAATATAGCTGATTTTAAATGAAGCTCTATAGCTAACGACTTCAATAAGACAAGCGTACGTTATGTATAAAATTTCACAGCCTTCACATTTAAATTCAATATTTGCTTAAAATAATTCTCTTTTATGAACATTGGAACACTGTACACCGCCCTTGGGCGGTTACATTTTAGGAGAACTATCGTCTTTACAGCTCTGAGCTGCCGTATCTATCTTTCAAATCAGTCTCTTGTCTAAAAAGATCCATAACGTCTCTCTCGCATAATAATATTCTATTTGAAGTCTTCAATGTAAGTATGAAACATTCTTTAATTTATTTAGTTCTGGACTGTTACAATTGTTGAAACATATATTTTACTTTACACTAAACTTCATTTATTGAAAGCTTTTATACAAATGAAAATAATTAAAATACATACGCAGAAACAAACTGTTTCGCTTTGTATTAATTGTACGTGATGTTTTTGAAAAAAATGAATAATTTCAGCGTAGTAAATGAATACATTATTTTGCGGATGAACTAACGAATAGTAAATTGAATTGCATTCTGTTTCGAAACCAATTCACCGTAAATTAAAAGCAGATAGAGTAGTAGTTTTAAAGTAAAGTTAATACCTGAGTTTGATTGCCATTAGCTTTCACAGTCCTTTTAGGTTCAATAGATGTTCAATAAATAAGACTCAGAGAACTAACAGATTTAGTAACTTGAAGAAATTAGAAAGCACTTCACCATATGTTTTGATTAATTCTTTATCTACAAAATTTAGTAACTACCAACTTCAAGTATTTTGAATTGATTTATGTTTATTTCATTGCCATTTCTAATTACTTATCGCTATTTAGGCATCCTATAACGTTACATGTGGGACAATTTTACAAGCGAGAACATGTACCTGTGTATGTTTAAAACCTAGAATGACAAATATTATATTAAATTAAAAACTATATATTTTGAAAATATGGGATGTATCGTAGAACGAAACCTGTCACCTCGCTGTTCAATAATACATTTTTTAGGATAATTATGCAACCTCTTTTATAATACGTTAATAATGAAACTAGGTTAACGTTGTGAAAACGACAATAATTCGTATGTCAGACACACGTTTAACATGCCAGCTAAACAGATTAGGCGTTTTAAATTTTATTTAATTCCTTGATTTGATTTCGTACACAGAAATAAAAAAAAAGTAATGTAACATTATAAAATAGTATTTACACATTATCATGTCAAGTTAATCGTTATTCAGAAATGCAAAAAATTTTAACAAATACTTAACTTTGTATACCTTTGAAATCTACAACTGTTTCAGACATATTTGATAAACTCCAGAACTATATTAAATAATCTCTCACCTACTGGATTTCTCCGTAGATCTAATCAGCTACAGAAGAAATAGAATTAGGCGTAAATACGAAATTTCAAGTACGTACGTCTAATCGTTCTGGAGCTATCGTGTATATTAACATACATCCACACAATGACACAGGCGCACGCATGCACACATGCACGTAAGAACACCACAGGAACACACACAAACGCACACGCCCACGCGCAGCCGCACACGCACACGCTCGGTCGCCCGCACCTAAACTCTAACACTTACACGCACATTCACACGCACACGCACGCGCACACGCACACGCACAGACGGACGCAGGTACACACGCATGTAGGAACACAGGAGTACACACAAACGCACACGCCCACGCGCAGCCACACGCGCACGCTCGAATGCCCGAATTCGCACTCTAACATTTAGACGCCCACACACACACTCACACGCACACGCAAAAGCACACGCACACACACACACACACACACACTCACTCGCACACGCACACGCACACGCAGCGTACACGCACACGCACACGCACACGCACACGCACACGCCACGCACACGCACACGCAGCCGTACACGCACACGCACACGCACCCGCACACGCACACGCACCGCACACGCACATGCACACGGACACGCACACGCACTCGCACCCGCACATGTACACACACACGCACACGCACACGTACACGCACACGTACACGCAGACGAACTCGCACACGCACACACACACACGCTCCCGCACACGCACACGCACACTCACACGGACACGCACACGCACACGAACACACACGCACAGACGCACGCAGGTACACACGCATGTAGGAACACAGGAGTATACACAAACGCACACGCCCACGTGCAGCCGCACGCGCACACTCGGATGCCCGCATTCGCACTCAAACACTTAGGCGCACACGCACACTCACACGCACACGCACAAGCACACGCACACGCACTCGCAGACGCACACGCACACGCACACGCCACGCACACGCACACGCACACGCACACGCACACGCACACGCACACGCACACGCACACGCACACGCACACGCACACGCACACGCACACGCACACGCACACGCACACGCACACGCACACGCACACGCACACGCACACACACGCACACGCACACGCACACGAACGCGGACACTCACACCCATACGAATACGGACAACGCGCACGCACACACTCACGTACACGTACAAGCGCAGGTGTACGAACGCTCGGCGTAGTAGGCCACCTTGGCCTACTACGCCTACACGCCTACACGCACGGACATGCACATGCACATCCACACGAATACGGACAACTCGCACGCACACACTCACACGTACACGCACTAGCACAGGCACACGAACGCTCGGAGTAGTAGGCTACCTTGGCCTGGTGCGCAGCTTCGAGGCGTCGAGGGTACGTCCACATCGCACACGACGTCTTCTCCAGCGCGTGAGAACACAAGATCGGGCTTACGAAGAGCACCATCTGGCAATTGCAAGTGCAGCTCCTTCTCAACTACCCCACCCTTGCGCTCTGCTAGCGAAGATAAAGGGACCTGATAAAGGTGCGTGCTGACCCTGAATTAAATCACTCCCTGGTTTGATCTGGGTTGATCCCAAAAGTCCGGACCAGCGGTGTAGCTTGCGCTGCAACGTAATTTTTGAACGGATAGGCCAACACCGCTGCCATGGCCGGATCCGCCCTGGCGGCGATATTGAAGATCCTGTTAAGAAGGATCCCCGGGATCGTGGCGGCCGGGGAAGTAACCTCGAGCACGCGTTGGTGCGTGAATAAAGGCGTCGGTACAAGTTCGGTTTAATCTCATGAATTTCCGAACTTCTACTCCATCAGACGATCAACACTTTTGAGACACGTCTTGTCTACCCTAGTATTTAGCATGGCCGCGCTGATTCTAGCGAGGATGTATCATTGAACACAGCCAATTTTTGAGTCGGCTTGAGTAGTGCGGCGCCAATCTTGATCAACTGCACTTTTCTCTCGTCGAGATTAGGCTGAGTTTGGCCCGAAAAAGAATACATCGAGCCCTGATGTACCTTCGAGCGAGCGCCACCGCGCTGATAGTGCCCGCCTCCGTTCGTTCGTTCGGCTGGCGAGCCCCTTTTAACATGATCTTTACCACTACGACCTGTTTATGTCTCCAGCTGCAACTTCAAGTATATAGGGTACATGGTCGGTCTGTTAAGCGGCGACCCCTCTGTTACCAGATGCGCGATAGCGTGCCGTGGCGGTCTTCGCGACCGGTTTGTCGGTCGATTTTTTGGACCCCGCAATCGATAGCATGCGTGCTTTTACGTTTTGGCTCCGAGGGTGTGAGCGCTCTATTAACCGAATTTTCGGCGGTGTCATGGCGTCCTTTTCGCGCCCTTCGGTCTCTGATCCTTTTTGCGAGATCCACCGCGAGCAGAGTTTTTCATGGAGAGCGGGAGAGAGGTTCTTATGCAAGTCGTCTGACTGCCCGCAGTAGCCCCTGCTTCTACGTGTAGCTCTGATCTATGTCGCTCGCTGAAACTAAAACTATATAGGCTACATTGTCGGTATGCTGAGCGGCGACCGCTTCGTGCCGCGGCCGTGTGATGTCCGTCTCCCCAACCGGTGCGTTGGTCGGTGTTTCGGGCTCCACAGTCGATAGCGCACGCGTCGTTGCGATGTGGCTCCGTAGTAGAAGTCCGAAGGCGTGGGAGATGTACCCGAGTTTGCGACGGTGTTATGTCGTCCCGTTTGCGTCCTTCGGTCTTTGCTCTTTTGTGAGAGATCCACCGCCAGCCGAGTGTTTGCACGGAGAGCGGGATAGCGGTTCTTGTGGAAGTCGTGCCTGTCCGCGGCGGCACCTCCAACCGATTGCCCCTTTGTGCAGCCCTGGACCGGGCTTATGCTTATGTTGCTAGGTGCAACCACAACTATACAGGTTACATTGTCGGTCTGCTGAGCGAAAACCGTTCCGTTACCCAACGTGCGATAGCGTTACGGAGTGGTGTGATGTCCGTGTCCGCGACCGGGTGTGTCGGTCAGTGTTTCGGGATCCGCAGTCGATAGAAGGCGTGCCTTTGCCGTTTGGCTCCTTAGTAGCGGTCAGAAGCTGAGGACTCTGCATGCGCGTTTACGATGGTGTTATGGCGCCTTGTTCGCGTCCTTCGGTAATTTATTTTCATATTCCAAAGACTTTACAGTATAAATACCCTATTTTCATGTGTTGTCCAGAAGGAATTGCAGTATTTGGTAGTAAACCCACAGTTAATAATTTTTCTGTTATAAACCTAATGAGTTGCACTAAGTCAGATAATTTAACTCTCGTTTGCGAAAGGAAATAGCCTATGGGCATCTTCGATGGGGAATGCATACCATGGATTATAACATTATTTTATAATTTGCTTGCAAATCTTTTCGTCCCACTGGTCCTAAATGTTCAAATCCTGCGATCATATCAAGAACCTTGGAATATTGTAATTTGGAGTGGATACTCACTTTCATCAAATAAAATGGTACAACATTTGTGCAAATCGGATAAATTTGAAGATTTTCGTTAAATTCCTAGAATATATTTTGACTAACCATGTAGTGAATTTGGCACCTCCGATCCACTTTCTTATTGTCGAAGGACCGGGAAGAATTATTCCTACCATTACTAATAGGACGATACAATTATTTATCTCTACATACGTACGTGAGTTCAAAATCCATTTCTGCAAATTGTTGGAATCACCTATAGAAAATCTATAGTGGCAAACGTACTCTGGTATTTTTGAAATTCTGAAACTATGTTAAAGCTCAAGGTAGACAATTTTGTTTCCACTTGAAATGAAACATGTTATACCAAGAGCAATCTAAATACCATTAGTATATGCATTATGTAATATTTGTGCAAAAAAACTGGTTTCAGAGAGTTAGTTGTTTGTACGTACAATTGCTATCCGTTTTATTTATCCTTGGAAAAAGTTCAATACAAAGTGAAATAAAAGTCATCCTTATACAGTGATCTGAGATTTGAAATAATCACTGGCGGTTTCAGACTTTATTTGCAGTTGAGGCAATATAGAATTTATATTACCTGTATTCAACAAAAAATCGCCAGATCATTTATTTTTACTTCAAGCAGTCATGCGTTTCAGATATTTCGAATTTCAGAAATACTCATAAATTGAATATCGAATGGGTTTTAGTCCAGTAATCTTGGAGGCTATCTTAATGGTCCAAAACGTCAATCCAACGATCCTAAAAGAAATGGCGACTGCTGTATCCACTGCTCCCAAATGAAGTACAAGTGTGCCATACATTGGGTATCAGCAATATATAAAGGCAACCAAAGGAAGATTATGAACAAACTTCGATACCGTTTCCTTCAATATTATAAGATATCAGTCTTTTATTTTTTGTTGTACAAATAATAATGAAACTGATTATCCATTAACAAGGTAAAGACATTCATATTAACTTAACTTGGGACCCGTGGATGCAATTGACCCCGCTCAAAATGCTGGATTTTCTGAACTTTATTCAGGACATTCCCACAAAAACTGTACTTTACGTGTGTCAGCTCCTGGATTATGTGTACTTGGAACGGTGTATAATCATGCATTTTGTGCTGATTCATAGTCCTATCAATTTAGCTGTTTTTATCCGTGACTGCATTTCCATATTGCATAAATAAGTTTGATTGATGTCTTCTAAGTTATGTTTTACTCACAGTGTGAAATGAGGATATTTCTCATTAATTGTTTTGTATATTCTGGCTATTATCCCATTACATTGTACTTTTACTTGAAAAGTACAATTTCATATTACGGATTTAAATAATTATATGTTATGTGTCCGAAAAGTTCACTGATTGTAAAGGAAATGATTTTTTAAGTATAACATTCCCAATTTTAAAGGAAACGTGCCAAATATGCAAGTTGTCGCAAAGGATCTTGTACAGTATATGTGATAGTTCATACCTTTGGTGAAGCTTATGTGAAAAAGCAATAAGTGTATTTTCTTCTAACCAAACAATACGTATAGAAGCTAAAACTTTAGGACATTAATATTTGGTTGGGCAATTTCAAATAATGGGCAATTCTCGTCGGCATCTTGTAGATCTCCAAAGGTTGCATTGTACATTTATTGTTCATCCAAAATATGAACAATCTTGAATGATTGATATGTTTTGGACGCAAGCTTACATATATCCTGTACAACTCAATCTCATAAATTTCTCTCATTTGCGTCATAACGGTGAATATACGCTTTCTCTGTGTCATGGAGGGTGACAACCAAAATAGACCCGGTATCCTCGATATCCTTCACATTTAACTTCCTTAGCTCCACACTACGACATGCCCCATACAGACCGAAAATTAACGCACCTTTAATCATAAGAAAAGCATCGTTAGGTGCTGCTGTCAAAAATTTTGACACATCGTCTCTCTCGGCTTCAGCTCGATTAGAAAGATCGCGAATCGTGAAGAAAAATAATACTTTTCTTTATTTATAATACAAATAACTATGCATACATGCATAGTAGTAGTTATCCTAAAGAAATTATAATTAAAATTACATCATTTCTTTTAATTTTTTAGGTTAACATCTATACGTCTATTAACCTCTGTCTGACGTGAAGCTTTAAACGTCTGTTTGACACAGATTATGGTTTTTGTTTTTGCAATGTTGCCTATTTTCGTAATCAACTTGTTATAAAATAGGTTGCATAATTATCCCAAAAAAATGTTTATTTCATTTATTTTAATTTCTATTTCGTAATTTGGAAAGTCGTGTGGTCTTCCATACCAGATATTTTAATATTAGACATAATTTTTCATTTAATTTTCAATACAAATATTAAATATTATTCCCATCCCAATATCTGTTTTGACGATAAAAAAATTTGCCTTTTAACAACTTATAAATATATGAGGTATATCATTTGAATAAATGTGTGTCTTATTAGTTAGATTAAGAAAAAGGCATGTCCTTATAATGAGGATTCCAAATTTCCAATTTTTTCTGATTACATTTACGGAAAGAAAAATAAGGTAAGGTTTTACGCAAATGTTAGTTATTTAATAATAACTACATGCCGTTTTTAAGAATAATAAGGAAAACGACAATAAACTGAAACTAAAATTTGAAAAACGTAAATTGAAACACAGGTAATTAATACTATCGCCCCACCCGCGTCCAATTAAACCATAAATAAGAAACTTACAAGCCAAACTACGCAGACCGAATGTAACGCAATGGTAACTCAAATGATTTTTGAATTAAAACGTTTGCGTGACTGTTGCGATTTAAACATCATTTTAGAATATTAGTAACTTGCTGCATAGCTGAAGTAATTCTAAAAGTATTTCCTTACCAATGTGCCACTATAGTAATAATAAACGTTGGTAATGTGGGTGGCAAAGATTACGAAGAGAATATAGATGTCGTAAATAATAATTAGACAACGTTGGTAGTGTACATGGTAAAGATTGTTGAAATGGCCTAGATCAGGCAAATAACGTAAACTGTCACAATGGCGAAGGTCTCGTAAATATTTTAGATACCGTAGATGAGGCGAATGTGTTACCACACCGATTCGCATTGGGCACTGTAATTGTTCATAAAAACGGGTTGGCGATCTCAAAGGTCGTGGGAATTATTAAGTCAGTGAATAGCTATAATCTTATAATTCTATTCCCTTACCAAACGTTAGCTCAAAGATCAGTTAAATACGTGGAAAGGGCACACTATAGTCAAAAACTTATACGAGATTATATCTAGAGCAACCTGCCCTGTGACCATCAAATACAAAAGTAGCTCACTATGCATAGATGCAGCTTTATAAAATATGACAAAACTTACGTAAATACGCTCACCATAAATAGGAAATAGTCTTTGAATTAATGTCACTTATAATGTGTGTTTTAAATAGCCAGGTATAATGTTGTGGTGGTTTAAATGGTTTACGTATCAATATGTGGTTTAAAAGCACCAGGTGTAAATAACTTAATAAATAAACAAATAGGAGTATGTAAATGTTCTCAAAACAAATCGTTAAACTAACCAGAGATCCAAAACACTCAATAAAGGTAATGCCGTTGTCTCAGTCGTTAGGTTAAAGTAGGCCGATTCAATATTTTTTATTTGCTTAATTACCACAAATTTCTGCTTGGTTATTTCCACTTAACATCAGTATAGTAACTGCAATGTAACAATAATAAAAATTATCTCGGACGTCAAGTTATTTTTTGATTCTGCTCGGAATAACTAAACCGAGTATACAATAAAAAATTCACCACAATGTCAAAATAAAAAAATATACAAACTATGTTTATTAAATATTTAAATTTAGAATTATATAAAATATGTCTTAAAAACTAATTGTAATAACCTTAAATTACTAAATTATGGATATGAATACCTGTTCGAAACTTTTGCACACAACTTTTTAATAACATATGGTATCTAAACAAATACGGAAATGCAAACCAAAGGTGATGTAATCTTTGCACCAATATAGCGCAATATTTCGTAATAACAATGCTGTACGTTGTAAACCATACCAAAGTTGAATTTTACTTCTTGCAAATTTATCTTCATGAAATTTGAATAATCCAATATTTATTGCATTCTCTTGAAAGTTCAAATAAAAAGGTGTGATCTAAATTTAGATCTGAATTAAAGGTAAACTTGCAATCATAAGCATCAAAAATGCCAAAAGTAAAAATGATAATGTAAAAGCTCTAAAAGTCTAAAAGTAAAAGTGCCTGCAAAAAGCAAATGTTTCAAATTTTAATATAATACGAATTAAATGTACCTTACTACAGTGCGATCATCATTGTTTGACCGTGCCGCTCCTAGAACAGTACTACTGTTCCGCATCCTTAAAATGAAAATTGTGCTATACCCAGTGACGTAAATGCAGATATTAAAATAAATACTACCATAAATGACAAAAACTTTGGTAAATGACGAATTGCGTATTATGTAGACGTACAAAAACTTCAATAATTGTAATTTAGTCTTTCTTAAGACTAAAGGGAAATTGTTATAAGGTATGTAAAAATTTGGTTAAAAATTATCATTTATTATTTTTAATTGATATTACAGATTTTCTGGATTTCCAAGGCGTATTTCTGGCGTATTAAACCAATACATGGTATTTACTCGTCAAATTCAAGTTTTGTAAGTGCTTTTATATACGTACTAAAAGTAATGTTTAAAACAAATTTTGCTTTTTAACCTCAATTTGGTTACGAGAATAATGTACAGTTTAGAGAGTAAAAACTGTTTAGATGAGCATTTAATGATCTTTTTGTTTATATTGACATGAGTGGTTTGAAATTAGCAATAATGTATGAATTTTGTTGTCAGGTTGATAATGAATAATCGAAAGGTAATTCACAGCCAAGCAAATTATCTACAATGTGTACCAATTTATGAAAAAAGAAAGAGAAGGAACGATGACAATGCCATTATCCCAATTAAAAGAATGTGTTGCTGAAGAAACCGTTCTAGACAAGCTACTAGTTGAAAATGGTCATGCTGTCCTTCGTCTCCCTTTGTACCACTCTGAATTAAATCCCATTGAAAAATAGGATAGCAGTGAGGAATGTGACATTTCAAATGGAAGATGTCAAGCAATTGGCAATGAAGAATTGAAAAAAATTACAGCTGAGAACTCGAAGAAAGTGTGTGAATATGTGGAGAGTGAATATTTAAAAAAAGTAGTGATATTGGATGATGTTACCTTTACAATGACATTAAAACATTTAAATGAATTTGTCATTAATCATAAATCAATGTATGATATATTTGTTAAATAATATTAGTGAAAACAAATTACATGGATGACTGGTTAGTTTATTATAAATGCATACATTCAACATATTCAGCACAAGTCAGGTACACCATTTTTGCTCACCACCTTTGAATGTACACTGGTGAACATCACAAATACATTATAACGGAAAAAAAGTACTTATTTAACTTAATGCTAGATACCACTTTTGCATTGTATTCTAATTTTTGAACAAAAACTTATTTCAGATTGTATACCACTGATTTAGTCCTTCTCATATGGAACTAGTCACCATGTCTACTTTTTGATGTACCTATTGTTTTTTAAGATAACTCAAATCTGTATATATTGATCTAAAGCACAGCAAATAATGAATTAATAATGCATTGTTTTTTTAGATCTCAAACGTGCATGTAAATGAGATCAATTCAGCTAAAGTATAGTAAATAATGAGTAAAGATTTTCAATTAGTGCACATTTTATTTACATACAAATATAACGATATCCCGACGCACACCTCACTACCCTGTCTTTTATATGTTTATATTACAGTTAAAAATAGAAAAATAAGAATAAACTTGGCAGTTATCTATAAAACAATTTCAAAGTGACCACCATTGTTTGCATTCGTTTCATATTTTCAAATACATTTATTAATTGAGCTTCTGTAATATTTTGAATTGCGTCAGTTATTGCATTTTTTAATTCATCAACTGTATGAAGGCGTGTCTTGTAGATTTTATTTTTTAAATGTCCAAATCGAAAATAATCCAGTCGAGTAGGGTCAGGTGATCTTGGGGGCAAAACTCCCGCACTTATAACTCCTTCATCAAAATGTTCACGTAAAAAAGTCAGTGTTTGATTAGCTGTATTAGCTGTTGTGTTATAATGCTGAAAATATCCATGTTGGAGCTCGTCATCGTGCAGTTGATCAATGAAAGGTTCCAAAATAGTTTTGTATCGAGCCGCAGTTACTGTATCTTCAAAGAAAATGGGACCTATAATTTTTCTTCGTGACATAGCAGCCCAAACACCTATTTTCAAAGGATGTAAAGTAGTTTCTTCAAAAACATGTGGATTTTCTGCTGGCCACATACGGTAATTCTGCGAATTGACATAACCAGATAAATGGAACCAAGCTTCATCCGTAAAGAAACTTAAGTTTAGTATTTCGTCATCTCTCAAGTTGTTGTTGAACCATCGGCAATATTCTAAACGCTTTTAAAAATCTAAAGGAGTAATTCTTGAACAACCGTTATTTTGTAAGCATGAAAATGTAGTTGACGTTTGACTGCTTTATGGCATGTACCATAAGAAAGACCTGTAACAATTGCTTATATTGAAATATGTACAATGTTGTCAATCTAACTTTACTTATGTAATGTTTTGGTTTTTAAGATTCTTTTTATTTTATTGCTTACACATTCATGTCAACCATGTTTTGTATAATGCAAAATTACCTGTTTGCTGGGCCAATTGTCTTAAAGGTTTTGTCGGACTTCTTTCCAAATGTGTGCGTACATTTTCCACTACTTCCTCTGTAAGCACAGTTGTACGACCCGTAGATTTTCCCTTGCAAACACTACCATGCTCATGAAAACGACTAACAATTCTACGAATGTGTCGGCATAAAACATCATCATCTAATTCGATGTTCTGAAAGTGATGTTGATATTCTTCAACGCATAATCGTACTGAATATTTCCAGTTTCCATCCACATCTTTTTCGCCGTTTCGGAAATAAGCTTCCAAAATAAACTTGTCTTGTTCCACAGTAAAAGGCATTATATATAGAAAAAGGCATAAAATACACGAATAAATTTACCTTGAAAGTCCTGGTTAATTTATTAATGAGTTTTGAAAAAAACTATTTTATTGTAATACAAATATAGATAAAGGAATAATTGAAAAAGGAAAAATCTATGTACGTTTATGAAATGTCAATCGAAGATGAAATAAATATTTGTGCATAATTTCACTAGTAACTTGGAATAAACTTTTGATACAAATTCTGTAAAAAGAAGTTTTTTTCGGTCATTCATTGTTGATATCCCGGTATTAAATCAATGGCACTTTTCACAAAATTTAGGTGGAAACCCAAAAATGGCTTCCTAATCAACATAAGGTTCCCCAAGTAATCGTCAGAAGGACGCTTAGGATGTCAGATGATATAGCGGTGCGCGAAAAAATGTGCGCAAAAAATAAGTCACAGGTATGGAATATAAACTCCTAAGAAGATATGCACTTAAGTTACACCAAAATGCAAATTAAGTTGCCTATCACATACTTATAATTCATTAATAATTAAAAACTCTTTTTTTTATATTTTATAACTAAATGAACGAAGAACGTAAAAGATTCGTTGCACACTACTATAATATTTTACATTTGAGCATTATGAGGGGATTAATTTTCGATCCAACCGTTCAATAAACTACTTTAATTAATAATGAATGACAATTATTTAGTTAGCAAATTACTGGAATGCATTTTGAACCACAAACGTTAATTAAAATTTTGAAAAATTTTAAAACTACCCGAAAGATTATAACATTAACCTTAAGTACAAGAAGAAATGGGAACAACCGAATGCCGAACTGTACAAAAGTAGAATTTGCAATTGAATTGTTATTTTGAAAAACAGTCAAGCTTCGCGAAATAAACAACTAACAAATGCGTAAAACCTTACCTTATCTTTCTTTCCGTAAATGTACGGTAAACTTAAAAATTGAAAGTATGGCATCCAATTTTAAGTTTGGAGTGGGACCACTGATAACATAATCATTATTGGCAAAATGGGTGCTGCTGAGTCGACAATTTTTGATGCTGTCTGGTACTCTATAAATTGCATTGATTCATTTTAAAACTACTTCTGCTTTATTTCTCGTTGATATTCAAGGGGTTTACATAAGTGGATAAAAATATAAAATAAGCATACAATTGAATTCATGGTTGGTTTTTGTTTGTCAATGAAGCTCTATCTTATTTATAGGAGAGTGGCTCAACCTACAGTACAATGGAAACCTTCTGATATTAGCTATTATCATCTACCATATAAAAGCTGTTGAAATGTAAGATATTAAAAATAAGGGATACGTAATAACACACCAAAATCGTAAACTTGCGATAACTATGAATAGCATAAAAATAAATCATAAAGTAAAGCAGCGACAGTAACATAAAAGATTTAGTTTAATTGTGACTGAAAAGAGTTAACAAATAAAATAAATTAATAGGTTTAATAATACAAGTAGACTTGTTACTAAAGACTAATAAAAATATTTGATATTGAAAATTCTGTCTTGCAGGAAAATCATTTCTACAAACTCCCTTGAAGAGTTCAAGGAAACTGCATTCATATGAATTTCATTGGATTAAATGTCATTCGTAATCGATAGGTCAAAGATCTCAACAGTAATTCTGTTAAAGGAGGTCTGACAAAAAATTGAAATTTCTAAACTCTTTCCACAAGAATCATGGACATTAACTGATTTAAAATGTGGTAATTGGTTAATTGAATCCAATGATATTTCCATTTTTATATTGCACAATTAATATTATAAGAATATTACTCAGAAATATTATCTACTTACAAACAAATTTTTTAAGGTATTTTACATTCTAGCAATGTTTAATAAATGCAAAATATTAAAGTAACCAATCTGAGGATACTGTCGACTTTGTTGTAAAGATACACAGCAAAGCAATGGTTGCTTCATGATGAACGTGTCTGATAGCTATCTAGGGAGCGTTTGAAGTACCGATTATGCGAAGGAAACATTTCTGCAGGGTTTTATTTCTCTTTTCCTTGCTTGATCGAGACATATAAGAGTATAAGGCATAAAAGTTAAAACATCAGAAAAAATTGGAAATTTGAAATCCTCATTTTAAGCACGTCTTTTTGTTAATCCAACTAATAAGAGACACATTTATTCAAATGGTATACGTCATACAGTTATAAGTTGTTAAAGGGAAAATTTTGTTATCGTCAAACAGATATTGGGATGGGAATAATATTTAATATATGTATTGAAAATTAAATGAAAAATTATGTCTAATATTAAAATATCTGGTGTGAAACACCACATGGCTTTCCAAATTACCAAATGGAAATTAAAATAAATGAAATACACATTTTTTTAGGACAATTATTCAACCTCTTTTATAATAAGTTGATTACGAAAATAGGCAAACAGACGTTTAAAGCTTCACGTCAGACAGAGGTTAATAGACATATAGATGCTAACTTAAAAAATTCAAAGGAATGAAGTAGTTTTAATTATAATTTTTTTAGGATAACTATGCATAGTTATTTGTATTATACATAAAGAAAAATATTGTTTTTCTTTACGAATCGCAATCGTTCTAATCGAGATGCAGCCGGGATTAGAAACGCGATGAGTAAAGAGGAACCTACTTTTCTTTAAGAATAATACATAAAATTTTTTCGGACATTAAATGGAAATGGATTGCATTTTATAAGAAATTATTAAAAACATACATGACAAACGCGAGAATCAAACTGCCGTTTCCATCACTGCAGCAACTAAAGAAGAATAGGTAAACAAAAATGTTATCACGTGAAAATGGAAATAAATAATGAAAATCGCCCTGAAATATCGGCATTAGCGATGGAAGATGTTGCTAGTTTATTACGAAAAATCACGAAATAAATTTGAGAAGAACTATAATATTTTCAATTCTTGGAGGACTTCAAAGAATGTAAGGGATACCGACAAAGAATTTATGCTTGCTTTTTTTCATGAAAAATTTAGTTTTTATGAAATATTTATTTGTTTATTTTAAGTTTTATCTTTATATTTGATTACAGACCACACTGTGGTCGACATATTCCATGTTGAAAGGTGCGTTGAGAGTGAAAGAAAACGTCGATATATCGAATTATGGGAAGTTACAGTTATATTTAAAGCGCCAAAGTGAGGGATATGAAGCAAAGAAATCAAAAGTTCTATCGCAGGACGATGTGTCATAATTTTTACAGAAGCGCCTGATAATTCCTTTCTTATGATTAAAGGTGAGTTAATTTTCGGTATACATGGGGCATGTCGTAGTGAGGAGCTAGGAAAGTTAAATGTGAAGGGTATCGAGGATGTCGGCTATATTTTGGTTGTCACCCTCCATGACACTAAGACAAAGAAGAAGCGTATATTCACCGTTATGACAGAAATGAGAGGAATTAATGAGATTGAGTTGTACAGAATATATGTAAGCTTGCGTCCAAAACATATCAATCATTGTTCATATTTTGTATGAATAATAAATGTACAGTGCAACCTGTGGGGATCTACAATATGCCGACGAAAATTTCCCATTATTTGAAATTGACCAACCCAGACGGTTACACTGGACATTGCCTACATCGAACGTCAACTACAACGTGATAAAACTCAAGTGTACTGTAGTGGTATGACAAAAATCCCTAGTTGTTAATATTGTTGTGTTTTGCAGTTGGCTGCTTTGGATTTTTAGTGTGGTTTTAGTCGTTTTAGTTTATGTCAGTTTATGTCATATTATACCTTCGTTTTTCACTTTTGTATTTTCTTGGTGCCGAAATGTTACAAAATGTATTTGCCAATATGCAACGTAGGGTGAACTTATGTTTACAATTTAATGGCGGTCATTTTGAACATATGCTGTAAAGCAAAGTGTGATAACTAATGTGTACCTAAGGAGTTAAAAAAAATTTGTAAAAGACATTGTCATTCCATAAACATGTACTGTAAATTTTATTTAATTATAATGAAATTATAACATTTAAATACTTAAGATTCATTATTTTGTAATGATGTAATCCAATCATTAAATAATATTTTATTTATTTTGTTGTGCAGTCTAATCAAATACAAAATAGTCATTATTTAAATTAAGATAATATTTTATAATATGTATAAGTTAATGACCTTCATACAGATTTGAAACTGATCGTAGTTTTTACTCGAACCATGCTCTAGAGTAGCTAGAGCAATACAGCTTCTTACCAACCTATCAGTGGTACCAACTTAAATATTTTGATCACGTGGTATACACTTGAGATTGATCACTCTGTACTTTTCTTTATAGGGTGGAGCGGATATAAGGAAGCTCAAAAATCATGTAGGATGGCGATCAAACACGACTCCAGAAGAATATGTAAAAGAAAGCGTTAACAATAAAATGACGACTTCGAAAATGATTTTTAATCAACCATCATCGTCAAACAGTGGATTCCAGTATTTGTCTGATGTTGTCCTAGAACGTACTGAATTACAGTTGGCTCCTGCATGTAGCGATTCATCATTTTCTACGACAAATAGAAGAGTTCATCAGGAGGTTTTATCAAACTCGTCACTATCATTTAATGATTAACAGTGAAAACACTGTACAAGTTTTTCTAACGTTAATACTTATTCCGAGAAATATAATTAATAATTCTTTATAAAGAAATGGTTACTATAAAGAAATGGTTGCTGTATAGAAAAGAGATACCTTTCTTTACGATTTGTAATAAGGTAATATGGACCATTTCCATTAAGTGTCCGAAAATAGTATATTACATACCGAGGCGTAAAGTGTTCCATTCCTGTCGAGAGGAGTATAGTTCACAGAAAGGCGAAGCCTCGAGTTGAACGGGTTCTCGAGACAGGGGAATGGTACTTTTGCCGAGGTTTGTATACGATTTTATTCACAATTAAAGAACAAGAAACCTTATACAGTTCAAATCAAAAAATTTTGTAACACATCCATCACGGCTTCTCGTTTAATATTGAAGGTCGTGACAATGCGACTTTTAATTTTTGCTTTAATCTGAAGCCATAAATTTTATACTTACTATTTTTCTATTGGTTTTGTGGTTACTTATTATCAATAATTCACTTATTAAAGAAAACCTGTTGTTTGTGTCCGCCTATTGCTTGTGTTCACTCACCATCTACGCACGTGAGAAAAAATGGTTTCATACTCTTGACCATCTATTAAAATTGGCAAGTTATCAATTTGACTTTGATAGTTTAAATCGATAGTAGCTCCCCCACATGTAGGAAAGTGGTCCATTACTGACCGCTTCATCTCATTACTGTCTTAAAGTAAACCCGTATTATCATTCAGTTTTCAACCTTTAAAGGGTTAAAAAACGGTATGTTACAAACTAATTGTGAATAAAAATTATTTCATTTCTTTCTTTTAATTTACATTTTGTAGGTTGGAATGTCGTGTGGTGCTCCGTACCAGATATTTTACAGTGTAATGATGCAGACTATTTTAATGGTTTTCCGGTTTATATATATATATATATATATATATATATATATATATATATATATATATATATATATATATATATATATATATATATATATATACTACTACCATTAAATTTTTGTGACCACCGACTGGACAAAGGTTGCAAGTTTGTTATACCGTTATTGAGTTAAGGAAAATTTCAGTTTTGTCGTAGAGTAGAAAGAAATCGAGTCTAATAGGTGACGTATAACAATGACTACATTTTTATACCATACTTGATAAAATCTGATTAAATTGGCTACTTCTCCGCACTTGCGTGAGTAAAAGTCTGTTACTATGATCATAAAATAGGGACTATACAATTTGCATGTACTGCCTCGGTGGTGGAATGGTTAGGGTACTTGCATTGCTCCAGAGAGACGCGGTTTAATTCTGTCCGACTAATAATATAAACAATGTGTATGTTGTTTACATAAATATACGTTTTAGGAACAACGTTCTTGAACTTTAAGCGTTTTTGTGTGACAGTAACATAAAATTTGATGTGTTCCTGACTGAACATTGGTTGCCTGCCAACGAAATTGGATCTCTAAAGCGTGGTGAATGCGTTGTTGTATCTTATTATACCAGAATGAACACGGTACATTGTGGAACACTAGTCATGGTAAAAGACGTGGATAAATTCAATCCTTTAAGTGAGATATAATATTATTATCCTCAGAAAACCATATTGAAATATCTGCTACTAAATTTAGTGACAGTGAGTTAATTGTTATTAACGTTTATAAACCACCTTCGGGTGATTTTAACATAATTTTAACTAGTTTAGAGATATTATTATTTAGGTTAGGAGGAAAAAAAAGTGTAATCGCTGGTGACTTCAATGTTAAGTTTTGTAGTACCATTCGTGCACTTTCTCTGATAACTCCGAAAAATTTGCAACAATCTGCCAAACTCACAGATGATAAAAGTTACCTGATAAAATTATATCGTTTTTAAAAACCATAGCAACCTGTGACATGGCTTATATGATTTGATTATTCTAATAATACCCAGAGACTTAAGTACCTATTTTATTAATTTAATGGACCCAATAGATATAACAAAAAAATAATATCAGTTAGAAAATAACAAACGAGTATATAAATAGATAGACGATAAAAAAGTAAAATTATGTAAGTTATACCGTTCTCACACAAAAATCGATGAAAATTTAAAAATCGTCATATCGAAAATATCGAGTTTTGAAAATTGTTAACTTCAGTTTTTTATTCCATCATCATAGACTGCCTTGATTGAGATACAAATTGCACCATTTGTTTTGGTAGTAGTGCACGTAGCGTTTTTTTTTTTAATATTCAAATTCGATTCTACTCGTTGTGAACATTCTGCCTTGTATTTATGGATCCCACTGTATACTTGAAACTATTTTTAAAACATGCATCTCTTCTTTTATGTCAAATTGTATTTTTTGTTAATATTTCGTGAACAATTTTTATTGTTTGACATCCACATACTTTTTTATATATAAATGCCCGCCTTGAAACGATTATATAATTGAAATTCAAAATCATGTAAAGCAGGATAACATTAACGGACAATGCAATCAATGAACAATAATATTTGTCTTTTCATCAATTTTCTCATGTACTACTTACCATTTTTTCCGACACATTCGTCTTTTGCTCAGTAACAATTTCGACAGACGCACTCTCCAAAACGTCATTGCACACCAACGCAATAAGACACTTAAGAACGCCGTACGCAACGACAGTCACAATTGAACACCAATAGTAAAATTACCTTAAAGCGATCAAGACATAATCATTCTCAAATGATTCATCACTGACTCAGTCACCACACCACACACCACATCAACTCACAGAACACACACCCAACTACACATCCCATGCATCACGCATTACACATCACGACACTTAAATCGCCGAACTGACCACCATCACCACACGTACATGTCACACTGCACCACAACCACTAACTCACATGCACGCTACACGCAGTACGTACACGCACAAACGACTTATCGCACTAACGCACATCACGCATCATCAACTGACACAGACTACACACTCACACTGACTACACCGCATTCACACTACACACTTGCACATCATACATTTACAGTTCCACACCACACACTCACAACTCTACACACTCACACACTGCACACACTCACGACGCACACGCTCAACGCTCACGTACACTCACACCATCACACACCCTACACTCACACACTCACACTGTCACACTCGCAACATCGCACTCACGCATCACTCACCACTACACGCACTCACGCACTCACGCACCACACCACACACCACACCACACCACACTCACACTCACGCCACACCACACACTCACACCTCACACACCAACCACACACCACACGCACACACGCACACACGCTCACACGCCACACGCCACACGCCACACGCCCACCACCACACACTCCACACACACACACACCACCACACCACACACTCACGCACACACTCACACACACACACCACACACCACACACCACACCACACACACACACCACACTCAACACTCACACACACCACCACCACACACTCACACACCTCACACCACCACACCACACACACACACTCACACACCACACACCCACACCACACTCACACTCACCATCACACACTCACACACTCACACACTCACACTCACACTCCACACACTCACACACTCACACACACACCACACTCACACACTCACACACTCACACACTCACACACTCACACACTCACACACTCACACACCACCTCACACTCACACACTCACACACCACACACTCACACTACACTCACACACTCACACACTCACACACTCACACACTCACACACCTCACACACCACACACTCACACACTCACTCACACCTCACACACTCACCACACTCACACCACACTCACACACCACACTCACACACTCACACACACACACTACACACACTACACACACACTCACACTCACACACTCCATACACTCACACCACACACTCACACACTCACACACACATCACACACACACACACACACACACACACACACACACTCACACACACACACACACCACACACCACACCACAACACACACACACACACACACACACACACACACGACACACACACACAGACACACACACACGCACGCACGCACCACCACGCAGCACACGCACGCACGCACACAGCACGTGCTCACACACTACACACACTCACACACACTCACACACACACACCACACACACACTCACACACTCACACACCACACACTCACACACACTCACACACTCACACACTCACACACCACACACACACACTCCACACACACACACTCACACTCACACACTCACACACTCACCCACACCCCACACACATCACACACTCACACACCTCACACACTCACACACTCACACACTCACACTCACACACTCACACACTCCACACTCACACTCACACACTCACACACCCACACTCACACACACACACTCACACACCACACCACACTCACACACCACACCCACACTCACACACTCACCACTCACCACACACACACCACACACCACACACCACACCACACAACACCACACACACACCACAAACACACATCACACACCACACCACACACTCCACTCACACATCACACACACACACTCCAACACACACACACACCACACACTCAAACCCCACCACACTCACACACTCACCACACACATCCACTACACACCACACACCACTCTCCACACAAGACAAAACACATGCCCACACACCTAACACCACAAACGACACTGACACAGTAACACCAAAGCTACACACCACACGCACCAACTCAAAACTAACTCAACTACAAACACATCCACTACACATCACACTCACTCAATACTCCAATAACAAACTCAAACTCACAACTAAACACTAACACACACACACCAATATCACTACCACAAACACAACATAACACACTCAACATTAAAACACCACAATACATAATAAAACAACAACCACAGCAGCAACAAATACCCTCAAACTGAAAATCCAAACACTCCACACACCCCACACAACTAACACTCACTACCCACCTAACCCAAATCACCACTCAACATCACACTACCACTCAATACAAACATCAATAAATCACATAAACTACACACTAAATCACAATACACAAATCACCATCACAACATCAAACACAACATCTTCACAATCAACCATATCATACCACACACAATCCACCACATCAATCAAACTCACCATAAAAATCTCACATATCACTCACACACAAATAAAATACAAACAAACTCAACTACAACAAACACACACATAAATCACTAAAAACAAAAAATCACACACACAACAACATCTCACACAACCCCTGAAAGCAAACAACACTTCAACCAAGTCTCATAAAAACGTATTCCATTTGAAAAACATGTCCAATCCCAATCAATACTACAGCGAAACTACACCTGACACCTCAACCAACTCACAATCCACACAACCCATCACTCACACCCCACACGATCACACTCTCACGAACCCAAATCTCACACCTCAACACCAACACACCCACTACACTCACACCACCACGGACCACTCACACCCAAACAACCCACAACTCACACCACCACACACCCACCTCATCACACTCACACTCACTTCTCACACAACCCACTCACCACCACTACCACCAACACACCTTCACTACACCACTACGCACACACCACAACCACTATCACGCACAACACCACACACTCACACACACACAATCACACTATCTACCCACAACTCACATCCGACAACTCACACTACTTTCACTTTACCCACCCACACTCACACGCACATACTCACAACACTCAACACCACACACTCACACACCCAACAAACACTCACACCACTACACCAACACTCACACCCATTTTCCACTCACATCACATGCTTCACTCACACGATCTACGACACTACACATCCACTACACGCAACACCCACACACACACACCCACCACACCCAACCACACACACCCTCACTCACTACACAACACATCCTCACAACAACACAACACATCCTCACCCACACATCACAACCTCACCACCACTCCACACCCACACTCACACTCACCACCTCACACACCCCACACTCCACTCACACACCACACACTCCACACTCACACACTACACACACCCACACTCACACACACACACTCACACACCACCACCACACACACACACACACCCACACACCACACACACTCACACTCACACACCACCACACCCACACCACACCACACCACACACCACACACACACCACCACACACCACACCCACACCCACACCACACAACCACACACACTCAATCACACTACATCACACACCCACTTCATCACTAGCTCACAACTCACACCATCACACTCCACACTCCACACACACACTCCACAACACTCACACACTTCCACTACTCACACTCACACACAACTCACAAACACCACAACTTCCACACTCACACCCCAACACAAAACTCATCACAATCTCACACTGACACCTCACTCACATCACACTACTACACTGCACGATTACACTCACTTACACTCACTTACAACGACAACACTCACACTCTCAACCACTCGGAGACTCACCACTACACACTTTCTAACTACTACAACTACATCACTCACACACTACACCTACACACTCCACACCACACAAACTACACCAAATTCACACTACAACAATCCACACAGTCACTCACACATCACACCTACACACACTCACACATCTCACACACTCACACTCTACACACACACACCTCTTACACACTCCACATTCCTCCTACACTTAGCTACTCACACCCACACACTCACACTCACAACACACAACCCATCACTCTACACCACTCACACGGGGATCTCACACACTTCACATTTCACTCTCACACACATCCAACACATCCCACCTGCAACACACTCACAACCGACTACACACATATCACACATACACACTTCACCAAACATCACACTCAACACCACACACACACACTCTCCACTCACCACACTCACTCTTGGACTTCACACATCACACCACTCCACACACCTCCACTCACACTCACACACCACACACACCCACACTCACACACCACACCACACTCACACTCCACACACTCACACACTCACACTCCCCACCCCTCACACACTCACACTCACCACACACACCACACCTCACACCCCACCTCACACACCTCACACACCCACACCACACACACCACACACCCACACACACCACACACACACACACACACACACACACACACCACACACCACACACCACACCACACACACTCCAACTCCACACTCACATCCCTCCACACTAATCACATTCACACACTCAACACCCACACCTCCACACTACACTCACACACTCACACACTCACACACTCACACACCACACACTCACACACTCACACTCACACATCACACCCACACTCACACACTCACACACTCCACACACTCACACACTCACACACTCACACACTCACACACTCACACACTCACACACTCACACCCTCACACTCACACACCACACACACACTCCACACACTCACACACTCACACACACACACTCACACACCACACACACACACACACCACACACACCACACCACACACACACCACACACTCACACACCACACACTCACACACCCACACACTCACACACCACCACACTCACACACTCACACACTCACACACTCACACACTCACACTCACACACTCACACACTCACACACTCACACTCACCACTCACACACTCACACACTCACCACCACCACTCACACACTCACCACTCACACACTCCACACTCACACACTCACCACTCACACACCTCACACACTCACACACTCACACACTCACACACCCCACACACTCACACACACTCCACACACTCACACACTCACACACTCACACACTCACACTCACCACCTCACACACTCACACCCACCCACACACTCACACACTCACACTCCACACCACACTCACACCACACACCCCACACTCACACACTCCACACACACTCACACCACTCACACACTCACTCACACCTCACACACTCACACACTCACCACACTCACACACACACCACACACTCCACACACTCACCACACCACACACCCACCTCACACACTCACACACATCACACCCACACTCACACACTCACACACCACACACCTCACACCCACACACACTCACACACCACACACTCACCCCACACACTCACACACTCACACACTCACACCCACACACCACACTCCACACACATCACACACACACACACACCACACACTCACACCACACACCACACTCACACACTCACACACTCACACTCACACTCACACACACACTCACACACCACACACCCTCACACACTCACCACACTCACACACTCACACACTCACACACTCACACACTCCACACACTCACACACTCACACACCACACACTCACTACACACACACTCACACACCTCACACACTCACACCACCCACACTACACCTCACACTCACACCTCACACACTCACACCCTACACCTCACACTCACCACTCACACACTCCACACACTCCACTCACCACTCACACCACACTCACACCACTCACACCACACTCACACACACCACTACACATCCACACACTCACACTCACACTCCACACTCACACACCCACACACTCACACACTCACACACCACACTACACCACACACTCACACACTCACACACTCCACACACTACACCACACACTCACACACTCACTCACACACTCACACTCACACTCACACACACACTCACACACTCACCACACTCACACACCACACTCCACACACTCACACACTCACACACTCACACACTCACACACTCACCACCTCACACTCACACACTCACACACTCACACTACACACACTCACACACTCACACACCACACTCACACACCACACACTCACACACTCACACACTCACCACACTCACACCCACACACTCCCACACACTCACACACCACACACTCACACACTCACACACCACTCACACACTCACACACCACACTCACACACACTCACACACTCACACACTCACCACTCACACACCCACACCACACCCTCACACACTCACACACCACACCACACCACACCACCCACACACTCCACACTCACACACTCACACACTCACACACTCACCACTCCACCACTCACACCACACTCACACACTCCACACCACACACTCACACACTCCACTCACACTCACACCACACACTCACACACCTCACACACCTCCACACTCACACACTCACACCACCTCACCCACACCACACACATCCACTCCACACTCACACCTCCACCCACACTCACACACTCACACCACACACTCCACACTCACACACTCACACACTCACACACTCACACTCACCACACACTCACCACTCACACACTCACACACCACACTCACACACTCCACACACTCACACTCACACACTCACACACTCACACACCACACACTCACACACATCACACACTCACACACTCACACCTCACACACTCACACACTCACACACCCACACACTCACACACTCACACACCACACACACACACCCACACCCCACACACTCACACACTCACACTCACACTCACACACCACACACACACACTCACACACTCACACACTCACACACACACACCACACATCACACACTCACACACTCACACTCACACTCACACACTCCACACACACACACACTCCACACCCACACACACACACACACACACACACTCACACACTCACACACCTCACACCCCACACACTCACACTCACCACACTCACACACTCACACACTCACACTCACACACTCACACACTCACACACTCACACACTCACACACACACACTCACACCACACTCACACACTCACACCACACACTCACACACCACACACTCACACACTCACACACCCACACTCGCACACTCCCAAACACACACACACACACACTCACACACCCATACACTAAAATACTCACACACCTCACACCCACAAACACACACACACTCACCACACTCACACACTCACACACTCACACTCACACACACTCACACACTCACACACTCACCACTCACCACACACTCACACACACTCACACCCACACACTCACACCCACACACCACACACACTCACACACTCACACACTCACACACTCCACACACACCCACACACTCACACACTCACACACACCTCACACACCACACACCACACACCACACACTCACACACTACACACACACTCACACACTCACACACACACCCACACCTCACACACTCCACACTCACACCACACACACACACACAACACACACACACACAGACACACACACACACGACACGCACACACACGCACGCACGCACGCACGCACGCACGCACGCACGCACGCACGCACACACGCACGTGCTCACACACATACACACACACGCACGCACACGCACACACTACACAGACACACACACGCACGCACGCACGCAAGCAAGCACGCACGCACACACGCACACACGCACGCACGCACCCACCCACCCACACACGCACGCACGCACGCACGCACACACGCCCACATCGAGACACACACACACAAACACACACACACACACACACAGCATTATATATATATATATATATATATATATATATATATATATATATATAGACAGACAGAGAGAGAGAGAGAGAGAGAGAGAGAGAGAGTTGCGTTGTTGTAGTTACGGGAAAAATGTAACAAATTCAGTTTTAACCAATTTTTTTATTTAATTATTTCATTCTCCGAAAATATACGCACAATCTATAAATATAACCTTATCCGAAGCTTAAATAATATGTCTTTCGTTATCGCTTAAATTTGTATTGAAATCCAGTTGTGTTAAACAAAGTGTTCTAAAAAAACTCCAGGGTTGTTCGTTTTCTCAAATCAAGTAAGAAGAGTAGTGCTAAAAATGCTACATTGTTGGTCCTTCGAGCCGGATAACTCAGTTATGATTTGGTGAGTCGCAGTCTTATGGAAGCGGAATGCAGTTTAATTTGGTGAGTCACAGTATAAAAGACTAAATGATGTTTTTTGTGCCGATTCAATTGATCAGTTAGAAGGCGAACTTTCAAATCTCCAAGAAGAACTAAGTGAACTTTCAACTTTACAAGAGGATTCAGGTATTTTCCCAAGTAGTTCACAATGAAGAACATTTTGTGTTTTACTTTCATATTAATCTTTATTGCGCTATATTTTAATTTACCTAAAACGTATTTCAAAAGGGTTAATTGTCGTAATGGATATGTTAACTTTAAAATCAACTAGCACAAGTGCTAAGACTCAAATAATTAGAATTCGTAATTAGGTTTTGCAAAATAAAGGTAGTGAAAATGGTACCAATAAATTTAAATCAAGAGAAGGCGTTTTGCAAGATGCATTTATGAAATATAATACTACTCAAGATGAAATTGAACGTTATTTAATTTATATAGAAGATCAAACAGATCCGGATGGTAGGGACAAGGTTGAAAACAAATATTTTGATACTCTTGCTGCAATTAGAAATTCTACAGGAGAATTATATCCTAAAAATGACATTTTCTCTAACACTGACCCTTCCTAAAATGACAATGTCAATATAGCATCTCACTGTTATCCCAACCTAAAATTGCCGCAAATTAATATATCTCAATTCTCTGGTAATATTTCTGAATGCAAACACTTTAATCTGTTCACTTCGTTTATTGATAAAAATGGTCAATTTACAAAATTTGAAAAGTTCTATTATTTAAAAACGTTACTAAGATGTGAAGCTTTAAGTATTGTAAATTCATTAATAGCAAGTAGTAATAATTTTGTTACTGCAGTTTCACTGTTAAAGGAAATATTTGAAAATAAAAACAAAATTGTAAATTCTTTTTTTAGTAATATTTTGAATGCTCCAATTATTACAAAGTGTAATCCAGAGAATCTGAGAAATTTTGCCACTACTTGTAAAAGTAATTTAGAGTCATTGAAAAACTTAAAACCCGAAGTTAAAGAAATTCTTGCAGCATTATTGATTTTCAATTTTCAGCAAAAGTAAGATATAGTTTTAAGAAAATATTTGAGGAAGGAAGACATATTAAAGCGTCGCCTAAGTTAGATGAGTTTTTAGAGTTTCTAGAAAATAGATGCACAGTATTAGAAAATTTGTCTAGTCTTGATATTAAAATACAAAAAAATAATAATAATTTTAGTCACGACATGTAAAAACAAAGCATATTTTGCTCATACTGTAACGATAGCACCCTTAGAATATATGTTTGCAAAAAACTTAAATCACTTTCTATACCAGATAGATTGCCGTTCATTAAATATAAACGTTATTGTTCCGATTGTTTAGGTAATAAACATTTGGTTCCAAATTGTTCCTCAAATTCAAGTTACTTACAGCGTATAAAAAACATTACACCTTGTTACACTCAAACCAATATCAAAATGTCGCATCTAATAAATCTCAGCATATTTCGTCAGGTTCCTCCTCTACAGTAAATGAAAATTTTCGTCAAGATAACTCTCAAAATTCCTTATATGCTAGTCCCTTCAGAAAACGCAAAATCACACCTCATCTTACAATAATCAGTGTTCTACCTCTGGGATTCCATCTTGTAATCACCACAATAGAACCTCAGAGAATTTAGCTCTCGTCCAAGTGAATGGCCAACCTTGCAGTTCAAATAGTATTTCAGGTTTACTTACTAAAATCTCTCACGTACATCTAGCTACAGCACAAGGTACTATCAACTCAAAACAAAATGAACCTATTCAAGTTAGAATACTTATGGATAGTCGAAGTCAAACCTCCTTTTTTTAGTTGACAAATTAGGTTATAGAATATATAATAGAAATTTAAATATTTCTGGAATTTCCAAAAGTCTCACATTCTCGAGTCAAATGATTACTATACTTTTGCACTTTTATGTTGATTGCTCAAAGGTATCTTGTATAGTACTTGACAAAATTACAAATAAGTTTCCACAGACTCTCATATGTCCAAGAAAATAAAAAATTCCAGATCACATATTTTCAAACCTTGTAGACCCTGATTTTTCCACTCCGAATGAAATTGAGGTTTTACTTGGAGCCGATGTTTATTATGATCTATTAACATATATGTTTGTAGAACTGGGTAAAAATCTCCCTACACTTCTCAAAACCACTTGGGATGGATAATCTCAGTAAATATTCCGCGTTTTCTTAATCTTATTACGTAACTACATATTCTGAAAACGATAACATTAAATAAATATGTCTGTTCTCACTCCGTAAGATGAAATTTTTGAACAAATTTTCACTATTACAACTAAAGTTCCCGAAAATGGTCGCTTTCAAGTTGATGTACCTCTTAAATCACTGACTGACAATTTCAGCTTAGCAAATCACTAAATCTTGTTCAGTGACGATTCCTGATTTATATGATATCCTTTGTCGTCTTCGTACATTTAGGTTCGTACTAACTGCCACATAGAGAAGACGTATAGGCAAATTATGATAAACCCAGATCGAGTCTTTTTACACGACATTATTTGGGGTGATTCTCCCCAAGATCCTTTATCATTTGTTCAGCTTCTCGCGATCACATACGGGACAAATGCATCCCTCTCGCTGGAATATCTTTGTCGCAAACCGGGTACCACAGCTATTATATGATCCTATACTTAATTTAACAACTCAAGAAAAAATTATTGAATTAAATAATCCTCCTGAAGAACGAAAAGTTTCTTCAGTTTCAGCTGAACATCTTGTCAATTTTTGGGTATCTATATTTTCGAAAGTCTCATCTGTCTATCGCACGTAAAGGTATCTAGCTTACATTCTTCGATGTATCCATAACTCAAAAAATCCGACCAAACAATTGTTGGATCTTTATCGGTTCAAGAATCCTCATAGTCTAAATTTTATTTTAAAACTCTTCAACAAGTACATTCCTCTTAAGAAATATTTGAACTCGCTAATAATAAATCGCTTTCAAATAAACAGCTCTTGCCTCTTAAGATTTTCATTGGACCCGGTGATTTAATTCGCGTAGGTTGTAGATTACAAAACGTTGATATTAGTGTTATGAACAAAAGTGTCCTGTTCTCTTGCCACCAAATAAATATGTAGTTAATCTTATGTTACTTCACGAACACATAAGGTTAGGGCATGTTCTTTAATTTTCGATTGAGATATTGGCGTCTAAATGGCCTGCGTCAGATGAAACGCTTCATCAGAAATTATATACTCACTTACGGTTCAACTCCACGGTGTCTCAACAAATAATGCCAGACTTGCCAAAAGACAGAGTTCAAATTTCGCGGTCTTTTGAAAAATTTGGAATTGATTCTGGAGATCCGTTCATTATGAAGTCGTCAAGATTGAAAAAAGCTCCAACTCAAAAAGGTTATACTGCTCTTTTTATTTGTGCGGTAACCAAACCCATACATATAGAACTTGTATCTAATTTACCATCCGAAGCATTTCTTATGACACTTACACGTTTTATTTCCCGCAGAGAAAACCCTAATAGTGATAACGCTACAAATTTTATTGGTTCTAAAAAGTTCTTAGAAATTTGTATGACTACTTTAAAAATTTCTCAATTATGACTCTATTCTACCCTATCTTTCTTCTAATGAGATCAGGCGGAAATTTATACCACCTCGGTCTCCTCATTAGGGTGGACTCTGGGAATCAGCTATTAAAAGCACGTTTATCATATCATTGGTAATTCTTAACTCACCTTTGAAGAATTTTCTACAATGTTAACCCAGATAGAAGCAATTCTAAATTTGAGACCTCTCTGCTCTTTCTCTAATCATCCTTTCAATTTCGATTCTGTGACTCCTGATCATTTTCTGATAGGTACTGCTTTAACAGGCTTTCCAGTTAAATCTATTACACATATTCCTGACAGTAGACACTTACACTTTGGCAACTATGTTCCAAAATACAACGGACTTTTTGGAAGAGATGGCCGCTTGACTGTCTCAATCGTTTACAGAATAGACCAAAATGGTTCAAACCTTCTATTAATTTTAAAGAAAATGATTTAGTGCTTATAAAACAAGAAAATACTTCACCCCTCAACTGGACATTAGCTAAAGTAATAGAGGTCATGCATGGTTCGGATGGAAAGGTCAGAATTCTACTTTTGAAAACACAAGATAGTAAATTATAACTAATTTATGTCAATTTACTCAAGTTGATGATATTTAAAAAATTCACATAGCATTCACTATTTATTTAAATGTTATTGTCGATAGTTTGTTTTCGTCGCTCTATACGTTTTTACTCTTTTTTTTAATTACCCAAAGCCTTGCTTCTACTGGAGGGGCAGTATGTTGAAGAAATATTCTCCAACCCGGTATATAAAAAAAATGAGTTGCGTTGTTGTAGTTACGGAAAATATCTGGCCGATGGACTTTGGCACAACACTTTCTCGTATAAGGAAACTAACCATTTTTTTTTAATTTTAAAATTCCGATCCTAGATAAAATAGAAGTCTCATAAAGCTCATTATATTTTCGTTATATGTGACTATAAAACATGTAAGTTTAAAATCTGTACGTTGATAGGCCAGTCACAATAGCTTGCAATATAATAAGATATACTTACCTACAAAAAACATTTTTTTCAGTTATTCACCTTATATTTTGCACATCACTGTATATTTTTGCGTATTTGGATAGCATGAGAAGTTAGTTTTAAAATAATTTAGATTTGTTTTTGAAACTGATATAAACAATTAACAAATAACAATTTAAAAAATAATTTTTGGTATAACCGGAAGCGCTAAAAATATTTCAATATAGCAGTTTAGCAGGTGTATATATATATATATATATATATATATATATATATATATATATATATATATATATGTACTATATAATCCCTTAATTCCAAGATTTCATTTTTATCAGAAGCATAGTTATGAGGATTGAAATTTTCATATTTGAAAATTTCTAACTCCGATCCTGGATAAGTTAGAGAATCTCATAATCATATATTTTGCAAATCACTGTATATTTTTGCGTATTTGGATAGCATGAGAAGTTAGTTTTAAAATAATTTAGATTTGTTTTTGAAACTGATATAAACAATTAACAAATAACAATTTAAAAAATAATTTTTGGCATAACCGGAAGCACTAAAAATATTTCAATATAGCAGTTTAGCAGGTGTATGTATATATATATATATATATATATATATATATATATATATATATATATATATATATATATATATATGCAGGGTGTCCAGTTTAAGATGAAATGCATGGGGATATTGGAAACCGTTAGAGATACGAAGATGGTTAAATGGAGAAAAAGTTGCGTCATTATATGCCCAAGAAGTAACCATGGTTACATGTCAAAAAATCCCTTCCATTTACTAGACACAGGGTGATAACTGAAAATATGCGTTTTCTAAAATCGCTATATCTTGTTTCTCAAGAGATACATCCACGATTTTTGCAGGATGGGGTAACAGGTAGCGAGGATTTCAAAATGATTTTGAAAAAACCTAGGCCTACTAGATTTTGAGATAATGCACGCAACTCTCGATTTTCTTATGGACGCCATATTGGATTTTTGCATTTTTGAATTCTTCATAAAAAGTGCTTTTCAACCATATATCATATGTTTATAATCTGCCAATGAGAAAGTGTCAAATTACACAATTAAATTTATATCAAAGCAACCTTGACATATTATGTATTTTAACTAATGAAAATTAATCTACAAATTAAACTAACTATTCAGAACAATATTATTGATTATTAACATAAATCATAATAATAAAGGTGACAAAAAACAAAAAAAAATAAAATTTAATATTATACTGAATTTTACTATTAATTAATCAAATGCTCGAATAAACCTTCATTCTCCTGCAAACACCATCTGCATCGAGTTAGCACTGCATCACAAGAGTTCCTTATCATCTCGCATTTTTGAATTCTTCATAAAAAATGCTTTTCAACCATATATCAGATGTTTATAATCTGCCAATGAGAAAGTGTCAAATTACACAATTAAATTTATATCAAACTAGGCCTTTGCCAATCAACCATCTATTCAATTATTGCAAGAGAATGGAGGTTTATTCGAGCATTTGATTAATTAATAGTAAAACTCAGTATAATATTAAATTTTATTTTTTGTTGTTTTTTGTCACTTTTATTATTATGATTTATGTTAATAATCAATAATATTGTTCTCAATAGTTAGTTTAATTTGTAGATTAATTTTCATTTAATTAAAATACATAATATGTCAAGGTTGCTTTGATATAAATTTAATTGTGTAATTTGACACTTTCTCATTAGCAGATTATAAACATATGATATATGGTTGAAAAGCATTTTTATGAAGAATTCAAAATGCAAAAATCCAATATGGCGTCCATAAGAAAATCGAAAGTTACGTGCATTATCTCAAAATCTAGTAGGCCTAGATTTTTTCAAAATCATTTTGAAATCCTCGCTACCTGTTACCCCATCCTGCAAAAATCGTGGATGTATCTCTTGCAAGAAACAAGATATAGCGATTTTTAGAAAACGCATATTTTCAGTTATCACCCTGTGTCTAGTAAATGGAAGGATTTTTGACATGTAACCATGGTTACTTCTTGGGCATATAATGACGCAACTTTTTCCATTTAACCATCTTCGTATCTCTAACGGTTTCAATATCCCCATGCATTTCATCTTAAACTGAATTATATATATATATATATATATATATATATATATATATACTATATAATCCCTTAATTCCAAGATTTCATTTTTATCAGAAGCATAGTTATGAGGGATTGAAATTTTCATATTTGAAAATTTCTAACTCCGGTCCTGGATAAGTTAGAGAATCTCATAATCTCAATAATGTGACTATAAAATACGTAAGTTTAAAAAAAAAGGTACCAGAGCCGTCTTTGAGAAAATCAATTTTGACCACATAATTAAAGGCAACATTTTATTTTTTCCAAACATATCTACAAACCGGTCGAAATCATGTACTTTTATTTACAAGTTATGATTTTCAAATTGAAAGTAGCTTTTGTGGTTTCTAAGTGACAGCGAAAGCGCCGAAATGTACTAGAAATCGCCATATTGGCCGCAATTTTGAATTTAAAATTTAAAAAAAAATTTTGTTCAATCGAGGTTTAGGGTTACCAACTTTTCACCAAAGATAGACTTTCTGGCTCTGATTTTGGAAATGCATCCCCAAAAAAACCACCCTCATTTCGCCCCCCAATTGATTTTTACGAAAAGCCAGTTTTATACATAACTTTCAGATACCCATGTCAAATCTCATTAAAATGGTTCAAATAACGTCGGAGCCATACACAGACATACAGACGCACAAGACACGAAAATTTTCTTCGCGAAATCGATGTTTTTCGACTCTGGGAACACGAAAACGAAATTCGCGAAACAAAATTTCAAAATTTTTTTCGATTGCAATACTTTCTCTTTGTATACGTGGTATATGAAAAGGTAAAAATGTAACACGAGTTTAGTCTTACAAACTTTTTAATTTAATTATTTAATTTTCAGAAAATATACGCTCAATCTAATTACGATATCGGAAGTTTACATATCTTTCGCGCTCTCGCTCAAATTATGTGCACATTTCATTACTATTGGCGTTTTAAAATTTCACAAGTTCTGTTGGAGTTGGACATTATGTAGTATTAGCATATTTGTATTCAAGTCCAGTTGTGTTAATAAAGAAAGTGTTCTAAAATACTCCATGGTCCTTCGTTTTCTCAAATCAAGTAAGAAGTACGTAGGGGTAAAATCTTAGAACGATCTAAGAATGGATTTAGTCTAGGTCGATTACTTTTCTGCTGTAAATTACCTTTTGTTTTTAAATTAAAAATATTACCATGTGGTGTGAAAATCGTGACAGCAATTGAGTAATATTTTTTGTGAATTAATTCAGTACATTGGCGAATTTCATTATTTTAAAATTGAAAGTGGAAATGTGTTTTTATCATGATGTAATAAAAATTTTAAATGTCAGGAACTTCAGATGAAATAAATGAGACGTATAAAATAACGCGTAGCGCTTTAATATCGTGAGAGCTAAGGAATTTGCTCTTTATATCAATAAAGTTATTTGTATTAAATAATAACTTATCTTGGCTTTGTAGCCATAATATTGTTAAGGAGTTACTTGACTCAGTTTACAGTAGTTGGTAGTGTTATCTTGTATTTTCCCTGAATTGACGTTTTCATGTTTCTTTTTATAGCTTAGTAGCTGTCTCCATGTGAAACGCTAAGTTGTCATTTCACCAATGTAAGTAATTTAGGAGAAGGGGCAGATGGTTGCTTTCTCATTAAGTCAGTAAAAGTTTAGATTTGGAGTTTATGATTTAAAACAATTAAGATGTAATTAGCTTTTAACTTAACCTTGACTTAACCTTCACGCCATTCCCTTGCGGGGTAGGCAAAATAGTCACTGCCTCTTATTTATTTTTGATTCTCCATGCTTTCCTATCTCCACATACCTCCCTAGCTTCCGCTAGGTTCTTAGGTTGTCTCTGACATGCCATTTTATTTTTAAAACTCATTATCTTACTTGCATTTAACATACATTCTACTGCATGCAGCCAAGTTTTACGTGGCCTACCAGACCCGGACTTTCCTCTAACCTCACCCACATCTATTTGCTTCGTTAATCTTGCGTTGTTCATTCTCTCAATGCTTTTGGGTTTTTAATGGTGTATTTTAATATTCAAATTTTACAAAAATCTATACCATTCGATAACAATTACCGTTATCGTCCTCAGAAGTGGTAATCCCTTCAAGAATCGCTTAAGATGTTATAAAATATGAAAAAGATGAAGAATGCAAACATAAGCCTGCTATCAATATAACAGCTTAATAAACGTGTAGAGCCTACTGTGTAGAGTCTAATATTAGTAAAGGATAACTAGATACTTAATAAATTAAATACTATTAAACTTCCTTGAAGATGGAATGTCAGAACACCCTATAACGGTCGAAGGCTAACGGTGAAAAATGTCATAACCAAAGAATTTAACAAAATTTAAGTGTTAACTTGAGGAAAGTTTTAATTTAAAATTGATAAAAGCATTTACAAATAGAAATTTGACATACCAATTAAAGATCTAGTCAAATCTAACAAACAAATAGTTTTCTGTTAATAATTGTAATTGCTGTTTTACTACGAATTAAATTATTATAATTCTGTGGTAACTTAACGTAAAAATTGGTAAAGCATTTTCTTTAAGGTCTAGAGAAAAAAACAGCAAAAAAACCTTAGACATACCAAAGCTAAAATTAAAATTGGGACATACCATTGTGCCATTTTTTAATTGTAAGATGCCAAAACGTATTAAAGCAGAAGTCTTCTTCTTGCTATTGAAGTTATTAGGATGTTTATATATCTCAATAGCTTCACGTTGTAAACGAACATAATAATTAGTTTGTCTTGACACTATCTCCATATCATCAAATTGAATGTCATGATCTAAATTATCTAAACCTACGTTTTGCTGTTCCAATGTATACTTTTCCACAAAAACAAGATAACTTGTACACTCCGCAAGTTGGTAATGGGTTTGAAACATCTTTAGGGAACCTAAATAGTTCTTCACTTTTTCTTGTAGGTTTAAAAACACTCTAAATTCCATGATTAACTAGGATTTTTTCAATTCTATCTGTAACCTTAGTTATAAAATAAAAGTAGTACCAACACTAAAAACTATGGTTATGTGTAAGGTTCGATTCCATAGTTGGCTTTATACCCTTATCATACTGTTATATTAATAGTATACTTATGTTTGCGTTATGATCTTTTTCATATTTCATAAGCTTGTTCTAACATCTTAAGCAATTATTAAATATATTGCCACTACTGAGGAAAATGTAATCGCTATCGAAACGTATAGATTTGTATAAAATATAAATATCAAAATACATCATTAGAAACCCAAAAGTAAATATTTTAATTTAATGGTGAAAATTTACATTTTCATAATGAAGGTGTAGTTTACGAATTATTATTGTCGGACTTTCGACGCACCGACTTAGCCTATTGCCGTTCGTTAAATTCTTTTTAACCTATATTTAACCGGTATCGGCGAGGTGGTAGTGTACCGTATTTTAAGATTTTTTTTGTAGAAACTTTTCTCCTATGTATGTAAATTTAGTACCATTTTGGGTAAAAAGTATTTAATACCTTGCATTATTGAAGCAATTCAACAGATCTAGGTTATCTAAATTGTTGTCACGTATGTGGATTTATCGAAAATATGGCCATTATTACCGTGATTGATAAGAATAATAAAAAGTGCCACGTGCTAATATTTGGTAGAAGTTAAAATGCCAGATTATTATGTGCTTGGGTGTTCACATAAAGTAATTTAAAAGAATACGTCCACTCAGGAAATTTGTGGTTTGTGACGCTTTATAAACAAAAAAGGTGACAGCTGATAGTGATGGAAGTTAGATCAGGAAAGGAATGTAAATTGCAGAAGTGGTGAAAGGACCCCCGGATTTCGTTTTTGTGCTGTTGCAACCTATTTGTATTTCATTGTGTTTGTCATGTAATGTTTGGTGTAATTTAAAATTTTAATCAATGTTGCAGTAGAAATTCCGATGCCATAGCAGTTTTAAGGTTTTGATTTTCAGAAAGCTTTTCTTGTACTAGTAAAGTCAGTTGCTGGATTTGATTGGATTTTGATAAACCGGAATATTGCGTATCCAGTAGAAAATATTTTTTATTAGTTATTTGTATATTTGTCAAAGAAAATTTGAAATCAATTAGTTTTTGAAATGGACAAAGTGTACCCTCAACGAGGCTATCAATACGAACTCTTGCTTCGAATATTTAATTTGGAACTCTGGTGTCATAAGCATTACCTTGAATTTTTATATAAATATAAAAAATATTAACTTAAACTTAACTTGACTTAACTTAACCTTCACGCCATTCCTTTGCGGGGTAGGCAAAACAATCCCTGCCTCTTATTTATTTTTCATTCACAATCTTTCTCCATGCTTTCCTATCTCCGCATACCTCCCTAGCTTCCGCAAGATTGATACATAGTCTCTGACATGCCCTTTTGTTTTTAAAACTCCTTATCTTGCTTTCCTTTATCATAGATTCTACTACATTCAGCCAAGTTTTACACGGCCTACCAGGCCCGGCCTTTCCCCCAACCTCACCCACATATATTTGTTTCGTTAATCCTGCGTTGTTCATTCTCTCAATGTGACCAAACCAACGTAATGTACAACTTTTATATCTATCTATCATCGTTTTTTCCTCACCACACTGCCTCATTATGCATTCATTTTTTATCTTGTCCCTTCTCGTTTTACCACATGCGCTCCTCAGAAATCGCATACCCACGGCATTTACTTTTCTTTCGTGCTTTTTTTGACATACATATGTCTCACTTCCATACAGTACTGATGGGACGAATACGCCATTATAGATTGCTCGTTTCGCAGCTAGGCTCATGCTTTCATTTCTCATTATCGTCCACATACTTCCAATCACTTTCCTCCCTTCGTCCCATCTCGCTCTCAATTGTACCATTTGCAGTGAACATTCTACCGAGATATACTAGCTCGTCCACTTGCTCCACAATTTCATCTTGCAGAGTAAATACTGTACTCTCCTTTCCACCTTCCCAATTGAACACCACAATCTTAGTTTTGTTCACGTTTACATTTAGGTCCATGCTCTCACAGACTGTATCAAACTTCCTCAGAGCGGTTTGCAGGTCATTCGCACTATCACTTAATAAGACTGTGTCATCTGCATACACCAGAAATCGTACATTTACGTCACCAACCATTACATCATTTGTATCGTTACATGCTTGTCTAAGACATTTATCCATGTATACATTGAACAACCACGGTGATATCACATAGCCTTGTCGCACTCCTTGCTCAATATTAAAGTATTCACTCACGCCTCCTCTCACCGTAACACATGCCCGACTACCGTTGTATACTGCCCTTATTCCATTTATTAGACCTTTATTTACGCCATATTCATTTAATATTTCCCACAGCTTCTCTCTATTCACTCTGTCATATGCTTTCTCCAGATCTACAAACGCACAGTACAACTTCTTTTTTACCTTTAAACACTTTTCGATCACCTGCTGGAGAGCAACCATCTGATCGACACATCCTCTCCCTGGCATGAAGCCACCTTCCACATTCCACATCTTAGATTGTGTAGTTTCTCGTATTAGTATTCTTCCAAATACTTTACCAGGTACGCTGAGCAAGCTTATTCCTCTGTAGTTCTTACAATCACTCTTGTTCCCCTTACCCTTATGCAGTGGTACAATGATCGCGCTCTTCCAATCACTCGGCACTTTTCCACACATAAGGCATACATTGAATAATTCACGCAATCTTCGTATAAGCTTTGCACCACCATACTTGAGCATTTCACCAGTGATTTCATCTACGCCTGCTCCCTTGCCGTTTTTCAACCTTCCTACCGTTTTGTCTACCTCATTTATTCCAATATCCTTCTCAGTTTCATTCATCTTTTCTTCTATATTCTCCTTATTTAATCCTTCAGTCTTACTTTCCTCACTACTGTACAGCTTTCCGAAATATTCTTGCCAGCATTTCCTCACTTCACAATCGTCCCATACTATTTCGTTTCCATCATTCATCACTCCTGAAGCGTTCTGTTTTGGGCCACGTTTTGTATTTTTGACCCATTTGCAGAAGAGTTTTTTGTTTCTCTCAAAATCATTCTGCATTTTCTCTCCTTCCACAGCCATCACTTCCTCTTTACTTATTCTCACCGCTTCCTTCGCTTCTTTGTTTCTTAATCTGTACACCTCATACAATCGTTTCTTTTCAGTCTCATTTTTTGCAGCAATCATTGCCATGTACGCATCTTTTTCCTTTCTTACTGCCTTTTTTATTATTTTTTATTATTTTATTATATATAAACAATGAAATTGATTGTCCTTACTTACTTTTATTAATTCATTTTCAAGTTCCCTCGTATATTTCCTGTTACCACAACACTTCTGCACAAAAAACAAATATATTGTACAAATGTCCTATTTTTAATAGTACCTATGCGATTGTACAATAATTTGCCATATCCCGTAGACATTAATGCTTGCAAAAGTCTTTTAAATGCAATTGAAACTTAATGGTTATGTTACTTACTGTTACATTATATGTGTGATTACTCTATTAACTCTACGTTACTTTACTTTACACTGTTTTATAATTGGATTGTTTTCTGTTGGACGGTAAATATTATTATTATATATTCACTTGTATTTCTTACGCAAGAAGAAGCAATCGGGATTATTTCTCCTTCTCATTCGCGGCTAATGTTAAATATGTGATGAGATATTATTTTTTGTAGGCGTATATCCTAACGTAAGAAGACCAATTCCTTAACTCGATTTCCCCAAACACGGTACTTGACGTACTCCGCAAAGGCAGAAACTCAGCCCCCGAACAAGACGGCCTAAACCGACTCATACTACGAAACCTACCACATTACACAACTTAACTAAAGATTCAATCAATGTCTATCACTCTCATATTTTCCAACGGAATGGAAATCCGCTCACAGTCATGAAGGTAAAACCAAGTTCGAACCCCGCACAACCCTCCTCATATAGACCAATATCCCTACTCAGCTGCATGGCCAAATGCCTAGAAACTATCATGTCCAGAAGGCTAAGAGACCACCTCGAAGCCAACAACTCCGTTCCAGACCGCCAACCGCTCATGTCACCATCCACTAGTCAAATTATACACCGACGTCTCCAAATCTCCCAACCACCGAAACTGTTACCTGGCTGTATTCCTCGACATCAAACAGGAATTTGATAAAGTCTGACACGGCTGACTGATACACAAAACCCGAGCACTTAACATTCAAAATCACTTCTCCTTCTTTCAGGTCCGTGAAGGTCATGATAAGCACAATCACATCCTAGCCGTTTACACCAACACGAAACATCCACAGAGTGGACTACAGACACCCTAACACCATGACAATAGAAACGCCAAACATACAACCCACCACAGACAGACTTAAGATATTGCAAACAAAGTACATAAACCGCAGAGTTCACGGCGACACAACCGCCACTAAAAACATACCCAAAACCTCCATCACCAACAACGGACACCACACAACCCCACAAATCCTAAAAAAAAACTGAAACACCTACCTGCACTACAGTGATACAACTACTAGTCGACTTAGCAGAAGACTTCGACAGGATCCTAGACAACACCCTTTATCTACTCCGCTAAACCCTGCCCCCTTACTACCCATCGCTCTCGAAAATGACCAAACTCCCAAACACGAAACACCACACCCATACATACATTAAAAGTTAATTAAGCTAATAAAATATAATAAAGTAATAATAAAACTTTTTTTTTCTTTTTTTATACCACACAAACTATACAAATAATAATTGAAACGATAAACAATTCCAACACTAAAACACCAAAAAAACAAGAAGATCCAGGACTGAAGAGAGGGAAGACCCCTAAACTGCCTGCAGAAAGAAGAATACACATAAGTAAGAAAATAATCTATGAGCAAATAAACAATCTAAAAAAGATTCCATTGACCTTTGGGCATTGATTTACCTTTACCAAAATGAAAGCACGTATATATTTTTAAAATAAGTGTACATATTCCTCGATGTGGATTTTTTTTTTTATTAACTCCAAAAGTAATTTACACCTGTCTGAAAGACAACAAGGAAATGGTATACACAAAACTAATAACATGCAGGCAGTTATCTATTGAATCATGTCATTGATGTTAATAGCTTTTTGTTTAGTAAGGCATTAAGGGAAAGGCAAGGTTATTAAAGCAGCCAAGGCTTTTATGTGTGACACACGTAATTTGATTTATCGTATTTTACTCCACAATTTGTATATATTTGTATATACGTTTCGCCTTAGTTAAAATCGTTTTAAGCCCTTGTCCATCTTGTGATATTTATTGTAGATAGTTTCCATTTCAATTATAATTTTCTGGAATTAATTATTTAACTCATCCTTACATACGTTTATTTGCCCAATTCTACTTAATCACTTATAATTACGTAAATTCGTATTTAACATTCACTACATTACCGCCATTTAGCGGTACAGACAAAAGACACTTGATTTTTTTGGCATTCGTATAAACCTTTACCTATATCTACTATTCAACAGTAAATGACAAGATAAAACACCACTTGCAAAGGGTACTGCAGGTTTCAATAACGCGCCTCCTCCTACAACCCCCATCTTCACTCCCTGACCTCCCTTACATAGTTATGATCTCGGGAGATCTGGCACACTTCTATGCTAACTCTTGACCAAAGCACTAGTGTTTAAGGAAAGATTATAAAGAAATATTATTACTTCGCGCGCGCTCCGCGGTGCAAATGTACTCCAACGAACGAACCGGATTGGTGTAGTTTTCACCACGCAAATCCGGTTTGCAGCATGGACGCCGACAATACTATAATCGATGCGTACAGGGTATAAATGAATGCGCTACACCTCCAAATCGAGGCCCATAAGAGCACAAACCGAGTGCAAGAAGAAGAATTAAGATTCATAAAAATTGAAATAAGCGAAATGAAGACCCACATAGAAAACCTTACTCGGCAAATCCAGAGCCCACAACCAACGACTACTTCAAGGATGGAAACACAGACCATCATCATAGACACCGAACACGACACTGACAAGACCTCAAGAAGAAAAGAAGCGGAAAAACAACTACGACGGCAAATAACACAAACCAACCAAACTCGACACAAGTTAACGAGACCGAAAGTATCACGGCGACACCGCATGAAACAGAACCGGGTGCCCTCTCCGACGAGGAAGCAGAAGAATTCAAAAGCATCGTAAGGAAAGGGGGAAACAAACGACAACGGGTAGACGCGGAAGAACCTCCTGCGGACCTATCCGCTAAAAAAGAACGAATCCCGCCGCTTATTCTACATCACGAGGAGGACTACTCTAAAGCGATGTCGAAGTTAGCCGCCGCGAACATAAAACCCAAAACAACAACGACAACTAGAAATGGCGTAAAAATCATACTCGCAACAGCCGAAGAATATCGAATGGCAACCAAAACACTAGAAAACGCAAGGATGGAATTCAATACCTACCTGCTGGAAGAAGCAAAACCTCTGAAAGTCGTTTTCAAAGAAGTTCCGCAGGACGATGTAGCAGCAGAAACCGTAGGTAACGACCTCACAGAAATGGGATTCGTAATCCAGAAGATTACATGGATGTTCGCAGGACGCGAAAAAAGAAAAACATCGATGTTGCGTGTACATCTAGAACGAAGCGAAAGAAATATACGGAACAACGAAGATCGGCTACCTACGCGTACGTATTGAATCCCTCCACAAAAAGAACGGAACCCGCCAATGCCATAACTGGAAACGGTACGGGTACGCCACCAGCGGCTGTTACGCGTCCCTGAGGTGCGTCAAATGTGCTACAAAAAGAACACGACCTGAAATGCCGCAACTGCTCCGGTATACACAGCGCCAACTACAGATAATGCCCCGCACATCCAAAATTCAACAAACTAAACAAACACACGCTAATAGAAAGAACGAACACAATACCGCCGACAAAAGAATTAACAGCAACAACCAGCTACGCGCAAGTAGCTGAAATGAAGAAAGAAAAAACAAGGACGACGACAACCTCGCACTCATCATCAAAATTCTAAAGGCTCTAAGGGGCGAAAGGAATGCATAAACCGCTAGTATTATACCACACAAATCAGAACTACGATGAAGGTATAAGGGGATAGATCCCGTAAATACCAAAAATAGGTACCGTTCACCGTTCGGGAGATCTAGTAGATAGAAATCTCTTTCTCGTAGGATACCTATGGGAAGCTATTTTCTTCGCGATCCGATCGTTTGTCCTTTCGACGCCTAATAACGGTGTTTTTGGTTTTGTGAAAGGCCATCTAAGGGTTTTAAAAAACCTCCAGGAGGGCGTCGCGATGTTCGCAATGCAATTTTCGCACTAGTCGTCGTTCAACCCCCAAGAAACCAATTTCGTCGCCATTCGAACTCCCGCGCCGCCCCGTCCGGAGATGTGCTTTTTCCGGGTGTCATGACGGCCGGGACGCTTGAAAAGCCATACATTTCAATACATTTGAATTGAATGCAAAAATCAGTTAAGCGGATAACTGTAAAATTATAAGGTAGTTTGCATTCTGCTGCACTAGAGTCACGGCAAAATCTTTTCCGTTGTGGGGGTGAAATTGTTAGAGAGAGACAAACTTAACATACCAACTTCCATAATAACCCTGATAATTACAAATGATATATTCATGTTAGTGAAATACACGTTGTTGGGTTGTTAGAACTGCCGAATAAATTACAATGTTGTCAGCTCTTCTGTTTACACATAACTTCTAATTTTGACGTTTTCCACATTTTGAGATTTTCGATTCGTGTGGCTTGCATTGTTCTATTATAAAAACAACTGTTCTTTTCATAACGAATCCTTGTGTCATTTGTAAGAACTGTTAAAAGTATTGTTACTTAGTTGAGAACGAGTATTTCCATCAAAAACTAATTTTCAAAATAAATGTAAACAATATAACCTAAGTATTATGTTGACGTCGAATTTCATACGTTTGGCAACAATGTCAAGCGCTGACGTTTATCCCCACATTGGAAAAGAGTTTGCCGCGACTATACCTAATAATACAGAAAGAATTTATTAAGTCGTTACAGACAGTCTCCCAAAAAGCATCGGTAAAACATACCGATGTTCTATATAAATCTGGCTAAAATTTCGCATTAGAACTAGGCACGTTTTGTTTTCCCAGACAGATTTATTTTTATACAATAAAATCAAGTAAATATATAATAAATAATTCTTGATAATATTTGTTAGTCACAATCGTAATGGAATTATTTTCATATTGCAGTTTATTAATTAAAGCAGTTTAGGTTTATTACTCAAGTAGTATTTCTCATTTTGCTGAACATTCCTTTATTGTTTAATTTGTGTAAGGATAACATGTACAGCTTATTACAATTTCCTACCTTTGTTATAGTTTATCTCAGCGATTACCACAATATATTGCTGCGAACAGTGAAACAGTGACAAATGGTGAACAACTTTATTACATGCCCTAGTTAACTGATTACTAACATCACGCGTTGCAATATATGAATGTCATAAAATCACCAATAAATAGTAAAACATAGAACATCATTGCCTAAACGCAAAGGCGAAGTATGTAAATAACAATGCGTAATCAATACACCACTCCTACTGAGGGAACTAAAGGTATAAAAATTTTGTTTAACTTTCTGGCATATTTGAAGTATGTAACTAACATGGATTCAGAGACACTTCCTTCTTACCAAAAGCGCGTGCTTTGACACAACTTAAATCGTGGTCAGCTTTGATGCTCATAGACACATTAATATAGTAGGTATAGATACTGTTAACGTTTTGAATTTATACCATTTAAAATAAACGGGAGTATAACATAAAGGGATTGAAAGAGACATTCTATGAATGAAATTTTATTTTATACATGTATGCCTGCATAAACTTTCTAATATAATTTACATTACATATCAAGTTTCGAAAACATGTAAGAAGTTAATATTTTTTTTATTATGAGTATAAAATAAATGTATATTTTATTCTGTCAACAGAAGCATAAAAATCTGAATCAACCTTGAATTTCAGTAAGGTAGTTAAGCTTAATGGTTGGGGAATAGAATAATAAATTGCCGCCTTCTCGTTTTATACTATTTGTTATACTGTTGTATGTTTGAAAGCTTATTTTAGAAATACTTTTCTTTGTTGTTTATTACTTTAAACGGATTTGTATGTATGTTATTTTAATTAGTTGGTATTTATTACTTTCGAAAAACATATATTTCAAATATCAGTTCAAAATTAATGTATTTTGGCTCTGATAAATCTTTTACAATTTGGAAATTATATGTGTAATATATATTCTTATTGTGGACTATTATCAGAATGCTGTGATTATGAATGTCAAAATCATTAATAATCCATCACTTTACGGCACAAACGTGCCATAATCTTGTGCCATAAAGTCGTCCTAGTAACGAAGTAGATACGGGAACTTTCTTTAGTCATTTAGTATTAATACTACAATTAGAATTTCCGGATATCGAAAACCATAGTAACAACATTAAATCGTTGATGGATTGTTTTTAATAATGCTTAATGAAGGAACTAGGAAAAATAAACTCTGTTAGTCGACGATAAAATAGCATATGAAGCTCGTTTATAATTCGCGATTATGGCATTCGTAATATTACCACCTTCGCTTCGCTCAGGCGGTAAACATCACTCATGCCATGATCCCTTGCATTATAAACTAGAATTTAAAAAGTAAAGAAATTTAAAAATGTAAGTATTATTATCGCCAGGAAAGGATCGCCTACGTCATTAGTTTATGAACCTAGCTATCCAAATTGTTTATACTGCTCATATCAAAGGATAGAAACATACTTGAAGTGCATTTATTAGAATAGGCATATGTCTTTGAATAGTTTCATGTAATGAAAAGAGAAATAAAACACTCGTTGGTATTGTTTAACACTTGCGGCTAAATCTCGATATATGCGGACCAATCACGCATTCCTTGTTTAACTTCGTAGTTATTATTGTATCCACGAGAGTTGGCGTTTACGTAATAGGTTTCCGAATGAATGCACGGCATTCCTTTGGACAATAATTAAAGCTTAATACATGTTTATGCTAAAGATGACAATACAGTTTGCATGTGTTTTAAGTAAAGACATGCGTATAGGTGATCGCCCGTGAAAATAAGAGAGAAGTGAGTATGTCCGTATGTCCAACAGCTGACTTCAATCAACGCTTCAACTTAGTATTGCACGAATTCTGATTTAACGTCAATATGTCAAATTTATTCATTATTTATAACCTCATCGTTTTCTTTTAGTTTATGCCGTCTCGTATTATTTCTGTTCGTTGTTGTTTTGCCCTTTTATTTACTCGTTCTTTATAGTTATTTTGTTCAAATTATCAAATTATCTAAAGGACCCCTAATCAACTTAAATGCAGTGCAAGAGTTACAGTATATATAAATAATTTCACACTTTGTTTAATTACCTATAAATAAGTTTATTGTCTTTATAGAGAAACATGTTACTGTCGGAACCCTAAATGCCGAACTTCAAGAGAAACAGATTATGTTAAGTAAAAATATCATCTATTCTATTTGCAATAAAATTATACATATTGTTTTAATTATAAACTCATTTAAGTGTAATATTACTTGTAACTAACTCCTTAAGTTATGCTGCGATATTAAGTTCTGGGATGGGGACATTTGGTTAGCGATAAAGGTTCTAATTGGCATTTGAAAACAATAAGTTAATTTACACAACAGCGTCAGTTTACCTGTAATAATAAACATCAATGCTGGTAAAAATAATTGAAAAAAATTTAAATTTCAACTGGTTTTGATTACCATAACATAACCTTATTTTTGATATATAAGTTCTTTCATTATAGTGTAAATTTTTCTGTACAGTGAAGAATTTACGAAAATTGCAATATTTTTAACCACAAAACAGCATGCGTTTGCTATCCAATATAGCAATAGTTCAATCGAAGCAGACGTTAATATTTTTATTGCACTTATTAGAATTCCGCATTGAGCTAATTTTTTAAGATACGTTTTATACGTAATGGATTAATTAAGCACGTAAAATATTACTATAATTTTAAAGCAGTACAAGCAACTACCTGTGGGTAATTAAAGTATTATTTGCAACACTGCCTTGTTACGATTTGGCATATTACGTTCCTGACGTCATTATTTCTTAAATATGTAAAATACGCTCCATTGACTTCAAATTTTAATTTTAATACATAAAGTATAAAGTATAAGTATAAAAATCTAAAATCTCCGGTATAATACGAAAAAAAAAACATAAACAAAACTACTGCAACCTAACAGAATTAGAGTAGATACAAAAACCAAAAGTAACCTAACAAAATTAGATAAGGTAAACAAAACCACTGTAACCTAACAAAAGAAAATTGCATGTGCCGGGAATCGAGCCTGCCTCAACCGCGCGTCGGACGAGCAATAATACCACAACTCCAACCCTGCTTTTCCAGATTGACGTTGAAACTGTTATTTTTATTGTTCTTTTCATGACACACTATTTTCTGCGGGAGCATCAGACGTTCTTTACTTACCATTTGGAAGCTGTTCATGGATCACAGCTAATTTCTCTCAAAAACTATGCATTTTTCGAAAAAAAAGCAGAAGACAAAAAAGTTCCTAAATCAAATCGCCAATCGCGAAAAAGTTCGGGGGGGATAAAGGGTGTACCACCCCAGAAAATGTACTACCCTGTAGATATTGATAAACGTTAAACTACTCTAAATATTGAGTTTAAGAAGTGTAATATGTGTACTAAATTTGGATTTATTATTTTAAATAGTTTTATTTAAGATAAATTAAAAGAACTGAAAAAAAATTAAAACTTTGAAACCCTGTATCTCCAAAACTAAGCGTTTGGCAACCTATGTTTATATGAACTTTTTGTCTTAATTTTGAAAGCTCTATCGACTATTAAAGTCCTGCTACAAAAAACTGGAACACCCTGTATTGAGAATTAGCCGCAAGTTGTTTAACATGGATTTTAATTCTAATTTGACTAACCCGTAATTCCAGCACATAACCTAATATCTTGCATTCAAGAGGTAGGTAATATTTATTTTTATTTCACTATTGTAAACACAAAATCACAGCGTGTGGCAAATGCTGTGTGGCCATAGCGAAGAATATCAAGCCTCACAATAGATCTAATCCAATTTTATGCAGTCCAGGTAAAAAACGAACTCGTAAAAAAACAAAATGGAACGATCTACCAGAAACATCTAAAATGTGCATTAGAAATACATTACACAACATGTATGTACGGTTGCGGCCACGGAAAAGTTACCACTTACATTTATCTAGCAATCGTTTTTTGAAATTATTGAATACAGTAAAAAGACTTTTTATGTCAATATGACGTTCATTTACAGTGGGGTATCATAATGCAAGTATCTGAACATGCTTCATAATTTAAAAAGTGTTTTTATTATTCACAGCAACAATCAAAAACAAATCCTAGATTAATTTAACATCTTTTAACTAACACTATGCTATCTGATTTAATATTTAGTGGAAGTCCCTTGTTTATCAACAACGTTTTGCAACCTTCGATTCATTGATAAGACCAAGTTTCTCATATCATAATTTTCTATCAAACATTCCCAATCTTCTTTTATTGCTTCCCAGAGCTCATTGAAATTACGCGGTCGAAAGTCTCTTCGAGTAACATTTTTTACCATTACCGCCCAAATATTTTCGATTGGATTAATATGGGGGCTCCTTGCAGGCCATGCAAGCACATTAAATTCATTTGGTTGTATCTTTTACAATTCTGCTAGTATGCACTGGGCAATTGTCTTGCTGAAATATGAAATTGTTTGGAAACAATTGCTTGACTGAAGGTAACATTATATTTGCCAGTATATGTGCATAGTACGCTTCCGTTAAACGTTCTTCTATTTTAAAGCAAATTGTACCACAAATCCACGCCCATACATTGACCGAAAACCTTCCACTTCCTCATAAATGATAAACGTATCTTTCTTCAAACCTATAGTTTCTAGGTCGATACCTATTCGGCCATTGTTGCAAGACTGAAATGCCTTTTCGTTAGAAAATATTACTCTACTCCAAAAATCATCATCACGGTTGATGAACTCCTCCACAAATCCAATTCTTCCTCGCTTGTGTTCTCCAGTTAAGAATTGTTTTCTAGCAGCCGAAGAATTATTAATTTGTTACAAGCAAAATACACACTAGAGAATCCAGCCCGTAAAGGTAATTTGTGCCACGGCATAGCTCAGTGGTGTGGGCGGGGTTCATACTTAAAGATCGTAAAAGGCACTCGTAGCAACTCCAAAAGTCGTCAACATCGGTAGATAAAGTCAAAAAGGAGTCACCTGTTAAAAATCATTTATAGCTGAAAAACGTCATGAAATGATGTTATATTGGTCTAACACTCAAATATTACTTCGACAAAGTCTACTCCAAAAATTTTAACGCCAGGTTCACCTAAACTTCAATAAAGTCTTGAGCTTTAAATATAAAAGCCGCAAAATGCGAAATAATACCTAAAACTCACTAAATATTTCGATAAATCTACGTCAAAAATTATTAGCTTAACTAATCCACAATTAACTGATCGAAACGGTAATATAATCTTACAATTAAAACGAAAAATATACGTCACCACAAACTAAACACACGCGATCAAAAATCTATGAAATTCTAAAATTTATCAAATCTCGGCTGTAATACTTAAATTCCAAAATAAGTTACCTAATTGCCATAACGAACAATTATATTCGCTTACCTGTTCAGCAAATCAGGCACTAGTGTGTCTCCAATCGATAAGTCGATACCTATAGAAATACTTCAAAGATATCTCACAACTCTTCGAGATTCTCTCATATGCACAAAAAATAAGCTGTTCGGCCAGCAAACTCATACTACGTTATCTAAATGCATTACGTCAAACCATAAACTTAAATAAATTTCATCAAATGAAGACAATTACTAGCAGTCTTAAATGTGAATCAAAAGGTTTCTACTCTTTTAGCTTATCAGTTTGCGTCAAAATTGTAGCACGGAGGACGAATCACAATAGATTAATATCTATCAATAAAACACTTAGAAACAGCAGTATATTATTACATTTACATCTCAAATTTTGATACAGTTACGTAAAAAACATTAAATTTCGTAATTCCAAAACAAGCAATCTAGAATAAAACTAATATAATTTCACTCGGCGTTTGCAAGGCCCTATAAGGTCAGTTACCAAATATTATAAACAAATACCTTTCATTAAATACAACAGAAATAATAGAAAATATCATTAATACAAACTTTCGATACAAGAATTTGCACAAAAAAAAAATCAGGTTATAAACAATACATTGTGAGGATAAATATGCCAACATTGCCTGAAGGGCCTTCATACGATAGATTACACAAGCAAGTGTTTGCATCCTCCCACATAAACACACAAAAAAAAATAGAAAACACACACTTTATTATTGTCACCAAAAATAACAAAGAAACGTTACCTTACATAACATCAACAACAAAAAGATGTTCTTCCACCTCTGAACTACGACAGTTACTTCAACCAAAACTACGTTAACTAATTCTGCATTTGATTCAACTATTTACAAAGCGTTACTTGTTTAATTTTACTCATTGAAACTTAAAATTCGGTATATTTATTGAAACGGCGCGGCGTCTTCTTAATAACGATATTTACAAAGTTCTTGACGAATGTTATGGTTACACTTAAACTAAAAGCTTTCTTTATTTACAGCGATAATTGTTTGTTATGCGCTTGGCCATTTACACGAAGTCGTCAACATCAACTAACACTAGAACCATCTACTTTAGTTGAACTATTTACTTTTGATCCGCACACCAGGCAAGAAAGAAATCTGGAAAAGTTAGGGGTACTACCATTCGACACGGAACCGAAATTCCACGGACGAGAATATGTCACTATACGACAACGATGCGATAGATACTCCAGGAGGCACAAAATAATCCTCCAACTAAGGGCAACGAAAATCAAATTTCCCCGATAGCTTTGCTTAACCTCCAAGAGGGGCGTAAATATTTCACTACCTTTACGCACCAACCTTCGTGTACGCGACAAAGCGCAAACTAGCCTTAGCCCTTACGGCATCATTCAAAAACTGAGGATATACATGCAAAACTTCTTCAGTTACGCCATGCTTGATTTTAAAACGACAACCAATCATACTACTCATACATTCAAATTATAATACGAGGTAGAAACGATAAGCCCCTTCCCGTAAATGATCAAGAGAAATTACGTCGTGCTATGAACTGTAATCCTAAAAGGTACCTCAGAACGTAAAAGCAACGTCAGCTTTCACAGCAATCGAGACAAAATGTCATTTTCCCTTAGTACTTATCGTAACTCACCTAAATATTGTCGTCTCCTATAATGATGATTTTTAATTGAAAATAAATTGGTAAACTGTACTGCAATAGAATCTTGGCACCAAAGACTTAATATGAAAACCAACCAGGTATTTTATCTCACAATAACAAACGGCGTTTTTAATTCTAAACCTTACCACAACCTATATGATTTCAATCCTAATATAAATTAATTCTAACAAATAAATTCCCTTTAAACTAAGTACGACAGATTCTAATCCGAAATACAATATAAAGCAAAGGATATATCAATTTAATTTAACTTTATGAACACATAAAAACAACAAATTTCGTTAGCGAGAAAAGAGTAAATAGAAAAAAAAACGTATATATACAGGACGTTCAAACACATTAGAAATTTCGCTTCCTTTAATTCTTCTACGTGCAGTCCGAATACTACCGGGAAATCCTGTCTCATCACAAGCTTCTATAGCAGTGGCAAAAGGAGTTTCTCTGATATAATTAAGTAAATTCTCATCGTCTTGTTCGGTGGAAACTTTATGATCTACGGAACCATCCAACCGCCTTAAGGAATGAAGTTGGTCCCATCTTTTCAAAATGGATACATGTGTTACATTCAGATCTACCGCAACTGTTCGTAAGGACCACCCTTCTTCTAACTTTGCGATAGCCCACACATTCATTGGCTTCACTTAAATGAATTGGAGCCATTTTAGAATAAATTATTGAAATTAATGTCAGTGACAGCCTATGGTGACAGCACTTTCATTTTAATCAAGTTCGTACGCCAATGATTTTCTATTGAATTACAATAGAAAAATGATAGTGGTAACTTTTCCCTGGCAGCAATTGTACAAAGTGAGTACAATGTAATGTATACATATTCTTTCACCTGAAATGCTTTTATTTACAGAAAAGCATGTCATAGTTGAAGCTTTGAGTGCTGAACTCCGTGATAGCCATGATAAAAGTTTAAATCATGCATTAGACATATTAGAATTCAAGTTAAAAAAGGTCGTATCGTAGTTCTGTATTAGAAAAACAAACCATAGCACAAATGCGAACTAATTTTCCCTAACGATACATTCAAGAAATCAATTCTAAGTCTAAGACTATATCGTGGTTAATACAAAAACATATTAGTTATGAACCCACACTATTTAAAACTGAACTTTATTCACTTACTAAATCTCGGCAAATAGAGAAAATTAGAAGCTACAGACATGAAGAGTTACAATTGCCACCGTATCATTGTGAGTTTAATGCAATTGAACTCATATGGGTACATACAAACAGGTACTACGGTAAACACATTGGAAGAGATGGCTATAAAAATGAAAATGCTATTCCAATGTGGAACGAAGCATTACAGCAATATAACCAAACTCTTTGGTCTAATTGTGTGATAGCGACTAAAAATTTAGTAATTTAAGTTTATTGTTACAACATAACAGTTTAGTTAATTGAAAAGAATGTGTACATTTTTGAAATAGAATTATTCTGTGTAGTTATTGAACTCTAAATGAAGTACACTCAAATATGTCAAGCCATTAAATTTCCTTTAGTTATTTATTTGACCTAACGTAGATCACGTATGGTTTGCTAAATTGCCATTTAATAAGAGCTGTAATAATGGTAACTAATGCTGTTTCGCTCTAAATATATAAGTACATTTATATTTTTTAGTTCACTAAACGAATCAACATCACACAGTGAAGTTAATCAGAAAAAGGAATATGCAGTTTTCTGATTGAACAAGTTTACTTATATTTTATTGATAGTTTTCCTTAAGCTAGACTTAAGTCGTGCAATATGTAAAGGTTACAAAATAGTTTCATACCCCATTAATAATAAAATTTGAGTATATGTCAACTTATCCCTCTATTGCACATGACAGCAGAGTTATAAGCAAATTAAGCTTTTTAACAAACATGTTTCATTATTTTAATTGGAAGTCTTATTTTCATGTTTATCTATAAACAAGCTTACACTTCTATTTGAAATATACAAAGTATGTATTTATAAAGGTAAACACAATGAAGCTGTAGCAATGTTCGGAAGTTCAAATACGGAAACTTAAAAATCAATTATCTTTAGTTATCAATTATATATAAATATATATGAAAATATACATGATATTGGACATAAATATTCTCTATTGACATAAACTGCTGCACTTAGAATTTAGAATATAAGTACTAATAAATTATAACCTACGAAATCAATTTTCTTCGATTTTCACAAAGTAAACGTTGTTTTCTTTTACGGTGTAAATTTCGAATAAACAGTATTTATACTTAACATTAACTCGTACTATTGTAAGTGATGACGTACGTTTATTCTTTGGTGGCGAGGCGAGGATAGTATTGATATTGGTAATATAAGATCAAAAAGAGGTTGCCAACTAAACATAAGAAACACTTAATCTTCCTCGTAAACGTATAAGGTTTTGTTTTGACAAGCAATGCGTTTGCTAATGGTGTGTCACTTTACCGATTGGTTTTAAAATATGTTAATTAAAATTACAATATTATATTAAATTTTAATATATTCATGTTTATTTTCGTTTACTTAATACTCTACCAAGTATAATGTGTTCTGATCTCGACAATGACTGCCGAGGCGAAACGTGCAGTAGCAAGTCTTTTAACAAAAATATAGTTAGAATTAAAAGTGTAGTAAATATATACATTCTGTTTTTAATTGCAATTGCATTCTTTAGTTAATAATGAAAAATTTTTAATTCTCTGTTGGGTTTGGTTACACTTTTTTTAGTTCGTGCGCTTCGGTTATTTGTTGTCAACGGTTTTATCGCTTTCATAAATGTTTTCATAACTTTGGTTCAATTTTGTTTTATTTCATGTTTGTCTGTGGCATTTTTCATTGTTAACCTTCATCCGTACAGGTTTACGAAATATAATTTTCCAAACAGTTTAATCTATTGGGAATTTAACTTTTGCTAGTCAAACGATACACGAACATAAATTATATATATATATATATATATATATATATATATATATATATATATATATATATATATATATATATATAGATGAATAAATAGGAATTGGGGTTGCAGTCAATAGTAAATAGGCCAGGAAAGAAAAAACTCTTTGTTTTTAAGCCGAGCTTTCGGAATTCATTTATTCCATTAACAAGGCACTAAAATTAGAATGAATAATTATGCTTGCATACCTATAAATATAAATAAACACCTACCTAACGTGAGTCGTTAATTAAAGTTAAAACATTCACAAAAGGTTGCTATACAGTAACAATTAACATAAAATGGAATGTTAAATAAACTTATTTCCGTAAATTCAATTTAGTATTTTAGTTTGTTTCAATAAATTTCAATTTTTCGAAAATATTTTGGCTTATGTAAAGTTGCCGGAAACTATCTAAAACTACAATATATATATATATATATATATATATATATATATATATATATATATATATATATATTGAGATGTTTAGATAGGAGTAAGACAAGGATCGGACAGTCTAACTAGTAATTTCTTTAAAAAAAAGGGCGATTTCAAGCATGATACATGTGCGAGACATTTATTTGATATAATTTGGTTCACGATGGGTTGAAAGTGGATTTATTTTGGGCAAAACAATCTGAATAAAATTTATACAATTTGATTTAATCATAAAAAGCATTGTGCTACCAACAAAAATGTCAGGAATGTTAAATAAACTTATTTCCGTAAATTCAATTTAGTATTTTAGTTTGTTTCAATAAATTTCAATTTTTCGAAAATATTTTGGCATGTGAATATTTTACAGGTGTTTAACACAAAGTGTAAAGATAGATTTATATTAGGGATATTGTATAAGTAGTTTAGAATGCAGGAAATTTGGTAAAATTTAAGAAAGGGTTATAATATGAACTTAATATGATCATTTCTCACATATTTTTGGAAGTGATTGTGTGACAAACTTAGTGATGCAATTTAAATATTAAGAACAGTGCATATAACATATTCACACAGAGACATTTACATGTAGATACATTTTTATAGTGAAATTTCAAGAAAGTGTGTTAAACGATATGACTTCTTAATGTAATATTAAATTATACAATGCAAGTGATATGAACATTAAATACAGTAAAGACAGTTATTACAAGTCATTAGGATAACATTTTGAGTTACATAAACGTTTTTAAAAGTAAGTTATTTGTAATTTTAGAATTAAGTTTGGTTATGTTTTAAATTTTATGTTTTTTCACAAATTTATAGTTTTTTTGATAATATTAGGCTTAAATTATATTATTAAAGTGATTAATAGGAGGTCTTCCTCAATATTTCATAGCAATATAAAGTGTACAATGCATTTCAGCACAAGATTTTCATGAAATGGGGGTTGAATTTATAATTTTATTAGATAAACATAAAATTCCTTTAAATTTATGATTTTGGACTTTAAATGTGTGTTTTCCTATGCTAAATTTTATCAGGATTACGTATATGTAATTAAATTAAGTGTAGTTTGTAAGATTAGGTAGTTATAAGCAAATTTAAATTAGAATAGGTCATTTTGCTTAATATTTAAAGCAACCATATCTTGTGGGATATCTATCTATGCGTAATTTTACACAGATTTCATTTCTGTCATTAGAATTTGAATCCGAAATTGTATAAGAAAGATATGGCTAAATTTCTATTTTAGTTGTTAATTTTTATTTGCTGTATGCAACAGTAATAGACTACTATAGAAATTGGTTTAGTGAACGCACAGAAGTTCAATTTAATAATCATTAATTGTATTTTAATTAAAATTAACTTTTAAAGTACATATAGTAAAAGATTAACTCGAGTGGGACTTGAACCCACGACCTCCACTTTGAAAGAGTGGGGCTCTTCCATCTGAGCTATCGAGGAGGCAAGTCACAATCGATTCAAGCTTGAACTGTATGTACTTCCCTAGTTACGATGTATTATAATTTTTATACACAGAGTAAAGGATCACTTTTTGTGAATATCATGTGAGCCCGCAATTCGCTAAGGTTTCGCACATGACAACACGTGACTGATTGTTAATTTTTATTTGCTGTATGCAACAGTAATAGACTACTATAGAAATTGGTTTAGTGAACGCACAGAAGTTCAATTTAATAATCATTAATTGTATTTTATTTAAAATTAACTTTTAAAGTACATACAGTAAAAGGTTAACTCGAGTGGGACTTGAACTCACGACCTCCACTTTGCTAGAGCGGGGCTCTTCCATCTGAGCTATCGAGGAGGCAAGTCACAATCGATTCAAGCTTGAACTGTGTGTACTTCCCTAGTTACGATGTATTATAATTTTTATACACAGAATGAAGGATCACAGTCAACTTTTTGTGAATATCATGTGAGCCCGCAATTCGCTAAGGTTTCGCACATGACAACACGTGACTGATTGTTAATTTTTATTTGCTGTATGCAACAGTAATAGATTACTATAGAAATTGGTTTAATGAACACACAGATGTTCAATTTAATAATCATTAATTGTATTTTATTTAAAATTAACTTTTAAAGTACATACAGTAAAAGATTAACTCGAGTGGGACTTGAACCCACGACCTCCACTTTGCTAGAGTGGGCCTCTTCCATCTGAGCTATCGAGGAGGCAAGTCACAATCGATTCAAGCTTGAACTGTATGTACTTCCCTAGTTACGATGTATTATAATTTTTATACACAAAGTGAAGGATCACAGTCAACTTTTTGTCAATATCATGTGAGCCCGCAATTCGCTAAGGTTTCGCACATGACAACACGTGACTGATTGTTAATTTTTATTTGCTGTATGCAACAGTAATAGATTACTATAGAAATTGGTTTAGTGAACGCACAGAAGTTCAATTTAATAATCATTAATTATATATATATATATATATATATATATATATATATATATATATATATATATATATATACACACACACACACACACATAACTATACATATACATATTCTTATATGAGGTTTCTTATACCTTTCGTTATACTTTTTAAATTTGTAAGTTCGTAAGTTTGATTTTTACAGAAAAACGATAGCTTAAATTGACATCGAATGTACAAAGTTAATAATAAAATCGATTACTTCTTCGTTTAATCATTTTATAAGATAATACGTGATCTTTTGTTTATCCTATAATTAGTAAGTGTTTATGCAGGATGTATGGATGTGTGGATGTGAAGGTTTCTTAATGACTATTGGTCACATGGTTTCGTTACGCAAACTTTATATGCGTTCAATAATAATGTATATATCTCAATTACTGCGTAAATAACTGTTAACAGACATTTGTTGTCACGTGATTGTGAGAATCGTTTTTTTACATGATATTTAATAGCTTTGTCGACATTAATTAAGTAGGCGTGTGTTTATCGTGATAGTTTACCTTAATGGCGTCTAGAACTATTTAATTTTATTAGTGTAAAGCGTGTCATATAACGACTAAGCAATATGGTTCAAAGTGGAACATGAAAATTTGTTTGGTTTAGAGTAAAGCCGTTGCCTGAAGTCTGTAGTAATGGCGTTTAGGTAGAATTATGGGGTGAGAGGTTTATAATCTTATACAACTCACGGTTTTCTGTCGAAGCTACAAGCAGAAATCGTTCTCATTGAAATGTGCTTTACAGATGAATAAGATATAAATGCAGCTTAGCAGATTTAATACCGTTAAGAAGTAGTATAAGAACGTGACGGGTTTTGGTCGGTCGACGCCTAGCGTCACAGTGTAAGTAGGAGTGCTTTCGTAAACAGATGTTTTACACAAATGCAAGGTTGCATTCTACATATTTATTTTCGTTGTTTTAGTTATTGTCAAAGATAGAAGTTTGCAGTATTTATACTCACGTACTACTTTTTTTTTTTCACGGTTTTATACCTCGTTCAATACTGTTATACTGATATATTTTGTCAACGGTACTTATATATTGCGAAGTACCAAATTCAGTGGCCTGCCTATTTTTCTAGGTGGTGCGGTTTTTGAGTAATAATATAAACCTTTTTTAAATGGGAATTATAGTTAGCTTGGCAACCATCGGCGCTCCAGCGGTGAGGAATTACTTAGAAAACCGTTTCCCAAATCATTAGATTGCAACATTCGGTTCGGTATTATGACGGTTTTGACAAATTATGTTTTTCAGAAAACCCCATAGGAAGAAATCCAGTATTAACGGACCTGGAGATCGTGGCTGCCATAATACCGACCCGAATGTTGCAATCCAACCATTTGGGACACGGTTTTATAAGCAATTCATCACTGCCAAAAAATTAAAGTTGCAAAGAAATAGTTGGAACATGTTTTTCAGGAATGATAATATTTATATCTTTGAAAACTAAGAAAGAACTGCAGCTGATGGTTGGCAAGCCAACTATGATTCCCATTTAAAAAAATGCAAGTTTATGTTATTAATCAAAATCCTCACCACCTAGAAAAATTCTCAGCACGTCACTGAATGCGGCACTTCGCAATATATAAGTACCGTTGACGAAATATATCAGTATAATAGTATTAAGCGAGGTATAAAACCTTGAAAATAGTGTAGAAATATCGACATTTGGCTATAAGTCGAAAATAAAACAAAATACTAAATTTTCGATTTTGCCATGAAATCAACATAGTATATGACTAGAAAATGCAAACTTCTATCGCTGATAATAACAAGGATAGCTTTAAAAAACAACGAAATCTGAACACAAGGTACTTTAACTTGGTATCATTTTATCTGCGAATAACGTTTTTATGTTAATATTTTTGTCCATTGGTTTTATTTTATATTGTTATAACGTTGTTTTTATATGAATTTTGTAACGTGATTCATGATTACGAAAAGTCCTAAGTACATTAATTGCAGGCTTACGGTGTTATTTCTACTTATAGACAAGTTAAAATTCGGCAAATATTTTGAATTAAATCTAACTAAGACATTACAGATTATAGTGTCGAACAGCCCATGGTGGTAACGTATTTTGAGCATAATTAATCAATTTCTGTGTTTGTAGAATGTCAGTGCGTTTAAAGAATAACGTGAATCACAATATTAGTCGAGTTGATAGTCCTATTTCTACAGTTTTTACTATAGTCTTGAGAAGGACTGTTTTCACGCTCGAGTCGAATTCATACGTTATGATTTTTTCTCAAGCAATTGACGACTCTCAGATTCGAACTTGGTACCTTTCACTTACAAGTCCTACACTTTTACCGCTGAGCCACTGCGCAGGTTCAAATTAACATGGGTCCGGAAATGCTTCAATAAAGAGCTATGATGCTTTAAAGATGGTGACCAAAAGATGGTTTTTGTAATTTAACAACTATCGTTACAAGGAGTTTCCTTACGGTATGGGTTGACAAAATTCCTTGCCAGGAGCGCCTCCACGGCAGATCCGCAAAGCTGTTTTTGCCTTATTTTTGATATCCTCAATTTTTTTTATACATTTTTCCAATGGTTTTTTCAGTTAGTTTTGCTTCAAAAAGGTATTGAGATTAACCGTTTTCGAGAAAAACCGATTTGAAATGGTTACTTAATTTATTATTTAAAAGAAGAAATTAACTCAACGGAGTAAATTAGGCAAAATCAACACCAACAAAAAATTAATTATGATTAAATCGATAGGATGTGGGTAGAGCTTATAAAGATCAAAGTAATTTATTTTATTCAAATTACCACACGTTTATTAAAATAATTACTGAATAACAGAAATTAACATGTAATTTGATTATTGCATGTGCTGGAAATGTCGCATTCCTCTATCATCCTTTATTCGAGGTGATTTTCGTTTGCAATTGGTACCGAGTAGACCATTGACTTTAAACATCCCCAAAGAAAAAAATTTAAGGGTTTTAAGTTGGGTGAACGAGGAGGCCACATAACTGGACAGCCACGCTCTATCCACTTCTAAGGGTAAACTAAATGATTTAGAACTCGAACACTAAAATGGGGAGGTGCTCCTTCATGCACAAACCAACTGTTTAATCTAATTGCATATGGAAAATCATCTAGAAGGCATAGAAATTGGGTTTCAAAAAATTCAAATATGTTTTAACATTTAGGCGAGGAGACATTACAAAAGGACCAATTAAACGCTTTTCGAGTATCCTTGTCCATACATTAATCGAAAATGTTTTTAAATCTTGCCTCAAAATAAGCATGGGGATTTTTATCTGCCCAAATGTGACTATTGTGGAAGTTTACAATTCCTTTTCTGTAAGCCGGCTTCGTCGGTGACCAAGCTTTTTTAAAAGAAATGACAGTCTTGTTGAATTTTGAATTGCATCCATTGGCAAAAATCTAATCGGTGTTAAACATTTTCCGCTTTAAGAGCTTGAAGCGTTGTATATGGTATGTCTTTAACACTGCTCACGCAAAACTTCAAATACACTACTCTAGGGTACACTTTCCATCAAAGAGAGTCTCCTGGTACTAATTCCCTCCTTGGCGAACATACTATTTAAAACACTCTCTTCTGCATCTGCATTACTAGTGGTACGCTTTCTGCCACAATCAGTTCTTTTTGGAAAAAAATTGCCATTATCTCTTAAATGTTGATGTAATGGAAAAAATAAGCTTTTTCGAAGGGGTTGGACGATTCGGGAATGCTTCTTGCGAAAGAGCTTCATGACTACAACCGTTTGCTTTTTCGGACATGAAATGCGTACCGGCCATTTCAAAAAATGTTAACTCTGCCATAACGTAAAAATAAAACTTTAAAACAGTTGTAGAATTGGACATTAATAATCACGATAACAAAATTTTTCAACTAAAATTGAAGTCAAAGTGACAGCTATTGTCAACAGTATTTAATTGCCACCCTGACGTTGCAAAACCTCCTTTGACTAATTTACTCCGTTGAGTTAATTGATTCTTTTAAATAATAAATTGTGTAACCATATTCCAATCGGTTTTTCTCGAAAGCAGTTAATTCGGCATAATTTTTCAAGAATACCGTTTTGAAGTGAAACTAACTGAAAAAGCTGAAACCATTGTAAAAATTTATAAAAAAATTGAGGAAATAAAAAATAATGCAATAAAGGTTTGCAAGTGTGCCGTAGCGCCGCCCCTGCAAGGAATTTTGTCGACCGATACGGTAAGAAAATTTTTTGAGCGATAGTAGTTAAATTACTGAAAGATTAGAATACTATAATTATAAAACAAAAACCACCATCTTTAAAGCGTCATAGCTCTTTATTGAAGCATTTACGGACCTATGTTAGTATGAAGTTTTTTTCTTAATTTTTTGTACATAATCACTACCTGAAGGTTGGCATATGAATTTCCGGACACCCAGTATATTCATTGTTAGCCTTGTTAGGCAGTAACATTTTTACATTACCTTAAAGCTATTACAAGGTAGTATGTGGTACATACAATCTTTAACCAATGTATATTTATGATTGGTTGGTAGGAATATACCAGAATTCTTTATTCACCTTTTACGACTGGTTACTCCTGACAGTGTGAACAAGCCTTCACTGTCAAATTTCTAAGCAATAAACCGCAATATTATTAACCAACGTAAATAATGAAAAAAGGATGGTGCACTAACCCACTAAAGGTAGGGCTTCAACTTTGCCTCCGAACTCGATGTGCAAGCTTAAATTAACTAATCTGACCCTTATTATCCTGACGAGGCGGTTATACTGGGATAAATTTATACCACAGTCAGAAATCTACCATAAGCGGGCCACTACCATTAAAAGTCTCGATTGTAATGTTCACACTTTCCGTTGTAGTAACAGCAAAGCAAGATGAAAATCCCAAAACGACAACAATAACAAACGAAGTTCCAAGATAAAAATTCTATAAATAAAGCTATAAGAGATGTTCCAGCTTTTTAAATTGGTAAGACGCCTTTCTTTTAAATTTGAAAGTAAACTCCAGAAATTGACGGAATAATAAAAAAGACCGTTTTTATTTTTTTTCTGTTATTTTTTGTTACCCGGTAACAAGAACCAAATGGCCGATCATGTTTTTAAATGAATTCCCGGTATTACTGTTTTCAATATGTAGAGTAGCACTTAGCGTTTATAGCTTAAATCAAATGGCAACGTTTGCCTCCATTCTAAAATGAACTTCCTCACAACACTAAATCATCAATTATTAAGAAAAAAAAAACCGTTACATCTTTCAGTATCTGAAGTGATTTTCATAGGCATGGAGCTATATATTCCCACCAAGAAAGAAAACCATTTAGATCATTCACCTAATAAAACGCTCGAGATTTATGCACACTACGTTAGTACCAGTGCAAAAGTGTTACCACTAAAGCTAAAAAAGTTGTCTGAAAAACGAAAATGCAATTAACTAGCTATAACTTCTTTAGGCAGTCCTAAATTTTGGTCCTTAGCTAAAGCTATCAATAAAAGTTTAGTATATATTCACTTTTTTTTTTTTTTATGATTGTGGACCTGAACAGGCTAAATAAGGCCTATCGTGCTAAAGCACTCAGGAACACTTAGGAGGATGGATAGAGGGATAATGAATTGCCAATAGATGCCTATGAACAGCTACCTTAAATTTTCTCATATCATAAGTGAGAGGAAAACAGGAACTAGGGAGATCATTCCAGAGTTTAGAAGCCGTGTAGAACAATGTGGATTGCGCCCGTTTGGTACAAGTGGAGATTTGTACTGCATACTGATGATGTGATTGAGCGAACCGAGTGTTTCTCGCAAAGATAGCCCGAGATGGTATCAAAGAATGTAATTCACCTCCAAGACGTCTTTTGACGAATCTGTAGTTGCTGATTCTGTAGCCAAAGCCGATCTTCTTGTGTATTTATTTTCATCAAACTCGTGTCTCAATGCTTCTAGAAAAAATGTGTCCCTGGTCAACTCTTCTTCATACACTATCATTATCGGTACAACCTCCTAGAATCAATTATCATTAGGTTTGATCTCAATAACGCGACTGGCTCAGACGGTATTCCAGCTATTGTCCTAAAAAAATGTTCCCCAGAACTAGTACCAATCCTATCTAAGCTCTTCTCGATCACTATGTCTTCTGAAGGATTTCCTTCATCATGGAAATTAGACAATATTGCCTATTCCCAAAAAAGGCGATAAGACCGATCCCTTGAACTACCTACCAACTGCCATCACATCATGGAAAAATCCATCAATCAGCAACTGCTCTATTCTATTGAAACTAACAAACTCCTTAGTGATCACTAATATTTGTTTTGGAAGAGTCGTTCAACAGGTGAGCTTCTTTGAAATGTAATCGCTTTAGATATCTCAAAGATATTTGACCAAGTTTGGCGTAAATGTTTACTTGTTAAACTCACCTCGTTTAGGTTAAATGATAAGCTCATAAAATGGGTTTCTAGTTTCCTTGATAAAGACGAATACGTGTCGTAGTTGATGGCTTCATTTCAAAAGAAGTTGGCATTAACGCGGGCGTGCCTCACAGATCAGGTATAGCTACTACACTTTTGATAAATGATCTTATTTCTTCAACCACTAACCCGATCCATTGCTTTGCTAACGACAGTACTCTTTATTGTAGTTCATGTTAGTCTACTCATAATGGAAATTTTAAACAATAGACATTCAACGTATACTCAAATGTGGAAGTGATAATCTAGTAAAATTTAATGCTACTTAAACTCAGTTTTTCCTTGTGTCTCCTAAAAAAGATCGACAAATTTCTGTCGTAATTATAAATGGCCCAGGTCTTAAGTTTTTAGACTCTACTACTATGTTGGAAATGACTGTATCTTCATTGGTTGACCTTGCTCTATCAGCTACCAAAGCAGCTGCTCGTAAAATAAGCTTTTTGTACAGATCTATTCAGTACTTTACCTCCCAACAACTCTTTCTGCTGTATAAGGCCCACATTCGACCTCACATAGAATATAATTCTAACCTCTTAGTTGATGCTCCCCAATACGTTCTCGATATCGTTGATCGTATTCAAAAAAGAGCGATTAGGCTTATAACTTACCCGTCCTTATTCTGACATGCACTACCTTGAGCATAGAAGAATCGTTTCAGTCCTTTCTTGGAATTATCGGTATTACAATGTATATTGAGTTGCTGAATTACATTCCTTCATACCACCTCGGGCAATCTTTGCTAGGAATACTCGGTTTTCTCATTCACATCATCAATATGCAATATCCACTTGTCGCATCAAAGGGACGCAATCCACATTCTTTTACACGGCTCTTAAACTCTGAAATGATTTCCCTGTTTTCACTTATGATATGAAAAAGTTTAAGGTAGCCGTTCACAAGAACCTCTTGGCAATTCAATATCCCACAATCCACCCTCCTAAGTGTTTCTGAGTGCACTGGGCCTGTTTCGGTATACCATTATTAAAAAAAATATATTATCTCTCACAGACACTTTAACGTTTTCCTTGCTTTGAGGTGATAAACTTTATTCATCCGATATCCCCACAACAAAGTAGCCGTGGTACCAATGTCACTATTTGATACCACTCGATACTCATTGGCTGGCCGTTCATAGTCCATTCGTAAAAATTGGGCTTTAAATAATTACTAGCAGCTTAGACATTATGTGGTGGAGCTCCTTCCTGCTCGAAAATAATATGTCTTCGTACATTTAGAGGCATGCCATCCAGCAAATTCCCAAAGATGATATGCAAAAAATTAACATATTCTTGACCACTTAATTCGCGGTCAAAGAAGTATGGATCCAAAACTCTTCCGTTGTCTTTCCTAATGCGATGTTATATAAATTCGCAAAAGTTAAGCCGTTGTTGTTTTTGTTGTTCATCACAAATAGAGAGGTTTGTAGAAACATTTCTCTTTTCACTGTTTCTTGGATGTTTAACATTATATGTACAAAAAGAGGTAAGCTTCCTCGATTTCGTCAACCCCGTTGTAATTATGATTTCTCTTTCAGGATTGAAATACGAAAATTCAATAACGCTTTTCTCAAAAATTACAATTTAGCGAGATCGTGTTAAACCATCACCTAGAGCTCGCCTTCAATCTAAATGAATAAATTGCTATTATCTGTCTTAGCTTATTTTTAGGTGCTTTGAATATTCCTTGAATATACGTTGCATATCCTACGTCGTGTATCTTTCGTTTCGCTTTTAATTTTACTACGATTTTCTCCTCGCTTGGACTACTTGTATATAGCTGGTAGCTGTGCTTCAATTACTTTTGTCTCGTTACCGTTGGTACTTTGTTTGTATGGAAATAACATTTACGCTCTGTAGAAGATCACGATTTACATTCCCTATTTGGTTTACGTTACTGGAGTTTACGATAGTGTAACGCAGTAACTTTCACCTACGGTGCAACTGTAATTAAGCGCTAACGTGCGCTTTAAATTAAAAATAAATAAACAGAACTCGTGTGGAAGACTAGAACCAACAACCTGAGCTGCATCGAGGACTACGAATACTATCAGTAGAAATCAGTCATTGCACACTCAGGCTGAGTTGCAGGAGAAACAAGCAATACACCTAAGAATCAATGAAGAACCAGGGTACTGCAGAAGCAAGGATGATCGCGTATAAATATCCAGACGACCGCATCTAGGAGACCGCGAATACAGAAGGAAGATCAACACCAGAACAAGTAATCATGCCTACCAGCAGCGGAAATTCAATAAAAAAAAGGATTTTATTAATTTTTATTTTAACTTTCCCTGACTAGGTTTTTGATTTTCAAACGTCCTGTCCTTGAGGTGTGAGGCTACACCTCGGCGGAGCCAAGCGTGGTGCATGTACATCTACTCGCTCATACGTACCACCACGTCGAACAATACTACCAGCACCTTTTACTATAACAACAGCGCACACTAAAAGCCATACTCTAACCACCTCCTCGATGAATTGCACCCGCGATATTCTTAAATTCATTACATCACTGAAATCCCTCTCCAATTCCCTTAACTCTGCGGGGCTGGTGGTTACAAACTTACATTAAAACTTGTGGTAAGTTTAATAAATACTTAAGCAACTAACATTTTATTTAATATATAAATTAAATAAATATAGTAATATGCAATAAGTGTATACAGTACTTAGCTAGAAGCAAAACCATTTATGAATTATAAAAGTGCAAAGTTAATTAGAGATAACGTAAACGTAGATTTATTGTAACGCTTATATGGTAAAATGTCTTTAAAATTTAGATTAAATTCTTCGCATGTAGGGTTTTCATGAAAAAGTTAAACTTAAACAATTTTTCTTAACACATTTCGCAGAATGTGTAAATAGGTACAAATTAAATTAGATGTCACGTGGGAAACTCACGTCACTACTGATATCAAGATGTCTCATATATACGAACATAGTCAAAGTGACATCCCCACCACTCTGCAACTAAATATTTGAGGGAGGAAAAGAGTTTCAATGTGTATGTAATAGATACCGATAGTCGCGGAGGATTAAACACTTAAATTCACCGTGGTCGAGCATTACATTCAAGCACTTCCTGGGACAATCCAGGTGTCGCTACGGCGGGACTTTGGGAAGCGTACACCTCGGCTCTCGCTTCAACCCCACTACTGCTAGACCTCCATTCTTTTCCTGCACGATACGTCTCGTAGGTAAAAATGTCCAAGCTGATGATACACTCAATGCGATTGCCAATCACAATGTGACAAAAGCTATACGCATTATATCTAAGGACACCAATACCCCTACGTTCTTTTTCCATCTTATAGTTACTTCCAAAGTCACCTTTGACAACCTTCTTTCAATGGAGATAACATTACCCCTGCGAACCTTCATTTCTTCCATCAACGCCGTACATGTAGGTGAGCCATACCGCTGTAGTGAAAGTAACAGATCCTCTACTTGCAAATGCCACTCAACCACAATGTAACAACTGCACGAGAGTACACTCATCCAATTCCTATTCGTTTTTATGCCAGAATCGTCGTGAATCTTCAAACTCTCCTTCAGAAATGGCAATCCAAGAACCGCTCCTCTTTTCCCAAATCCGGTTCAAAACCAGATACTGCCAAAAGGTAATCCTTCCCATCCTTCCTTGGAAGCTTACCTACTACCTTTTCCAGGTCTTTACTGATAGGAAGGGGCACGTTAACCACATCCTGGACCTCACTTGCCAGAAACACGTCCAACGTCGAACGTATGCTTGCATAGCAGGTATGCCTTCTACCGTTTCTGTTTTCCGTATATACAATCCTTAAATCCTTCATTATAGATATCATAGCAGGGACAATTAACGCCAGAGGCGTCCGTCGGAAATGCACCTTGCTCAAAAAGTTTTTACTCGTACACAACATATTCTACTAGTTATATTCCTTTCCGCCCATCTGATTTGAATCATATCCGCACCTATAGCGTTTAGAATGCGTTTCAGTGACGGTGAACTTCCCTACTCCAATAATATCCTTGTCCTATTATAGCCTACCCTGCTCTGATATCCTTTCTGATGAGCATTTAGAGTACACATCCACCCGTCTCATTCTGTAATTGTTGTAGGCGACATTAATTCCCGCCAAAACCAACTTCGTGACACCGCAATCAATGGAAACATGATTAATCTCTCGTCAGTCTTATTGAGCTTGCCTCTCACATGTATCAGGAGAACCATGCCCACATTTTTCAAGCACACTCAGAAACAACGCCTGATCTCAACCTTTAGTCAGAGAGCATAGCTCACCTTTAAGATCGCAAATGCTACACAGGCATAACTATCTGGTCACCTACTTCTGCTAGTGGTCCAGAACATCTAGCACCTCCAATATATTCCGTAATTACAAAATTTTCAAATGCACACTGATATGAATTCTCCTAACACATCTCCAATCACATCACCACACCAGACATTCTAATACCTCAAGATGAGAGAACCGGCATAATTTCCGTTGTAACGGAAGAAATCCTCTTCCAATATGCTGTCATTCTTGCGATTCAGGGATCAGGACTTTAAGACCATCTCAATGCCTTACTCTGACAAGAAAACAACAGACACACCAAGGAATTCTGGACACAAGGACATCCCAACTTGATTACCGAAACAGTAAGCCCTACTGGTAACAGTTCAACAGACAGTCTCAAATGTCAAATGACACCTTAGTGGTACTCAAGACGTCTTTATTTCTACCGACCAAGGATGGATGTTCGACGTTTATCTGCAAACCATTTTTAGATGTCCAGCGATTCACAACTCGACAATGCTTTTCAAAGACGACTTAAAACCAAAAATACCCTTCCTAATAGCTAATTCGGTTTTAGGCCAAACCGACCGTGCGGCTATTTGAAGCTGGTTAACAGAAACCATCAGAATATTCAATCGCAAGCAATTTCAATCTGTCGGTTTTTCGGGATATTAAGCAAACATTTGGCACTGGAACGTAGGACTCCTTGACAAAATCCGTACTATATACATCTTAGTCCACTTTTTTGAACCGCTGCTCCCATGCTTGGCTAACCCGTCAGTATCGGTTAAAGTAGGAAATGTCATTTCTGAACCTTTCTCTCCCACAGCAGAGGTACCGCAGGGTTCTGTCTTATCCCACATTCTATACGTATTATTTGCTTCTAGTATTCATACTGTGTTACAACCCGGAGTTTTGTGTTGCAGTTAACTGATGACGGTTCTGTCTGGGCAGTGCACCGTAACAGCACAACGGCCTCCAAAAATATAGTAAAATCTATCAGGACGTTCTCCAACTGTGCTAAGCGGTGGAGAGACTCCGCTAACCTTACCAAAATCCAATTAATCCTATTCCGCCAACCAAACCTCCGAGACAACTATCTCTCAACCTACTGAGCAGTTTTTCTCAGAAACGAAGCGACATACCTGGCAATCCTTTGCACTAAAATTTTAAATTGACTGACCCGACCTAAAAAGAATGCAGAAGGCAGAATACATAACTATCTAAACCTACTGGGCGCCCTCAGGGGACAATCGATAATGGCATCTCAAATCCATACACACATACAAGGCCTACATTCGCCATGTTATAGAATACAGAACTCCCTTATACACTAAAATTACACTAAGTCACCTTTCCTCTAGTGTCTCTTGCGAACACTAAATCCTTATGCGAATACGCATACTCCACTGTTCGGGATGGCCTGTAAGTAATGATCCAATGTGAAATGTAAGATTCTCAGCCTCAAAATATTACTATCTGACACAACTTGCTTTAATAAAATATTGATAATAAAAAAGACATAGGGTGTAGAACCAAAAAAGGTATTTTTCTCATTCTTGGTATAATAAATAGAGATAGAAAGTACATTGGTTTTAGTTTATTAATACATTTTTATTATGTACAGTGACATAATACGCAAACGGTAGAGCAACCCTTTAATCCCTAGTTTCTACGCCAATGGAGTAAATTAGATTTTTTATTAAAATACGAAACATTGATGTTTTTAAGATAAAAAGGAATACTTTGTCTAAATCCGTAACTTTAACAGTTTCTAAGATATTTGTGTTTTTGGGTATTTATTACCAACTGCTTAGGCAGGCTATTTACTTTGACACCCTGTATCTCAAAAACTAAACACTATTGGACTTACTTTTATATGAAAGTTTTGTGTTAACCCTAGGATACTTAACCATAAAAATATCGGTATGTACATAATCCGGTCTTCTGGCAACCGTTATATAAAATCACGTAATCACGTATAGTCGGAATAGAGACAAAATTATTGGAGTAAATACCTGTACGTTACAACCGTGAGATTAGATATGAAAGTGAACATTATTGTTTAAAATTTTTTTAGGGATTAGAGAAGCATTTAGTGCACATTCTACTACCATGTTCATTACAGATATTATTTTTACAACTAATACATATCATTGTGCTTTTACAATCAATATGTGGGGAGCACAGTGGGCATCTCTTTCTCTTAATTGTTGCACTTGTTTGAGCGGCTGGCGGACCACATATATCAATAAATCTGCTTATACACTCACGGACACTACTCCGTAGGTCTTCTGCACATGTGGTATCACTAGTTCTCTCGATAAATTTTTCAAAAACAGTTTGCGCTTGTGAGTCACTCCTATGCTGTAGTTTGGATGTGCCTTCGTGAAGAGCATATATGCCTTGGTACTGCAACATCAATGATGAAGAGAAATAACATGGGCCATCGTTTACATTGTCTCTTGCACATGTATGTCGACACCATTTGATCCATGACGTCAATACCGCCCTTTGTTTTATTATAATTTATTATGATGATTATATGATGATTTCAGACTTACTCCTAGCGTTATCATTGGTAGATGCGTCGTGCTGCGTGATGCTTAGTAAAATTACGCATTGGTTTCTTTTTTACTAAAATTACGTAATTGGTATGCGTAACTTACCACGGATACGTTATTTAGAGAGCAAAATAATGAAGAGCAGACCACAGGATCTTTTGAGGCTTTCATTTCTTTCGGAATGTCACGCTTATTTGAACGTAGTGTACCCATAACAGCAATATTTTTATCCAACAAATAAGTTGCTAGCCGAACACTAGTGAAGAAGTTGTGTGTCGTGAGACCAGAATTATGAATGCCACGCTCAAAAGTTTATACTACTTCAATCCCCAATATTTTATGTGGTTACATTAGTATCCGGCATGACGCAGGTTTTGCATTGCTGAATGAATATATCCCAAACGTAGGACACCATTGCTAACTTATCGGTTTCCAAACGCGCATTTCGGGTTCCCTTGTCGTCAAATCTGACAAATCTTCTGTCACTCCCTCATGAATAATTAAATCACATAATGCAAGAAATCATCAACAGTTACATCTGTCCACGGTTTTCCTTTTGCTCCGTAAACACGTCTCTCCTCTAAATTATTACAGTTCACAATTTCTTGTACAATAACTGGGGTTACAAATAACTGAAACTTGGTGTTGCAGCTATTTTTTTTCTTGCTAGTCACCAGAACTGGATCCAGAATACTCGTCACAAACCAATTTGAAATTTGTGTCTTCTTTGTCATTATTTTCTGCTTCTGACACATCGCTTTCTTCAGAAGGCAGATCATCACCTTCAGCTGCCTACTGCGACTCCGTTTCTTCATAAACACAGTCTCCAAATTTCACGCTTTTAACATTCTTTTTTACGCCATTATTATATGTGTTTCACAAGTTCAATCAATGCAACTCTTATTACAACGTAATGAAATTCAGCTGAGCGTACTTTTATACATCCGGCGGTAATGCAGGTTTCAACTTACAAAGACACGTATAATTCCAGGCAGCAACGCTTGAAAAATTATAACAACTATTGGCCTTGAAACTGGTTTTTATAGGAACTAGTTGTATACGGGCTTCGGAGGCCTGGTTTATGTAAATACGGGGTACTAATGGAAAAGATTTATTTTTTGGTTTCTAAATACACTTGAATGTTTTTTGAATCTAGTGTGTTAAATCTGAATGCTCAAGCCGATTGAAATTATTTTAAGTAAATTATGAGTAACTAAAGTCTCTCCGGGCCTGAGAGGTCCTGAAGTTACGTTTATTCTTCCCGAAACACTGATTTGCACGTTTTGGTGTTGTTTCCCAAATACTAGTTATCGATTTAGACAAAGTATACATTCTTTATCTGAAAAGCATCAAGGTTTCGCATTTGAACAAAAAAATTCAATTTACTCCATTGGCTTAGAAACTAGGGTTAATCCTTACCCCTTACGTTCTACGTCACTGGAGATGATACAGTACTAATAAGCTAAAACCAATGTATTTTATATCTCTATTTACTATACCAAGTATAAGTACCTTTCTTCGTTTTGGAGATATTTCAAAAAGCAATATTTTTTTGGAACTTTGACACCCTGTGTCTTTTTTATTATCAATACTTTAAATTAAATTAAAGCAAATTGCGCCAGAGAGTAATGTTTTGAGGCCGAGAATCTTACATTTCACTTTGGACTGTTTCTTACGGGCCACCCCGTAGACATCCCACTCTACAATAGGCACATTTTGACCATAACAGACAGAATAAAAAGATAAGTTTAAACATCCTCCTTCCATCCGCAAACTAATTATTTGACTAACTCACCGATGAGATGAAACAATTCCTTGACAATATCCGTTATTTACTGTGAACGACCACGTCTATCTGATTACGACGAACGCTAAGACCAAGATACTAGATATGAAATAGCCGCACATATCCACACGCAAATTACATTACCTTGATCTACTCTTACAAACACACCTCAGATTACAATTCAAATTCAAAAACTATGTTACAAATGATTGTAATCAAGACATCACCAGAAATACAACACAAAACCGAAGCATCCCCAGAGGAAGAAGACTCCTGAGCAGTTCACAATATAAGCATGAGGATACTGATAAATTACCTGATGGCATAAAAGTAATAAAATAAGGCAAGTTATGTCGAGTTACTTTATTATAGAATAAATTTTATTTTAATTGTCATCATGTAGAGCCCGGTTAAATTGCGATTTTACGATTTGGTAGTAAACGTGAAGAGGAATGTATGACGGTGGCGCGAGCAAGAGCTTAATTTACATAAACGCTATGTTTGTCAAACACTACTCATGTTGTAACCATTGATTACGATATAGGAATACATATTAATATTAAGTAAATAAAGAAAGTAAATGATTAGAATTCAATTAGTAAAGAAGGGCTATTTGTGTTACTAATTTTATTAAGAACAGAAAATACTAAAAATCTTTTGCTGTGTGGAAGTTTTGCATTGCTTGAATTGTTTATTAATTATAGAAATTTCAATTAATTGTATCGGAATTTCAATTACACGGAATTCATAAAAATACAAAATATGATATACTACGTTATGAAGATAATGAAAAGTTATTGACGTATCATTTTTTACTGCTTGGTATTTTTATGTTTAACCAAAATTAGAGATGGTAAACAATATAATTCTTCCATTATTAAACTAAAAATTGCAAGCTTAATTTAATTGATGAAATTAAATTAAAATTGGAAGTATCGATATTCGCTTCGCTTGTGTAATCAGAATAAGAGCTTGCAACCCCGATGCCATATTTAATATTATTTATTGACAAATTAACCTAGTTTCAATAAAGCTTCTTAGGTAGGTAGTTTGCTGTCATACTAGCCTTAACGCTCGCTTAATTTAATATTTGTTACAAATAATATATATATATATATATATATATATATATATATATATATATATATATATATATATATATATATATATATATATATTCATATTGAATTATGTTTGTAATTAAATTTGGAAATACAGGCGAGTTACATTATTAAGAAAAGGTCAATAACTTATGTTCCAAAAAGATCGTAATCAAAAAAAAATTACATGTAAACACTTTCATTACTTATACAATGATGTACATTGTTTGACGTAATTAATTGAGTTAAAAAATACTGTCATTTTCATAAATTTTGTATGGGATTCAACCGGTTTAAGATTAACTGCTCATTTTATTGGAATATCATTTGTATGGTAATTTTACTTTAACGGTAGGTACCAATCGATTTTCGTTTATATTGTAATTTCTAAACGATGGCTTAATCAGTTTTTTTTTTGCTAAAATTCAAAATTTAAATTTTTTATATTAAAATCGCAGGTATCAAATAATATTAGTGATAACTAGTTTTGCTAGATTGGTTTGTTGTGACGTCTAAGTAATGTATGTGTATCTATATGTAACCAAAATAAAATTAAACTCAATTCAAGAATAAATTGTTCTAGAATTAGTTGATGAAGTGAATTTTAATTATCGAAAACGTTTTGTTCTAATTAACTGCTTTTCTTGATTACTTTCTTCGTAGCTTATCCTACTTAATCAGTCTACACGTTACTACGAACTGACGAACCGGGTTTGGATTACATAACGTAACACAAAACAATGTTTTCATTACAAAATTCGCTCCATTAAACGTTTACATTGATTTTAATAACCGTTTTCTACTGTTACACATTTTAGTAAAGCAACATCTTATATAGCCAGTCAGTCCTACTCTAACTTGGATTTACAGAGAAAATTTTTCATAACCTTTGATATCTGTTTTAACTATGTTCCCATTAAGAAACTATCATGATGTATGAAATATTCCTATCATACTTTTTCATGCTTTCTCCACTTACATTTTCAACATTAAAGAGCTCTAAATTTTCCACCAATTTTCACAACTTTAGCCAATCGTGATCAGATAAAAGAAAATTAAATCGCACACTTATATCTCAGAATAATACTCGGACACGTCGATTTTATTTTTAAATTGTCATTCACGCATGTCACTTTTAACCTCGAAACGTTTTACCCTAAACAACAATAATAATAATAATAATAATAATAATAATAATAATAATAATAATAATAATAATAATAATAATAATAATAATAATAATAATAATAATAATAATAATAATAATAATAATAATAATAATAATAAAAAAAAAAGAGGCTTACACTCGACCATCAGAGTGTAAGAAACCGTAATCTGTAAGAGGCTGCAACGACCACCAGGGTCACACCTTTTTACCTGGTGTACGCAGCCCTCTGAGGACCGGGGTCTTTTAATCGCCCGGACCGCGTGGAAGGAACCACTATAAAAATAACCTAATCCCAAGGTTGGCCGTGCCGAGGGATGAATGGCTGGGGTAGACCAGTCGCTAGGACCAAACCTCGAAGAAAATGGCGAACTTCGTTGTATATAGCCTTACTGTAGTATGGAGCACTGCTGCAGTGGACATATTTTCTTCCAATTTCGTGGGAACAAAATGGACGTTTCCTTAATTCAACAAGAGGACCCATCCTCGAAATGGGAGCGGTTGGGGCACCGCTATCGCTGAGTAACCCCAAACCCCTGTTGTCGATGGCAGGATGGCGAACCAGGTGACGGGATCATCCCGGTATCTGGTCGTTAAGAGAAAAGATGGGCTCAACTTTGATAAGGTGAGTCCATTCTTGATAAGCAATGCGTTGTATAGTGTATTTGGAGACTTGAAGATGGTCAAAAGGTAAGGATGGGATACTGATAGAAACACGAACAGAGAAACAGTCCAAATTCATACAGAATACTAACATCTTTATGGGACTGCTTGTAGATATCGCCTCATAGCACGATGAATAGGTCACGAGGTGTTATCTTCTGTCCAGACTTGCTTAACTGCACAGAAGAGGAGATAAGGAAGGAAATGGCAGATCAAAAAGTGATTGAGGTACGACGACTAAAGACGCGAAGGGACGGCATATTAAAAGACACACCGAACCACGTTCTTACTTCGATACGCCGGTTCTGCCCAAAAGATAAAGGTCGCTTTTATTCATAGAAGTACGGTTGTACGTTCCAGCTCCGTTAAGGTGCTTTAAGTGCCAAAAGTATGGCCATACATCCATTAGATGTACATCAGAACAAGTATGCATATGCGGAAAATTGATGCATGAAGGATTTGTGAGGGCCACTCAAATGTGTTTGTGGGGCAACCACTCTGCGCGTTCACAGGTATGTCCTGTGTATAAGCAGGAGGTTCCATCCAGGAACTGAAAGCAAAGGACAACCTAAGCTATTTTGATGCAAAGAAATGGTAGTGGCGCGTACCCCAACAGGGGATATCATATGCCCAGATGGCAATAAGGAAACCGGAAGTCGGTCTCTTGGTAAGGAGCTGATTCCGGAATTGGTAAAAGCATTAAAAATGAATTCGTTATCCCTAAGGAGACGACACCAAAAAAAAACTGAGAGCCCAGTTATCGGTGATCCCAAAATACAGCGTGCTCGAGCCGAGTCGGAATGCAGCTCTAAATCTGCGCTGATGGTAGAAAGCCGAGAAGAGGGTACGGAGCGCGTCCACTATAAGTGAGACGTCTGCTTCCGACCGTTTGAGGATCTCTCGCAGCAGAAAAAAGAAAAGAAAGGATGGCAAAGGGAGACCCGACTGCCACACAAGAGGATGTGACCTCCCAGCAATCCGCTGGTGGGGATCACAAAAGTCGTAAGTCTGTGATAAAATTAGTGATAACCATCTGTGATATTTTGAGTAAAGCATCGTTTGTCTAATTACCTGTTTGTCCTTTGTTTCATATACCTACGTGTTTATTTATTTATATTGTGCTCTTTTAACTGTTTTGTCTTATTTAATTAATTATCTATCAATGGAAAAATCCTTCAATGGAACATTAGAGGATTATTTCAAAATATTGCGACGTTAAACTCCTTATACAAGAGCACAATCCAATGTGCTTGTGTATCCAAGAGACTCATCTCAGACAGGAACAACCATACGTTCTTAGAGGGTACAATGTGGAACGAAAAGAACCGCAATTGCGCCAGAGAGGCAGGGGAGGAGTAGCTATACATGAGGCGATGTAATATATGATAGATTACCTATCAATAAACTACAGGTGCTGGCAGTCGCCATAGGCGGTAAGCTTTTCACCCTTGCCAATATATACTTGCCTGAATACAACTGGACCGTACAAGATCTCGAAGAAGTTGTACGTCAGCCAAAGCCGCTGATGTTGATGGGCGACTTCAACGCACACAATCTGCAATGGGGATCGCAAAACCGATTCAAGAGGACGTGTGATAGAGGGGTGGCTGGAGACAGATGATCTGGTCTTACTCAATACAGGCGAGCCAACAAGCTTCAATACCATCTCCAATACCGTAGAAGCCATAGACCTAACTATCGTGTCTAGTTGCTTAGCAACACGTGTTACTGGCGAACAATAGAGGATTTACACAACAGCGACCACTTCCCTATTGTCGTAGAAACATGCATCCGATCCCGGGCAAAACACTGCGAAGAGATGGAAATAGCCAAGGCAGATTGGGACGATTCTTGGAACCTACGCGCACCCGATAGCGTAGACGTAAGTTCAATCACCCATGCTATCATGAAAGCTGCCGAGGTTAGCATTCCACTTACCAAGGCAAGCTTCCAAGGCGTTCTGTCCCATGGTGGAACGGTGACGTCAGCTATCAGGGACAGGAAATCTGCCTTCAACAGATTCCGAAGAACCCCACCATGGAAAACCTGGTAACCTTCAAAAGGCTGAGGGCAGAGTGCAGACGAGTGGTATTGAAATGCAAGCGCGATTCGTGGAACCACTACCAACTATAACACCAACATCCGACGTACGGAAGTATGGAGGAAGGTTAACGGCATGGATGGCAAACGTAGAACACACATACTTACTAGTATAAAGACGTCCGACGGAAACAGTAGAGGACAATGACCAAATTGCAAATGCTCTTGCTCATTACTTTGCTAGTGTAAGTAGCCTGACAACTAACCCAAACTTTTAGAGACAGTTTGCCCCTGCATGAAACCGGACTCGACTTCGTGCTACTCAAGAACCTCTACAACTTAGCCTTTACGATGACGGACCTTGTACAGCGATTGATGCCCTCAAACTAACAGCACCCGGGGTGACATGATATCCAACGAAATGCTTAAGCACCCTGGGACTGAAAAGAGTATTGCTAAGCCTATACAATACGCTTTGGCTAAGTGGTACATACCCTGAGGAATGGAGGAGCGCCATTGTTATCCCTATTCTTAAGCCAGGAAGAAACCCCACCCCAGTAGTTATAGGCCTATTAGTCTCACTTGCTGTATGGGTAAACTACTGGAGAAGATGGTAAACGCGCGGCTTCAAAAGTACCTGGAGGAAAACAACATACTGTTGAATACCAGACCGGCTTTAGGAAAGGCAGGTCCACCACCGAATCGGGGGCTAGAGTACCGCATCCAAGAAGCCTTTCGAAAGAGGGAGCATGCAGTAGCTGTTTTCTTCGACATCAAAGGTGCGTATGATATGACCTGGAGACAGGGTATCATGCGAAATTTAAAAAATATGAGATCAGGGTAACATGGCGTTGTTCATCGAATCATTCCTTAGTAATAGGAGGTTTAGAGTGCGGGGAAACACACTGTCCGGAGAAAAGAACTTGAAAACGGCGTACCACAGGTTCTACCCTAAGCTGTACCCTCTTTGCGATTGCCATCAACGAAATTGCAAAGGCTTGAGTGCGGTAGCAAAGTATGTACGTAGATGACGTGGCCTTCCTGACAACGGAAAACTATTGGAGCAGCTGTAGGGCAGATGCAGACAGCGATGAAATAACAACCGCTACATCAAAGTGGATTCCAGTTCTCGATGAAAAAACAATGCGTCCATTTTGCAGGCTGAGAAGACCGCACTACGATCCGCTCCTATACCTGAACGGGACCCTTATAACTTGCTCCGACAATGCCAAATTCCTTGGCCTGATTTTCGACAGGAAGCTTACGTGGGGCAGCATTAACCCTTAGTAAGTGCAAACCAAAATGAACTTGGTAAAATGCCCCACCAAATGGGGAGCCGACCCAAGAGTCTGCTCAGCATATATCAAAGTCTGATCCTGTCGAGACTAGAATATGGCTCAATAGTCTACTCATCGGGCGGAAGAGCATCCTACGCAAACTAGATGTCGTACATCGCTTGGGCATCAGATACGGAATAGGGCTTTTCCAACCAGCCCTGTTAGCAGCCTCCACTGCGAATCAGGCATGATTCCTTAAACCTCAGGAGGAATATGCTGATGTTGACGTATGGAAGACTAAAGTCTACACCAAGTAACCCCAACAACCAGTTACTTGAGAGGCCGATAACCTATATGAAAGCAGACCAACAATTACTCGACCGTTTTCTATAAGGGTAAAAATATTTAGAAAGTATAAATTATGAAATGGTAGTAGGGACATGAGCAAAATCAATTCGTAACAAAGATTGCTATAAAGAAAATGATCACAACACAGTGGCAGCAATCCTGGAAAAAATAACACCGTACTTCGATCCATAAAACCAAAGAAAGATAGGATACGAGGTAACGGGCCTAACAAGAAGAGAGGCAATTATAGGTAGGCTAAGAATAGGACATACCCTCACCTAAACACTTGTTTGGGGGGACCAATTTGAGAGTGTCAAACTCATAAGCACTACTCACATAGTATGCGAGTGTCCAACGTATTTCGAACAGAGAAGGATTTGGGATCTTGAAAAACAGCTATGCTGAAAACCTGAAACAAAAAAGAAAAATTAGTAAAACGTTTTCTTAAAGGCAACCCACCTGATTGACCAACTATAGAGGTGAAGCCTATGGTTATGTATGCAATATACCTACATGTGCATTGTTTTACTGGATTTTGTTACTCATCTATACATCTATTTTCATTTAATGTTCAGTTCATGAGTACAGGGTAGGGCAATCCCCAGCTTGGAGGAGGGTTTTAGTGGGTATGCCAGTTCCCACACTATCCCAAAAGTGTGTTGTCCATAAAGGTTTCCCCCAAAAAAAAAAAAAAAAAAAAAAAAAAAATAATAATAATAATAATAATAATAATAATAATAATAATAATAATAATAATAATAATAATAATAATAATAATAATAATAATAATAATAATAATAATAATAATAATAATAATAATAATAATAATAATAATAATAATAATAATAATAATAATAATAATAATAATAATAATAATAATAATAATAATAATAATAATAATAATAATAATAATAATAATAATAATAATAATAATAATAATAATAATAATAATAATAATAATAATAATAATAATAATAATAATAATAATAATAATAATAATAATAATAATAATAATAATAATAACCAAGAAAACCTAGAATAAACAGTCAATCCTCAACCGAGGATGCAATTAAGTAAAAATCTAGTCAAAATTTCTGTGATAGAAAACTGTGATATATATATTGTTTGTCTTTAGCGTTACGTTGTCTTGTTCTTTATTTATATGTATATATTTATTTATTTATTTATTTATTTATCAATAGTTAAATTATATTTCCTCAACACAATTTCCATGGAAGGCATAATTCAATGGAATTGTAACGGATGCAAGAAAAGTAACGCTGAACTAAAAGTTCTAGTAATGGAATATGCACCGTTGATATTTTGTCTTCAAGAAACACATTTCAAAATTAACGAAAAGTTTGATTTAAAGAAATACGTCTGTATCAGAAGAGACCTGGAGCAGTGCATACGGGCAAGTGGAGGAGTAGCCATATTTGTTAGGAACGATTGTGTATATACACAAATATGTTTAACTGCTAATATACAGGCTGTTGCAATTATAATAGAACACCCAATAAGATTATGCGTATGCAATATTTATCTTCCAGACGGCAACCAACAGAAGATCTAAACATATTATCTCACAACTTCCAGCACCGTTTATGCTTCTTGGAGATTTTAACTCACACAGTCCTTTATGGGGTAACTAACAGATTTGAAAGGCAAAATGTTGAAACATTACTAGACAGTTCAAATCTAATGTTGCTAATGATGGTAGACCAACTTTCTTTAACTCAAATCTAATGAACTAACCACAATAGACCTTTCTATCTGCTCTCCTGGGATACGTTTAAGCTATGGGAATCCAATCGAGGATTTACACGGAAGTGATCACTTCCGATTTTAATAGAGCCTATAAAGCAGAAAACGGTTTCAGCCGTAGAGAAAATGGTGTCTCAAAATGTAAATTGGGAACAATATAAAGAAATTTACACCAATAAAGGAAATCTGGACATAGATGCCACAGTAAAAGAATTAAACAATTCAACAAGTGCTACTGGGTACAGTTCCTAAAATAAAACATTATAAGAAAAGAAAAGTTCCATGGTGGAACCCTGACATCAAAAAGGCAATACACGAAAGAAAACAAGCGCTTAAAGCATTTGCATCAAGTCCACATGAAACATGGTAAGTTTAAGAGACTAAGGGCCGTTGCTCAGGGAAAAAAAAGCCAACAAGATCATGGCACCTTTTGTAAACACTATCCAATCAAACACACCACCAACCGAAATTTGGACAAAATACGTGCCATTGCTGGAAAAACAAAGGAAATACATCTTCCCAAATTAAAACAAGGAAGACATAATATCGGACCATCACGAAGTCGCGGAAACCTTCGCAAATTATTTTAAAACACTAAGTAACCAAGCGACCCAAATCATACTGACTATGATAAAAATCAACTTCGTTTACTGAACACCATAAACAAGCTTACAACGATGAAATACAATGGAAGAGTTGATATCGGAAGTAAAACAACTCAAAAATTCAGCCGCAGGGATAGATAAGATCCCAAACGATTGATTAAACCCTCACACGGGCCTACGCGATTTGTTATTCCTTTATAATCAAATATGGAATGAAGGATACTACCCCGAACTATGGAAAACTTCGAATAGTCCAATCCCAAAGCCAAACAAAGACCACCTGTCCAAAGTTATCGACCAATATCGTTAACTAGTTGTTTGGGTAAGTTACTTGAAAAATAGTAAATGGAGACTAATAAAACTGACGGAGGACAAATTGGTTAAATAGGTATCAAGCGGTTGCCGAAAACCTACTGTACAAGTGACAATCTATTAAACATTACTACAAAGATCCATGAAGCCTTTTTAGACAGAGAACATCTTACTGTTCATATTCGATAGAGAAAGCCTTTGACACCGTGTGGAGGTCCCATCCTACAACAAATTCATAATTGGGGAAAGGAAACATGGCTTTTTATTAAATCGTTTTTGAGCGATAGGAAGTTTCAAGTAAGAATAGGTGATAGTCTATCGTCCACATGTTATAGAAAATGGAATACCACAGGGTTCACCAATTAGCGGGACTCTGTTTATAATAGCCCTAAACAATATCACACGGACGTTAAATCCAGACATAGGTCGTTGCATGTATGTAGATGACATTGCAAATATATGTCAAGCAAGATAGGACAATCTGAAAACTTCCGAATTCAGCAAGGCATAAACGAAGTAGTAAAGCAAGCAGAAGATATAGGTTTTCGCATCTCCACGAATAAAACAGTATGCGTACACTTCTTAAGCTACACCTCACTACCACCGAATTTATACCTAAAAGGCGAACAAATAAAATGTGCAGATAACGTAAAATTTCTGGGAATGAACTAGATAATTCGCTCACGTGGAAACACCACATCGAAGAGGAAATTAAAATAAGAAAAGCATTAAATATTATAAAATTTTAGCCAATTGCAAATGGGGAGCAGACAGAGAAGTTTTACTACGATTATACAAGACATTAATATTAGCAAAATGGACTATGGCTGCATAGTATACAACTGGCCTGCAAGACTAGGTTAAGAAAATTAGAAGTCATACAAAATATTGCATTAAGGTATGCAATAGGAGCTTATCCAACAAGTCCTTAGTAGCTTATGCGTTGAATCCGGAGTACTCCCTACATTTCAGGAGGTTGTGGCTTACAATGAATATAACTCAAAATTTTAAGTAACAATAACCATTTTAACTATCTTCTTATACAAGGAAAACCTCGACATACAAAGCTAAATCCGCATATACAACGTCGTAGCAGAGGCACGTAAAGGTTAAAACTTAAACGCGAACAGCTGAGCGACAACGACTACATAAGAAACAAAATTCTAGATTTATGGCAACAAAAGTGGACTGAAGAAAACAGACACCTAAAACAACATATACCTATTCACGTAATCGAAAAAATACATTCCAATGTCAAGAAGAGATTCGGTAGTCCTAAGCGCCTTAGAATAGGTCACAAAACCTAACACACTCTCACTTATTGACAAAATCCCAAAATCCGATTTGCCATCATTGCGGATCACCACTAAGCGTAAAGCATATCATTGAAGAATGAATAGCAGATACTTATAGGAAAGAATGTAAGGTATCAAATTCAAAACAGAAGCTCTAGAAATAAAAGAATAAAATTCAACAACTTTTCAAGTATCTAAAATGATAAACATGTATAGGAAATATAGGCAAAGGCCGCAAAAGAAAATTGCATAACCGAAAATTAAATCACACAGTTAACAAAATGAACAGAGTCTGGGCAATAACCTAGCAGTTGACGCCCATAACAAATACAAAAAAAAAAAAAAATAATAAAATTAATAATAAATAATAATAATAATAATAATAATAATAATAATAATAATAATAATAATAATAATAATAATAATAATAATAATAATAATAATAATAATAATAATAATACCTAGGGGTTGGACTACCTACTAGGCGCGTCCCCAGGTGGCGGATAGGGAATGACCTTGCAAATGATCGTAAGTGATGCAAGGCCAACATCGAAATATGAGCTCGGGCGGAAACCGCCACTGTTAGCTCTAGAAATACGGTGTCGCGGACCAGTCCACGTGGGGCCTCGTATCTAGCGAGGTCAGGGATGGCAAGGTCCCCTTGCTGGAAGTACACTTTTCTTATACTAGTCTTGAGTGACTTCCTTACTTTAACTCTTTTCTGTCGGAACACCCTCCCCAACTCTTTTTCTTTCAGGCTCCCAGCGAAAGCTGAGAACCCCTTTCCTTTCTACTCTTCCCAGGACATGCGGTGCGTAAGGGGCCCCGGGATGTCCTTGCTGGGGACGGATGAGCGCTAGCCTGTCCTAATACCGCAACCGCAAACTGTACTTCAGAGACCCTAGCAGGGCGTGGCTAGGGAACGTTACAGGTAGCGGTCGGTGGTCTTGGCTTAATTGGGACTACGAGGAAGGTAACCTCTATAAAAATCCCCCAATCCCAAGGTCGTTTGGCAGTTTTAGGTGCTGAAGGGATTGCGCGAGGGGAAGCCTAAGCGTGGCCAGGGGAAGCCTGGCCTAGCGTTGAAACGCCTGTGGGAAATGGGCGTCCCCACAGTAAAGCCTTGCTATAGTATGGGTGCACTGCTGTAGTCGACGTATATTCCATCCCCTCTCGTGGGAATACTATGAGTAATACTAATTTATATGAGGACCTAACCTCTGATATAGGCGCTGACGGTAGACAGCGTTAAACTGCCGTAGAGGAGTCCACCTCTAAAATCATGGATGTTTTGGGGATAAACCAAAAATCCTCAGAGACAATTTAATGGAGAAGGTGACGTCGGGCATGGTCTCCTCGGTTCCTACTCATTAAAAAGAAGGAAGGTAGTTTTGAAAAGATAACCCGTTTTTCATAGCAAAGACATTATATAGTTTAGTTGGGGATGTTAATTCTTGTAAGAAAACCAAAGTAGGATTATTGATAGATACACGGACAAAGAAACAAACACAATTATTAAAAGATTGAGACGTTTGGTGATTTTCCAGTAATTCCTCACCAAACACTAAATATAGTGAAAGGGTAATTACATGCCGAGACCTCCTTAATTGCTCGACCGAAGAAAAAAACCTAACTAATCAAAAAGTTATAGATGTAAGAAAATTCGCGCAAAAGGGAAATGTAATCAACACAGCTAGTCTGATACTTTCCTTTCCGATAATTTACCGCAATACGTTAAACTGGCAATATATAGGTTACCCGTAAGATTATACATTCCGCCACCATTAAGGTGCTTCAAATGTCAGGTTTTCGGGCATTCGGCGTCAAAATGTAACAAAGAACAAACTTGTTATGCGGAAAGAAAATGCATATAGGAAAGAGTGAAAACCCATACATTGTATAAACTGTGACGGAACCATTCAACAAGGTCACGGAGTGTCCGAAATATAAAAGGAAGAAAATACAGGAAAAAAAAGTTAAAAAACATTTTACTTGAAGCTAGAAAAGAAGCAGGTACTAATGTATCCAAGGATTCATACGCAACAATTGTTGCCTCTGCTTCCAAATCAACAAACATAAATGTGAAAGAATTGGCATCTTGTTTAATTCCGATGCTTGTGTCGGAGTTAAAGACAATTTAAAATACCATACGAGAAACCGCCGAAAACTATTACCTCTTTAAATATCGAAAAGAGATAGAAAAGATAAAACTAATAGTTCTGAAGTTACCCAGAACAAATGGAAACTGACACCGATAAAAGGAAGAGGACGTTTTCATCAATTAATTCCTCGATTGATGAAAATTAGTACTGAACAAAGGTTAGATATACTGAAACAAAAAGAAAAAGGTTAAGGGTAGACCCCGGAAGCCCACCGTTTAGTCTGTGATATTATATTGATATCGTTTTTGTGATTATGAAACTGTGATATATTTGTTTTAGTCTAGCTCTGTTTATATGTCCGTTGTTATTTTTTCTATTTTTAAATTTTTTTTTTTTAAAATTTTTTTAATTTGGACCAATTTATTTAATTTAAAAATTTTAAAATTTATTTAATTTAAACCTAATTATGGAAACCATTTTCCAAGTGGAAATTTTGAAATGGAAGGGCTCAAAACAGGGAAATGGAATTAAAAATTTATTTAAAGCAAATAAACCAAAACCCATTGAAGGATTGCTTGGAAACCATTTTAAACCAATATAGTTTAAACAAAATAATTATAAATTGTTAAGGATACCCAATTTTCAAGTTTGCTAATTTATTTAAAATAGCAATTGGAAAAACCCAAGAATACCCTTATCAACCATTGCAATTCTAAACTGGTTAAGGTTTAACAATAACATTTTTTGCCAAGATTTCAAAATTTGAAAAATTTGAATTGGGAAAATAAAGGAAATCCAACCCCTTTCTCTACTTTTAAAAGGATTTAACTGATAAACCCTTTTTTAAAGCTTGGAAAATAGATATGCAACAAGACGTAAATTGTTTAACAACAAATTTTACCAACATGGTAATAGAAGCTGCGACGAAGTCTATACCTAAAACCATCAACAATTAAATAAACCACCAGTACCCTGGTGGAATGAAGACGTCAGAGAAGCAATACATAACCGAAAACAGGCGCTAAAAACATTTTCAAAAACACGGTAATGGAAAATTTGATTGAGTACAAGAAAAAGCAATTGCACGACGGACAATATTAGCTGCAAAAAGAAACTCATGGGCTCAATATACATCAAAAATAACAGTAAAAACACCAATTTCGGAAGTGTGGAATAAAATTAAAGCTGTGTCAGGTAAATCTAAGAATATAGCTCCTATAAGATTGGAAGACCACGATAATATAATCACTGACCCTGATCAATTAGCTAAAAAATTTGCTGAATATTTTCAAGACATTAGTAGCCTGAAGAACTATAATGAAGAATTTAGGCGAAAATTAACTGTAAGAGAAGTAGCAATAGACTTTGCCGAAGAAACTACAAATCAATATAATGTAAATTTTACGGACGAATTAAATTACGCACTTAGTAAAACTAAGGACACCTCCAGGGTTAGATAAAGTTGCATATGCAATGATTAAAAACTTACCTCAAGGTACAAAGGAAGATTTATTATCAATGTACAACCGTATATGGGGGGACATATCCAACAAATTGGAAAACTTCATTTATTATTCCCATACTGAAACCAGGCAAAGAACATTTAAAAACGTCAAACTACCGCCCAATATCGTTAACCAGTTGTATAGGAAAGATATTGGAGAGGATGGCCAACGGAGACTTATAAAATATTTAGAAACGTACGAACTATTACATAATTACCAATCGGGTTTCCGAAAAGGATATTCAACGAGAGATAATATTTTATATGTAGTATCCACCATGGAAGAATCTCTTTAATGTGAGAAGACACGCTACTGCAATATTCTTTGACCTCGAAAAGCGTATGATCTAGTATGGAGGTATGGAATTCTAGAGAAGATACATGCATATGGTATAAGAGGCAACATGGCGAATTTCATCCAAGGATTCCTTACAGAACGGTATTTTCGGTAAAGATCGGAGACACTTTGTCAAGCAAACACTGCTTAGAGACAGGAATACCACAAGGATCACCTATCAGCGTCACCCTATTCTTAATCTCAGTCAACGAATTAACAAGATCACTCCATCCCACCATAGGTAGATGTATGTATGTGGACGATTTGGTTATATTCGCATCCTCCGAAGGAAACAAATCACAGAACGCTGCACTCCAAACTGCAGTTAACAATATTGTACAAGAAGCAGAGCAAGGTTTAGAATATCCCCAACTAAAACGGTATGCGTACATTTTGTAAATTGAGACATCCGCATTATCGGCCAAATATATTCTTAAAACAACAACAAATACAGGGTATCGCAATATAAATTTTTAGGGGTAATAATAGACGAGACCCTAACATGGAAAGCGCACATTGATTATATGACTGCAAAAGCGCGTAAGGCGTTAAATGTTCTCAAATGCTTGTCAAGGGGATCAGACAAGAGATACTTTTACGTGTATATAAGACGCTCATACCTCTGTCTTTGATTATGGTTGTATAGCAATAGCTCAGCAGCAAGAACCAACCTTAAAAGGCTAGATACAATCCAAAATTTGTGCATACGATACGCAATAGGCGCATATCCTACAAGCCCTATCAGTAGCCTACACGTTGAAGCCGGAATGTTACCGTTAAGTTACAGACGAACGTGGATCATGTTAAAATATGCAAAAAATTAAAGATAAACCAACACACTACATTAACAGAATGATGTTTAATCCAAATACAAAAAATCCACAAAATGAAACACTAATCTCTAGACTACAATATATACTTACATCATTGAACCTAACAATGACTGCGGAGATGAATGAGTTAAAAACAATGTATGGAATAGTTGGCAACAGGAGTGGGAGAAAGAAAGAAAATTCACAAAACTACATACACCTACAGTCCACAATAGAAAACCATACCCACCCATGATAAGAAAACATAGTATTATTCTTACTAGAGTAAGGATAGGACATACAAATGCAACACACTCACATATTTTGACGAAAACACAACAACCCACATGTATGAAATGCGACAAACCATTAACAATAATACATATATTTGAAGAATGTGATAAATTAATAGGAGATAGAAAAATGGAACATGAATAATGGAATAAAGAATGATTTTAAAATAAATAATGATAAAATACAAAGATTGATTCAATATTTAAAAGATATTAATCTATATGATAAAATATAGAATAAAAATCAGATACGAATATAAATAAATATAATTAAACTTAAAATGGTAAATAACCAAGAAGTTTAAGCCATTAAAAAAAAAAAAAAAAAAATAATAATAATAATAATAATAATAATAATACCTAGGGGTTGGACTACCTACTAGGCGCGTCCCCAGGTGGCGGATAGGGGAATAACCTTGCAAATGATCGTAAGTGATGCAAGGCCAACACCGAATAGGAGCTCGTGGCGTTAAACCGCCACTGTTAGCTCTAGGGAATAAGGTGTCGCGGACCAGTCCACGTGGGGCCTCGTATCTAACGAGGACAGGGATGGTAACCCTGCGTTCCCCTTAGCTGGAAGTTCACTTTTCTTATACTAGTCTTGAGTGGCTTCCCTTACTTTAACTCTTTTCTATCGGAGCACCCTCGCTCTAACCCTTGCTTTCTTCAGGCTCCCAGCGTAAGCTGAGAGACCTTTCCCTTTTCTTTCTTCTTCCCAGGACATGCGCCGTCAAAAGCGTATACGGGTGTGGCAAGCCCGGGATGTCCTTGCTGGGGACGGCTGAGCGCTAGCCGTGTCCTAATACCGCAACCGCGAACTGTACTTCAGAGACTCTAGCAGGGCGTGGCTAGGGAACGTCGTACTGGTAGCGGTCGGTGGTCTTGGCTTAATTGCCTGGACTACGAGGAAGGTAACCTCTATAAAAATCCCCCAATCCCAAGGTCGTTTGGCAGTTTTAGGTGCTGAAGGGATTGCGCGAAGGGATGCCTAAGCGTGGCCAGGGGGAAGCCTGGTCCTAGCGTTGAAACGCCTGTGGGGCTTGGGCCCCACAGTATTTAGCCTTGCCACGGTATAGGAGCTCTGCTGTGGTTGACTATTCTTCTTCCTGTTCTCGTGGGAATACTATGAATTCTATTTCTTATTCTCAAGAGTCGTCTCCCTCTTTAAACGGAGACAATTTTCCTGCTTTAAGGAAAAATATAAATTTGGTCAGTGAGACGAGTTACCCTCGGTTCCTAACCATTAAAGTGTTGCGAAGGTAATTTTGAAAGAGTCAGCCCTTTTCTAATTAGTAAGAGTATTTATAGTATAGCCGGGGAGACTAAAAGAGTCAATAAGGTAAAGGAAGGACTATTGATAGAAACAGTTTCGAAAAAGCAAACAGAGACTTTAATGAAAATGAAAAAATTGGGGAATTAGACGTTGAGGTTACACCTCACAGATTTTTAAACTGTCGCAAAGGTATTGTGTACTGCAGAGACCTCTTAAATGCGTCACTTGAAGAGATTCAGGAGGATTAAAATCGGAGGAGTGGTAGATGTCAAAAGACTGCAAAGCAGGAAAAACGGGTATTATTGGATACGGCAATGTTAGTATTAACATTTGAGAAACACGAGCTACCAAAAGTCGTAAAGCTGCAATGTATAACTTAAAAGTACGCCCTTTCGTTCCAGAACCTATGCGTTGCTTTAGGTGTCAACAGTTTGGCCATACCTCGTCAAACTGTAAAAACAATCCAATGTGTGTATGTGGTTACCCATTCATGAAGGTTCTTCTTGTAGAGAAGAGCCTATATGTACAAATTGTAAGGAAAACATAATTCCAGGTCAAAGGAATGTTCCGTTTATAAGTCGGAGAAGAAAATACAAGAGATCAGAGTCTTACATAATATAAGCTTCATTGAAGCCAAAGCTATGGCCCAACCATCTGTAGTCACATTGTCCAATACTTTCGCCCAAATTGCTAAACCTAAAGACAATAACAAAGAGGTAATTATCGAAGTATCGAAAACTATACTGCCGGTATTACAAAATACCATACAAAACCAAATAAACGGTTTAAAACTACGTTGAAGGAGTACATAAACGAAGTATCATGTACCACTACCGACATTGGCAGTGAAATGGAGACAGAAAGCTTTGCCGAGGGCAGAAAAGAACGGCTCCTGTATCTCCAACTTCAATTGGGGAAATAGATGAGACTTTTATTGACCCTTGCCTTAGAAAGCAAAAAGAAAAAGGTGGGATGGCCAAAAGGTGTCCCACGTAAGAAAAGTTCTAGTTTAGCTAACGAGAAGAATGCTGGATTTTCAGCTGTGCTGTAGAACCCTAGGTGATAATGTAGAAGCTGTGATAGTTACGGGATAATTAGATCTGTGATATTGTATCTGTGATAGTTACGTGATAAGTAGATCTGTGATATTTTATCTTATCGTTTTATTTTAATTATCTGTCTTGTTTTGTCATTTTATCTAGTCGTTAGATACCTAAATTTTTATTCGTATACAAATTGTTTTGTCACTGTATCTGTTATATTCGTATATTTATTTATTTTATGTTTGTCTCTTTACATATTCGTACATTCAATTATTTATCTGTTTGTCTCTTTACATATATTCGTGTATTATCTATTTATTTATTTTTTAATAACTAATCCCATTATGGACAAACTAATCCAATTAAATATTAATGGATGTAAAAGTCATTTAGCAGAGTTAAATTTATTAATATGTAAAGTGAATCCTTTCTGCATCTGCTTGCAAGAAACCAGATTTAAACCAGATGAAAATTTTGTGCTAAAAGGTTATAAGACACATAGAAAGGATTTAGCTCCAGGATTAAGGGCTCACGGTGGCACTGCCATCCTTATAAGAAACGATATCTTTCACACTTTAGTTCCTTTAACGACGTCTTTACAAGCAATCGCTGTCAGTGTTAATTATTCTTTCCAAATCTCTATTTGTAGTATATATCTCCCAGATTCCTCATGGACTAAGCAGCAGATAATTGATCTCATCAAACAATTACCCAGCCCATTTATACTATTAGGAGATTTTAATGCATATAATCGTATATGGGGCTCTTCACACTCAGATCGTCGGGGCGAGTGATTGAAGAAATTATAGAAGAAGTGAACCTGTTCCTTTTAAACACAGGTGAAGGCACCTTTTTTAACGCGAGAAGCAACAATTTATCAGCAATAGACCTATCCCTCTGTTCTCCTACCTTAGCACCAAAAATTGAGTGGAAAGTATTACAGAATGATATATTTTCAGACCATGCTCCCATTAAAATTTCGTTCCTATCATCTCGTTCATCAACCGAATTGCCTAAAAGATGGTTGATAAAGAAATCCGACTGGATTAAGCTCAGTAACAGTTTATCTCACTTCAATCCAATCCAAGGTGACGTTAATAGAGCAGTCAATGACGTATCCATGAAAATTTTACAAGTATGTGAAAAAAGCGTCCCTAAATCAAGTGGAAAACCTCGAAAAAGATGCGTCCCATGGTGGAACGATGACGTCAAGTGTGCTATTCGCGACCGTAAACAAGCTTTACGAGTTTTTAAATCGGAACCTTCTCTGAACAATGCAATTGAGTTCAAAAAACAAAGAGCCAAAGCAAGGAGAACCATCAAACTAGCAAAACAACAGTCTTGGCAAGCATACGTGACTAGCATATCCAATCAAACCCTCAATTCTGAAATATGGCAAAAAATACGATCAATGAATTCATCTTCGCAGAGAATGTCAATAAATAATATAATTTGCCAGGGTGAGACTGTACATAATCCTCAAGATATTGCTGAGAATTTTGCTGACCATTTTGAGACCAATTTCTCTGATACAGAGAATGTCTCTGATTTCGAAAGTGCTGAAGAAACGTTGAACGAACTTGCATATAATCAACCATTTACAGCTTCAGAGTTTGAAAATGCTCTATCAAAATCCAGACACTCTGCTCCTGGACCAGACACCATTCATTACGAATTCATTAAACACTTGCCGACGGAAGGAAAACTTCATATCCTAGCCATCTTTAACAAAATATGGAAAGAGGGCCAATTCCCTGAAATGTGGCAAAAGTCCATCATAATCCCATGCCTAAAATTAAACAAAGATCCTCATTTTATGGACAGTTATAGGCCTATATCTCTGACGTCTTGCATGAGCAAATTAATGGAAAGGATGGTTAATATACGATTGATGTGGTATCTAGAAAGAAATGATCTAATATCAAAATACCAGATGGGTGCAAGAAAATGGAGATCTACAACAGACTGCCTAGTACAACTAGAGACAGCCATCCTAAATAGCTTTACTGAAAGACACCATACGTTCGCAATATTTTTTGATATTGAAAAGGCCTTCGATCAAACGAACAGACACCAAATCCTACTTGAACTTAAACGTATAAAATTAAAGGACCGCTATTGCTCTTCATAAAAACTTCTTGGCAAATAGAAAATTTCGAGTACGCGTAAACAATTGCGTATCTCAGAGAGAGTACAAAGGAACGGAATCCAAAGGCTCTACACTCAGCGTTACTCTATTCTCAATCGTAATGAGTAAGCTAGTGAGTGTCTATCACAGGATATTGGTAAAACCGTATACGTAGATGACTTAGTTATATATAAGTCAGGCCCTATAACGGAGGATCTATTACATCCCTTGCAAAACGAAATCGATCAGTTAGTGAGAACAGCTAACAAAATAGGTTTTACTTTATCTGCTACGAAATCACAGGTAGCTCATTTCTGCCGTTTAAGATCTCATCACGAACACCCTAGGTTTAGAATTGGAGATCATACGCTAGAAGTTAAAGACTGCATACGTTTTTTAGGAGTTCTCTTCGACAGAAAACTTTATTGGAAGAATCATGTTGAACATGTAATCACAAGAATGAAAGTAATCACTAACACTCTCAGGTACCTATCTCACATATCATGGGGAGCTAAGAAGGATTCCCTTCTTAGGATATACCAGTCCTTAGTCCTCTCTAAACTCGGCTATGGGGGAGTTGTCGTATCTAGCGCTAGAACGTCACATATTCAAAAACTGAATAGGATTCATTGTGCAGGGCTAAGGCTGTGCAATGGAGCTTTCCGCACATCGAGATTAGACGACGTATGTTTTGAGAATAACAGTACTCCTTTCCAACATATCCTGTGTGTAATGGTTCTTAATTACGCCCTTAGAACGAATGCCCAGCCAAATCACCCCAACTACAATCCTTCTTTAATTATGACATGGACCATTTTGGCAATAAAAGTTCCGCCATGCGCCCACGGTGTAAGATCCACCGAGATGAGGAGAGACTACGGACTCGATTACCCATATCAAGTCTACCCATATGAAGAATGTGAAGTACCACCATGGGTAATTAGCCAACCGAGTATTCACGTAGACAACTGTGTTCGTGATGAATCTAAGATTAGTTTACAAATCATTAAAAATTTTTCTTAAAAGTTATTCTTGAACACGAAGGTTACAACATAATATACACAGACGGATCCAAAGGCAAAACCGGTGTGGGTTGCGCAATTTATGTGAATAATAAAGCTCACTGTTGGTCTATTCTTAATGACGCAAGTGTGTATACAGCGGAGTTGTACGCTATATTACAAGCGCTATATTATTGTGATATAAGTACAGAACGTAAATTTTAATCTGTACTGACTCTTTAAGCTCAATACGAGCTCTAAAAATACCTTCACAAGAGACACCATAGTAAAAAAATTCTGGCTAGCATCGAATGGTTAAAATATTCGTAAAAGGTATGTTTCGCATGGTGTCCTTCGCACTGCGGAATATCGGGTAACGAGCTTGCAAACGACGCAGCACGCAAAGCAGCAAATAGTGAAGATATCGACATCTATCAAGTTCGCCCTGAAGATGTTAAATTCTCAATAAAAGGAAAGTTGTAAATTACGCCTTCGTAAATTGGACTAACCACAACTCCGCCTATTCAAAGATTAAAACAAACCTCAAAATATGGAAATTCCCAGAAACTATCTCACGAAGAGAGAAGTTGCAATTTCAAGGTTACGCATTGGACACACGAACCTCACTTCCTCATATTTGCTTTTGAGAGAAGCAATTCCCTCTGCACAAAATGTAACGAAGTACTTACTGTCACATATTATTGAAATGTAGAGAGTTCAATAGACAAAGAATTCAAAATAAATTATGCGACCGAATAGATCAATGTTTAAACAATGACACACAGAATATCCAGAATCTAGTCAAGTTCCTAAAAGAAACCAGTTTATTACAAAAATTTAACTAGTGCAAGTTACAATGCTTAGAATTTACGTACAAAGCAGCTAAGAATTGTTATGCGTGCAAATGACCTAGTCGTCGACGCACCTACCAAAAAAAAAAAAAAAAAAAAAAATAATAATACCTAGGGGTTGGACTACCTACTAGGCGCGTCCCCAGGTGGGGGATAGCGGAATGACCTTGCAAATGATCGTAAGTGATGCAAGGCCAACATCGAAATATGAGCTCGTGGCGGTAAACCGCCACTGTTAGCTCTAGAGAATACGGTGTCGCGGACCAGTCCACGTGGGGCCTCGTATCTAGCGAGGTCAGGGATGGCAACCCTGCGTCCCCCTTGCTGGAAGTACACTTTTCTTATACTAGTCTTGAGTGACTTCCCTTACTTTAACTCTTTTCTGTCGGAACACCCTCACTCCAACTCTTGCTTTCTTCAGGCTCCCAGCGAAAGCTGAGAGACCCCTTCCTTTCCTTTCTACTCTTCCCAGGACATGCGCCGTCAAAAGCGTATACGGGTGTGGCAAGCCCGGGATGTCCTTGCTGGGGACGGATGAGCGCTAGCCGTGTCCTAATACCGCAACCGCAAACTGTACTTCAGAGACCCTAGCAGGGCGTGGCTAGGGAACGTCGTACAGGTAGCGGTCGGTGGTCTTGGCTTAATTGCCTGGACTACGAGGAAGGTAACCTCTATAAAAAATCCCCCAATCCCAAGGTCGTTTGGCAGTTTTAGGTGCTGAAGGGATTGCGCGAGGGGAAGCCTAAGCGTGGCCAGGGGGAAGCCTGGTCGCTAGCGTTGAAACGCCTGTGGGGAAATGGGCGCGTCCCCACAGTATATAGCCTTGCTATAGTATGGGTGCACTGCTGTAGTCGACGTATATTCCATCCCCTCTCGTGGGAATACTATGAGTAATACTAATTTATATGAGGACCTAACCTCTGATATAGGCGCTGACGGTAGACAGCGTTGCCAAACTGCCGTAGAGGAGTCCACCTCTAAAATCATGGATGTTGTTGTGGATACAACCAAAAAATCCCTCAGAGACAATTTAATGGAGAAGGTGACGTCGGGCATGGTGGCTCCTCGGTTCCTACTCATTAAAAAGAAGGAAGGTAGTTTTGAAAAAGATAACCCGTTTTTCATAGCAAAGACATTATATAGTTTAGTTGGGGATGTTAATTCTTGTAAGAAAACCAAAGTAGGATTATTGATAGATACACGGACAAAGAAACAAACACAATTATTGCTAAAGATTGAGACGTTTGGTGATTTTCCAGTAATAGTAGAGCCTCACCAAACACTAAATATAGTGAAAGGGGTAATTACATGCCAAGACTTCCTTAATTGCTCGACCGAAGAAATTCTAGAAGAAGAATTACGTCGCGTAAAGAGGGAAATGTAATCAACACAGCTAGTCTGATACTTTCCTTTTGCTCCGATAATTTACCGCAATACGTTAAACTGGCAATATATAGGTTACCCGTAAGATTATACATTCCGCCACCATTAAGGTGCTTCAAATGTCAGGTTTTCGGGCATTCGGCGTCAAAATGTAACAAAGAACAACCTTGTGTATGCGGAAAGAAAATGCATATAGGTAAAGAGTGAGAAACCCATACATTGTATAAACTGTGACGGGAACCATTCAACAAGGTCACGGGAGTGTCCGAAATATAAAGAGGAAGCAAAAATACAGGAAATAAAAGTTAAAAAAAACATTTCCTACTTCGAAGCTAGAAAAGAAGCAGGTACTAATGTATCCAAGGATTCATACGCAACAATTGTTGCCTCTGCTTCCAAATCAACAAACATAAATGTGAAAGAATTGGCATCTTGTTTAATTCCGATGCTTGTGTCGGAGTTAAAAGACACATTTAAAATACCATACGAGAAACCGCCGAAAACTATTACCTCTTTAAATATCGAAAAGAGATAGAAAAGATAAAACTAATAGTTCTGAAGTTACTCCAGAACAAATGGAAACTGACACTTCCGATAAAAGGAAGAGGACGTCAGTTTCATCAATTAATTCCTCGATTGATGAGGAAATTAGTACTGAACAAAGGTTAGATATACTGAAACAAAAAGAAGAAAGGTTGGCAGAAGGGTAGACCCCGGAAGCCCACCGTTTAGTCTGTGATATTATATTGATATCGTTTTTGTGATTATGAAACTGTGATATATTTGTTTGTTAGTCTAGCTCTGTTTATATGTCCGTTGTTATTTTTTCTATTTATTTATTTATTGATCTATTTATTTATTTATTTTAAATTTATTTATTTAAACCTAATTATGGAGCACATTATCCAGTGGAATTGCAATGGATGCTCAAAAAGCACGGATGAATTAAAATTATTAATAGCGGAATACAATCCAATAGCGATTGCACTCCAGGAAACTCATTTTAAAACCAATGATGAGTTTAAACTGAATAATTATGAAACTGTTAGAAGGGACATGCACCATTATATCAGGGCAAAAGGGGGGGTAGCGATATTACTTAATAATAATTCGGTATTTAAGCAAATAAACCTAAATACCCATATGCAAGCTATTGCTGTGAATATCTATTATCCAGTTAAGGTTGCAATATGCAGCATTTATTTGCCAGATCAAAACTGGGAACTATCAGAGATTGAAAACCTAATAGCACAGCTACCCACACCCTTTCTACTTTTAGGAGACTTTAACGCTCATAGTCCCTTATGGGGTTCCACAAGGTACGACAATCGTGGAAAAACATTAGAATCACTTCTTGATACAGACAACATAGCAATTCTAAACAATGGTAAGCCCACCCACTTTAATTCAAGGTCCAACAGTTTTTCTGCAATTGATTTAAGTATGTGCTCTCCAGAAATACTTGAAAAATTTGAATGGGATCAAATAGCCGATCTCCATGGAAGTGACCATTACCCACTACTCTTAACTACATTAGTAAATAAGACCAAATGGAGTTTAACTGATAAATGGCGTTTAAACAAGGCAAATTGGGAACATTTTAAAGCTTGTGTAAAGAAAGTAGATATGCAACAAGACGTAAATTGTTTAACAACAAATTTTACCAACATGGTAATAGAAGCTGCGACGAAGTCTATACCTAAAACCATCAACAATTAAATAAACCACCAGTACCCTGGTGGAATGAAGACGTCAGAGAAGCAATACATAACCGAAAACAGGCGCTAAAAACATTTTCAAAAAACACGGTAATGGAAAATTTGATTGAGTACAAGAAACGCAAAGCAATTGCACGACGGACAATATTAGCTGCAAAAAGAAACTCATGGGCTCAATATACATCAAAAATAACAGTAAAAACACCAATTTCGGAAGTGTGGAATAAAATTAAAGCTGTGTCAGGTAAATCTAAGAATATAGCTCCTATAAGATTGGAAGACCACGATAATATAATCACTGACCCTGATCAATTAGCTAAAAAATTTGCTGAATATTTTCAAGACATTAGTAGCCTGAAGAACTATAATGAAGAATTTAGGCGAAAATTAACTGTAAGAGAAGTAGCAATAGACTTTGCCGAAGAAACTACAAATCAATATAATGTACCGTTTACTACGGACGAATTAAATTACGCACTTAGTAAAACTAAGGACACCTCTCCAGGGTTAGATAAAGTTGCATATGCAATGATTAAAAACTTACCTCAAGGTACAAAGGAAGATTTATTATCAATGTACAACCGTATATGGCTTGAGGGGACATATCCAACAAATTGGAAAACTTCATTTATTATTCCCATACTGAAACCAGGCAAAGAACATTTAAAAACGTCAAACTACCGCCCAATATCGTTAACCAGTTGTATAGGAAAGATATTGGAGAGGATGGCCAACGAGAGACTTATAAAATATTTAGAAACGTACGAACTATTACATAATTACCAATCGGGTTTCCGAAAAGGATATTCAACGAGAGATAATATTTTATATGTAGTATCCACCATGGAAGAATCTCTTAATGTGAGAAGACACGCTACTGCAATATTCTTTGACCTCGAAAAAGCGTATGATCTAGTATGGAGGTATGGAATTCTAGAGAAAATACATGCATATGGTATAAGAGGCAACATGGCGAATTTCATCCAAGGATTCCTTACAGAACGGTATTTTCGTGTAAAGATCGGAGACACTTTGTCAAGCAAACACTGCTTAGAGACAGGAATACCACAAGGATCACCTATCAGCGTCACCCTATTCTTAATCTCAGTCAACGAATTAACAAGATCACTCCATCCCACCATAGGTAGATGTATGTATGTGGACGATTTGGTTATATTCGCATCCTCCGAAGGAAACAAATCACAGAACGCTGCACTCCAAACTGCAGTTAACAATATTGTACATGAAGCAGAGCAGGTAGGATTTAGAATATCCCCAACTAAAACGGTATGCGTACATTTTTGTAAATTGAGACATCCGCATTATCGGCCAAATATATTCTTAAAACAACAACAAATACAGTGCGTATCGCAATATAAATTTTTAGGGGTAATAATAGACGAGACCCTAACATGGAAAGCGCACATTGATTATATGACTGCAAAAGCGCGTAAGGCGTTAAATGTTCTCAAATGCTTGTCACATTCCAAGTGGGGATCAGACAGAGAATACTTTTACGTGTATATAAGACGCTCATACTCTGTCTTTGATTATGGTTGTATAGCATATAGCTCAGCAGCAAGAACCAACCTTAAAAGGCTAGATACAATCCAAAATTTGTGCATACGATACGCAATAGGCGCATATCCTACAAGCCCTATCAGTAGCCTACACGTTGAAGCCGGAATGTTACCGTTAAGTTACAGACGAACGTGGATCATGTTAAAATATGCAAAAAATTAAAGATAAACCAACACACTACATTAACAGAATGATGTTTAATCCAAATACAAAAAATCCACAAAATGAAACACTAATCTCTAGACTACAATATATACTTACATCATTGAACCTAACAATGACTGCGGAGATGAATGAGTTAAAAACAATGTATGGAATAGTTGGCAACAGGAGTGGGAGAAAGAAAGAAAATTCACAAAACTACATACACCTACAGTCCACAATAGAAAACCATACCCACCCATGATAAGAAAACATAGTATTATTCTTACTAGAGTAAGGATAGGACATACAAATGCAACACACTCACATATTTTGACGAAAACACAACAACCCACATGTATGAAATGCGACAAACCATTAACAATAATACATATATTTGAAGAATGTGATAAATTAATAGGAGATAGAAAAAAATGGAACATGAATAATGGAATAAAGAATGATTTTAAAATAAATAATGATAAAATACAAAGATTGATTCAATATTTAAAAGATATTAATCTATATGATAAAATATAGAATAAAAATCAGATACGAATATAAATAAATATAAGTACACTTAAAATGGTAAATAACCAAGAAGTTTAAGCCATTAAAAAAAAAAAAAAAAAATAATAATAATAATAATAATAACAAACATTGCAGAGTTCCATGGTGGAATTCAGAAGTTCGGCAAGCAATTAGAGAAAGAAAAGCGCATTGCGTACCTTTTCAAAACACCCGACCGAAACTAACCTAATTCATTTCAAAAGACTACGGGCTGTAGCCAGACGATTAATTTTAGATGCCAAGCGAAGTTCTTGGCGAAAATATGTACAAGAACTAACAAGTGATGTTTCCACAGGTTCAGTGTGGAAAAAGGTCAAAGCCATATCAGGAAGCTTTTTCCCAGTTAATCCACCAAAAATTAAAAATAATGGTAATTTGATAACGTGTCCAATTGAGGTCACCAACCTAATGGCTGACTACTTCGAAAAGAGGAGTAGTTCAAGTAATTTTGAACCGGAATTTCTGGTATCTAAGAACGAGAAAGAAATGTCATTAAACTTTGATGAACAGCATGTATCAGACTATAACTTACCGTTCGAAATGCATGAACTAAAACACGCACTAAATCTGGTAAAGAACTCCTCGCCAGGAACAGATGGAATTCCATATGAAATGTTGCGACAATTACCAAACGAAGGACTCAAAAGCTTATTAGATTTGTTTAATCACATATGGGAAATAGGAGAATATCCTGAATCTTGGAAAGAGGCTATCATTTTCCCTTAATCAAAAACAACAAGGAGCCTTTCATTGTGTCTACTATAGGCCAATATCTTTGACTTGTTGTATGGGTAAGTTGCTGGAAAAAATGGTCAACGTTAGATTATTGTGGATACTGGAATCGAGGGGTTTAATTGGATAGATACCAAGCAGGGTTTCGGAAAGGTTACTGTACGACTGACAGTTTGGTATACCTGACTAACAATATCAAAAATCCTTTATAAAAGAGAACATGTTACAGCAATCTTTTTCGATATAGAAAGTGCGTACGATACTACCTGGAGGTATGGAATACTATCCCAACTTCAGGAATGGAAAATAAATGGAAATATTTCTCGCTTTGTGCATTCATTCTTGAGCAAAAGAAGATTTAGGGTTAGAGTCGGCAATTTACTATCTTCATCAAGAATCCTAGAAAACGGCATTCCACAAGGGTCTACCATAAGTGTTACCCTATTTGCCATTGCCCTCAATCGCCTTGTGGCGAGTATCCCTGACACGGTTAAACGGTGCGTGTATGTAGATGACATAACTATCTTTTTATCCTTCGAAGTTGGGTGAATGCCATAATACAGTTTTAAATGAAGCAGTTAACACTATAATACTCCAAGCTAAATCAATTGGATTTCGTATATCTTCCTCAAAAACGTGCTGCATGCACTTCTGCAGGTTACGCCATCCTCACTATTCTCCTAATGTTCTCATAAATAACAATATGATTCCTTGTGTGAGCAGCACAAAGTTCCTGGGTATGATTTTAGACAGCAAACTCACCTGGAAAAATCACATAAATGAGCTAAGAGGCAAAGCAATAAAATCATTAAGCATTATAAAATGTCTAAGCGGTATATCTTGGGGAGCAGATAGTAAGACACTGCTTCTATTATATAAAGCAATGGTATTATCGAGGTTAGAGTATGGTTCAGTTGTGTACACGTTAGCATGCGAAACAAGATTAAGATCTCTAGATACTGTACAAAACTTAGCACTACGTTATTCTCTTGGAGCGTTTCCAACCACACCTTCGGCCAGCCTGTCTTGCGAAGGAGGAATTATGCCTTTAAAATTTCGCAGACAACAAGCTTTGCTTTCATACGCTCTAAAAATACGCTCAAACCCAAAGCATTTTAACCATACGCAATTATTTTCTTCTTGTTGTGTAACGTCGAGTATAACCCAACCCTTCAGCTATAGGATTGAACAAAGCCTTACTAAATTAAATTTTGCATTCCTGATATAATAGCAATGCGCTACTCAAGAACCCCATTTTGGCAACGGACCCTAGTTGAGACAAGGTTAGATCTTCTTAAGATAAGCCGTAATAATACATCAAAATTAACAGCGAACTGACCAAAATTTTGGGAGAATACAAACAAGGAATTGTTGCATACACTGATGGTTGCAGAACCGATGTAGGTGTCGGAAGCGGGTGGGCAATAGAAAACGAAACAAAATCGTACAGGCTGCAAACATGGTCGTCAGCTTTCACTGCTGAACTTCATGGCATTTGGATGGCGATTAAACATATAAAACAAACAAATGCAGATGAATCCAAAACACATACATAGTCTGTACTGACTCACTAAAAGCTGTCAAAGCCATATGTAACGCAGGATCTGATGATCCAATGATTTGCTCCATACAAAAATGTATTAACAAGTGTAATCAAACCATAGTGCTAATATGGATTCCAGCACACGCAGACGTTAGTGGGAACACTAAAGCAGACCAAGCCGCGAAACAAGGCGCATCTGAACAAAACGTATTTTTAGTGCATCCCGTCCAGCAGACGTTAAAGATTATCTTAAAACATTAATAAAACAAGAATGGCAAAGAGAATGGGAACAACAGAAAACTCAGTTATACCATGTAAAACCTATAACCAACTCAATATGTTTTCAGATAACAGGTTCAAAAAGGGATAATTCCGTACTAACACGGATAAGAATGGGTCACACAAGTTTAACACATGCCTACCTTTTAACTGGAGGCCAAAAACCTAACTGCTGTATGTGTGGACAATACCTTACTATAGAACATATACTATTGCATGTGTACAACTGAAAGCCAAACAAACTGAATTTCAATTAAGTAAAAATATGAACATTCTTATGAACGATACTGAAGAAATTATCAAAGTATTTAAATTTTAAAACACCAAAACCTGTATAACAAAATATAAGTTTTTTCTTGTGACAAACAGCAGCAAATAACCAGTAGTAGTTGACGCTGCTTAAATAAAAAAAAAAAAAAAAAAAAAAAAAATAATAATAATAATAATAATAATAATAATAATAATAATGTCTTTATTTGGACACAAAGAATATACATAAGCTAATTGACCAGCTGCTAAACGGTAGTAACTATTATTGTAAAAATTCAAATAGCAAATTACCCCTTGACGCTAATTTTTTTCAATTCGATTTACAGTTGATTGCGATATTAGAGGACTGTTTGTATGAGTTTCGCTCTAGAAACCCGTCCATTGTATTAATCCCCTCTAGGAGTATCCGCCCACCTTCATACCACCAGCTTTTTTTTATTAGTATACCTATTGTTAGTAACTTACTCTTATTAATTCTGACTATTTCTTCTTGTTCCTGCGGACTGTTCAGGAACCTTATTCGCCTGCAGTCCTGGGTCATCTGTGCGTGTGTACGTGGGAGTGTTGTGCGCGTGTGCGCGTGTGTGTGCATGTGTGTGCGTAAGTGTGCGTGTGCATGCGTACTGTACGCGTACGCGTGTGTGCGTGTGCGCCCGTGTGTGCGTACGTGCTTGTGCGTGCTTGTGCGTGCTTGTGCGTGCTTGTGCGTGCTTGTGTGTGGTTGTGCATGCTTGTGCGTGCTTGTGCGTGCTTGTGCGTGCTTGTGCGTGCTTGTGCGTGTTTGTGCGTGCTTGTGCGTGCTTGTGCATGCTTGTGCGTGGTTGTGCGTGCTTGTGCGTGCTTGTGCGTTCTTGTGCGTGCTTGTGCGTGCTTGTGCGTGATTGTGCGTGCTTGTTCGTGCTTGTGCGTGCTTGTGCGTGCTTGTGCGTGATTGTGCGTGCTTGTGCGTGCTTGTGCGTGCTTGTGCGTGCTTGTGCGTGATTGTGCGTGCTTGTGCGTGCTTTTGCGTGCTTGTGCGTGCTTGTGCGTGCGTGCGTGTGTGTGTGCGTGTGCGTGCGTGTGCGTGCGTGTGCGTGCGTGTGCGTGTGCGTGCGTGTGCGTGCGTGCGTGCGTGCGTGTGCGGGTGCAAGTACATGTGCGCGTGTCGTGTGCGTGCGTGTGCGTGCGTGTGCGTGCGTGTGCGTGCGTGTGCGTGCGTGTGCCTGCGTGTGCGTGCATGTGCGTGCGTGTGCGTGCGTGTGCGTGCGTGCGTGCGTGCGTGCGTGCGTGTGCGTGCGTGTGCGTGCGTGCGTGTGCGTGCGTGTGCGTGAGTGTGCGTGCGTGCGTGCGTGTGCGGGTGCAAGTACATGTGCGCGTGTCGTGTGCGTGAGCGTGTGCGTGAGCGTGTGCTTGTGCGTGTGCATTTAATTCATTTTTCCTGGGTCGTTAGCATTGGTCGTCGTAGCTTTTGTCTCACGGCATAGAGGTTATCATCCAGGAGGTTTCCGAATTCTTCAGGGAGGTTGTCAAGTTTTTGTTCGAGGATGGCTGGTGGGCGTTTGAATTTGTTTTTTGGGTTTTTTCCTGCAAGATCTTAGGTATTGGATCTGTATAAGAGAAATGTATGGAGTAAGGAGGATTTTTTTTGGTGGATTCTGTTTCGTGGAATATCCTATGGAGTCTGTAATTCGTTTGCAGAATTTTGAGTGGCTGTGTGATAGGTGTAATGCTGGCGTGTTGTACGGTGATTTCGTTGCGTGTTCTGTGGTGCAATCGGAGTATTCTGTGTACGCGTTCGCGTGCGGCTGTGGATTTTAGGCGTTTGGGTTTTAGGGTAGCGTATAATGGAGTTGGAAGGTCTATAACGGGGCATATGTAGATTTTGTACGTATGTTGTGCGATTTCAGGCTGACTAGGTTTCGCACTTTGTTTAGCGTCTTTTTTAAGACGGCATTCCAGTTAAAGGATTTAGTAAATGTTATTTTTAGATAGATAATGTCGTTTCAAAGTGATAATCTGTCCCCTTGCAGGGAAATGGTAACATCTTTTGAGAGTAGTTTGTGTATGGTATAGTCGAGGTGTCGGAATATGATGGCTTGTGCCTTGGTCGGGTTTACGTAAATTCTCTATTAGTTGGTGTGCAAAGATAATGTAGGGTATTAGGGCCAAGACAGAACCCCGGAGTATGCCTGCTTGTGAAGTAAAATTTTGACAGTGGGCTGAGTCTACTCGGAGTCGTAACGTCTTATCTGTTAGATAAGACAGTAGGTGCTTTGTAAGCTTGGGGGGGGGGATATCTATGGCTTCGATTTTGTGAATTAGACCCGCATGCCAGACCATCAAACGCTTACTTGATATCTTAGAACACGGCGATAGTTGAGGGCTTGTGGTGTTTCTGTGAGGAATCTTAGTAGCGGGTCTTGACATGTTCTGTTTGGTCGAAAGTCGAACTGGCTGCCGAGTAGAAGAATAAGAATATTCTATTGGGGGTAGATGACCTTCGTAAATCTGTCTCCATTAAGGGATAGCCTTTAGACTGGGAAAAATCAAATGTTTTAGGGATTGCTATTAATGGAAGAAGAATGAACTAAAATAATAACTAATAAAGTTTCGATAGTTTCTAGATAGTGAAACAAAACTTACTTGATTGGTTAAATTTGACAAAATATAAAGAAAGAATTAAAGCGCTTTCGTAGTATACTATTTTTTCTTGAAACGTCAGTAAACATGACATTTATTGACGCAATATAAGATACTAAATTGTCATTTTGTTGTTGCCATTCTCGAGCGGTACTAAAAACTTTAGCACCGCTCACGAGTGGCTGCAAATGGCAAATTTAGAAAACGCTTTCAGTTTCTCCTAATGTCAGCTTGTTTAATTTACATTAGCGTTTTATTTTACGAATTCCATAGCTAAGAACGTCTAACGTTTTGCAAAGCAACCTATGCAAATCCAGATTAATGGTAGTCAACTTATCTAGCAAATAACTGGGCCTAGATTAGATTTGAATACAAAATAGCATATTTTATGTGGAGCTAAAGTGACTTTTTTTGTCTCATCCCATTGAGATTCGACAAAAAAAAAGTATCACTTTAGCTCCGTATAAAATAATATACTATTTGGCATATCATGTTTAATATTGAATAATTTGGAAATCTGTAGTTTAGCAATAGTATAAAGAGAAAAGCAGGAATTTTTGCAAAACTAAATTTAATGAAAAAATATCTTCATAAAATCTTACAATAGCGAATATATTAAAAATCACAATAATCGTTTTTTGCATTTAATCGTAATCCAAGACGGTATTATGCCCGATTTGGTACTTAGTGATCTAAAATTCGAATGTACCTCACATAATGGTCGTAATTAGTACAACAAACCAGTAATAAAACTTAACTGCTTAGAATTGATTTATAAAGTCATACAGTTTTGTCAAGTAAAAACCTTGGATTATATTGGTAAAAGTTGCTATACTTTTCTAACCGACACAACACATACATAATTTGACATAATCATATTTAGTATAGATTTTTGTACCTGTTGTATACAAGCTTCATAAGGTGGGTTAAGCAGATACACTTATTTTGACTTAGTCATGTTATAAATATCCTTTTACACCTCTGTATAAAATAAGTACAAGCTGCTACATCTAATCTGAATCACCTAATCTTTTTAAGAGTGTAATAGTGTATTTACCTAATTTAAGCGAATTTGAGCCAGTCAGCCCAATGTCAGGCAAACAGAGAAAATGGGACAATACTAAAATGGGTAAACGCATTATGTAATAATGCCGTCAATCTATTAGGTTTGTATTCGGATGTGAGAACTGGTGAAGTATTAGAGTTCAAACTTAAGTGGCCAAAAAAAAAAGGCATTAATACATCTAGATACTTACAATTTTAAAAACAACCAAAGAACCAGCGTCGGAATTTCAAACCAATCAACATTCAGCAGAAGATATGCGTCATAATCAAGAGCAATCCGATTAAGCTAATGCGGAGATTACTTTAACATACTGAGTATATATAATGTTTTGTTGTGTGTAGGTAGTATTTATGATGAAGTATGAACGTGAGTTTACACGAGAAATTTTTTGTGTGCCCATAATGTAAGTCTGGTGTAAATGTTACCCCAAAGGAATTTTTAGTGAAGCGTCGAATATTATGAAAAAGAATATTTAAATGTTCTATAAAGATTTATGAGTTGGAAAATTTTAAATTTGAATGAGAAGTAATATTTTAGTAACACCTCTAGACGAAAATGAGTACCACTGCATTTGGATACTGTATTTTAAGGAATGAGATTTCAAAATTATTGTAAATGGATGGCGTGTGAATTTGTGGTGTGTTGACATTATATTAAAGAGTAGAGAATGAATATGTATGTATAAAGGACGTAGTATTTCACAATGGAAAGTCTTATGTATGATCAAGGGGGAGAGAAAAGAAATGTTTAAAGTGATCCTTTATATAACTAAAGGTGGGTTGTAAATTAAAGTAGACAGTATTGAACATTAATATCACTGAAGTAAATATATGTCCATTTATTAACGGCATTAAATCCATCGTTTATAGACAATTAAGAATTTAGTGATCACGCGTAATTAACATATTCTGTGACCAACTTTTAAGAGGGAATTCAGTAAATCAAATTGTCCAAACACGAGTTAAAAGTGTGTGAGTGAAGGGGACACTTGGGTTAACGCTTATTGTGCGACGGTCAGTGTTAAAATCTCGTGAAGGCGTGTTATTAGTGATTAGTGTACCTACTAAGGATTAGTTAAATAAAATTAACCAGTTTGGATAGGACATTACATCTTATATAAGACTACGCAATATACAGGGTTCCTTATGAATCAATGTACTCATTCAGAGGGATGATTCTGTAACTATTTAAAAAAAAGGCATACAAACGTGGGTGCTATTCTCAATCCATTTTTCCTTATTCAACCCTTAACTCGAGGGTTGGCGTGCTTTTCTTATTTAGATATTCCGACACTTCGCAAAAGTTTGCAAGTACGCAACTGCTACCTACTTTTACAAAATGGGAAGAAAGTGTAGTGCCCAATTGTACTAATGGCTATGCTACCAATACTGACAAAGTATCGGTATTTGCAGTGCCAAAAGACAAAGTGAATGAGTGGCAAAAATCTATAGATACCACGAAAAGACAGGAATTTGACTGTACGAGATGTGGTTTGTGCTAAACGTTTCAAGGAAACGGACATAATAACCATTTAATTCATTTAGGGCCAGTTTATTTACATCTTGGTGTATTGTATTATGTACCGTGATTTACATTCAAGCACAGTGCATAATGCACTGTGCATTCGAGTAAATTTCATTATCACCTAGTTACCATATATCACGGTGCATAATAAAATTATTGTTTTATGCACCGTGCCGCAGATATACTAATGAGAAATCATTAATGATAGCAACAACTGGACAGATAAGTTTACTTGACGTTGAAGAAACCGGGTTTTATTGTTATACGTTATTGCATTACATACTTACAAAAACTTGTCCATTACAAATTGCTTATATTTCTAAATTTAGGTAGGCAATTTTTGTTTTAGTACAATTTGAAAAAAACTTAGATTTTCAAACGAGGCAGTTACGTCTATTTTTCCCGGATGTCCTGCATATATCACAAAAATGTGTAAATACGATTACTTGAAAGATCCGAAGTAGTTCAAAACACAATTATGATATACCGTAGTGTATTTCTAAATCAATTACCTGTCAAATGACACTAAACTCAACCTAGGTTGCAATTAAAAAAAATTCAAGATGGCTGTCTCTGACAAACACCAGTCGCACAAAACTCATAGCAAACTATGGGTATTTATGTATGTTTTAACCCCACCAAATGCCAAATCTAAATGCTAAACCGTTTCTACATAATCCCATTTGGTGCAATACTATTTGCATATCCTGTATAATTGAACAAATATTCCACTAAATATGGGACAACACCACTATTTTAAAACTACCATCAAAATCGTGGGCTGAAGTCGCAGCTAATGGTAATATTTGTATCTCAAATGTGTCTATTATTAACAACAACGTTGTTATGGAAAAAAAATTGGATAAATATAGCGTAAGCTGTTTTGTTTTTAATTTACGTGTCGAAAATAGTGATTTAAACGAAATAGATTCACTTGAAAAATTAGAAAACTATATAGCAGTACTAGATAAGAGTGAAGTTTGTTATGGATGTGTGAGTTTGTCTAAGTGTGCTAATTTTAATATTATTCGCTTTAAAATAGATAATACTTTGCAAGTGTGGCTCCACAAATATTGCGCAGTAGTGTCTCAATTGTCTAAATGTTTGACTGAACTCTATGATGAAAAGAAACGTTTAACAATAGTAAAGAAGAAATTGTAAGTCAACTTAAATTGTGCAAACAAAAATTAAAAAATCTTGATAATCTTTATTTGAAAAAATTGATGACCTGCTAAATATTTCAACTAGTCAAAAAATTTTGATTAAAGAGCGCTGTAGAATATCCATATATAAGAAGAAAACTTCAAGGCGTTATACTTCAGCATGGCTCTTAACATGTTTATTGTTGCACATTAGAAACCCCGCCGCTTACAGATTTTTAATAAATAATGACATTATGCCTTTGTCAAACGTTAGAACAATAAGAAAATATTTACCTCAAGTTAATGTAAAGTGTGGTTTGGACGAGCAATTCTTTAAAGCTTTGAAAAACAAAATTGTTCAAAAGAACTCATTTCAAAAACAAGGTATACTGATGTTTGATGAAATGTCAGTTCGTAAAAGTGTAGAACTGAATCTAAAAAATATGAAACTAAGTGGAATATAAGATTTTGGTTGCAACAATCAGTTAACGTCTAAAACTACAGATCGATGTGCAGATCACGCGTTCGTTTTTATGTTTTTCCCACTAGCAGAAGATTTCCATCAACCTGTCGCTATATATGCAGCAAAAGGAGCTAAAAAGGGCACCTGCTTATCTCAATTGCTCTTGGGAGTTTTATAAAAATTGGAAGACGCTGGTGCCTTAATCCACGGTGTTGTTTGTGATGGTGCAACCACAAATCGAAAAATGTGGACAAAGTTTGGAATTTCTGGAGAACAAGAAAATACTGTCAATAAAATAGTTCATTCTTTGACGGAAGATCGATTTTTATATTTTCTTTCAGACGCTCCACATTTAATAAAATGCCTAAGAAATCGACTTCTTAAGAAGTTAGAACTTAAAGTAACAAAAAACACTGTTAGTGTAATAACATTATTGTAAATTGTATAAATATTTTGGCGGTGACATCAAATGGGACTTTTATAAAAAATTATTCAACAAAGATATGTTTGCTCCATAACTTTCGAGTGTTGCATATAAATCCAACAAGCTTAATAAAAATGTGAGTAAAGCTTGATAGGTAAAAATTTTTGTAAAATTTCTATTAAAAATCTACTTCTTTGTTCCAACAGGTTTTTGCAATAGTACTTCAGATGGTTTACGGTACTATATAAACCTATACCCTACTGAGTTTCAGTGGTCAACGGTACAATCAAAATCACAAAACGGTTTAATGATTTATTTGATGCTCTCAATGGTAAACATTTTCTCAAAGAAATTAGAGAAAATAGTAAAGATTCTGAAGCATGTACATGTACTGTTATTAATGCCTTAAAATATGCGTGTTGTAGGTTTTAAACGATAATTTAAATTTTTTAAATGAATGGGAAATGATGCTAATTGAGGGAAAAATATGGGAACATCAATTTTTGACTAAATCAACAGCAGAAAGTTTGAGAGTAACAATATCGTCGACAATTGAATTAAGTAAATATTCACTATGCAAAGGTTTCAAATGTGTACTGACAAATAAAATGAATCAAGATCCTTTAGAGGTTGGTAATGTATGATTTCACAATCATTGCAGTTATATTAACTTTGTGTTGCAGGGTAAATAACAGTAGTAAATGTTATAAATTATTATAACATAATTTGTGCTTTTTATATGATAATCGTACTCGTATGTTGCACATGTCCAACCCTTGTGTTCAAATTAGACAAAATACCGGTGTAATTTTTTTGCAAGAATTTGTGCATATGCCTATGAGTAGACTACGTCTACACTACTACACATTGGTAAAATTAAGAAAACTTAATAATGTATGACACTTTGTGACAAGAAATTGAGAGATATATTATACATACTATCGCGCTCAAAAAATTCTGGTACAGCTTGTTCTTGTAGACACTTTCAAAATTCAAATTTTGGTGTAGACCCATTTGTTGTGTGTAAATTAGACATCTCATGATTTTCAAGTAGTGGTTAAGCATTTGTTAGTTTGACAAATGCTTAACCACTACTTGAAAATCATGAGATATAGACCCATTTGTTGTGTGTAAATTAGACATCTCATGATTTTCCAGTAGTGGTTAAGCATTTGTCAAACTAACAAATTTGATAGATTAAAGACTCTTAGAAACTGTCACTTTGATATTTCATGGTCATAGCCTGCTAATGCAATTGACTATGTGCAGTCAAACCAAATGCACACAGCCAAAATGTTGCTGCACCAGTATTTTTTGAGCGCAATAGTACAAACAAGTACTATCGCGCTCCAAAAATTCTGGTACAGCTTGTTACTGTAGACACTTCCAAAATTCAACTTTTTAATGTCGACACATTTGCTGTGTGTAAATCAGACATCTCACGATTTGCAAGTAGGGGTTAACCATTTGTCAAACTGACAAATTTGATAGATTAAAGACTCTTAGAAACTGTCACTTTAATATTTCATGGTCATAGCCTGCTAACCCAATTGATTATGTGCCGTCAAACTAAATGCACACAGCCAAAATATTGCTGTACCAGTATTATTTGAGCTCGGTAATACTTTACAGTAGAATTTCGCTTCCTACTGAAATTGTTTTGTAAAGCTTATGCCGTAATAAATACAAGTTTTTCGTACCGTGATATCAAAAAGTATAGTGGTCAAAGGTAGCCATAGAATAGAAAACGACGTTTTATAAAATTGTACCGTGCATAATAAAATTTATGCACCGTGTAAAATTGTAATTCTAAAACTGTTTAGGATTACAATAGCAGGAAAGCTTCAGTAGAACTGCTTGATATATTCTTGATTTAATTGACATAAATGCACTTTGGAAGCTACGGCAATTATTTTAAAAATCCACGGTATAATTTAGAAGGCTTTTATTTGTATATAGCTATACAGATTTTTGAAAGTCACTTTTTGCTTGAATTGTTCTAAAAATGTTATGTCAAGGAATATGTGTTTTGTTTTATTTAGGAAGCTTTCGTATGTGTATGTTTAAATATATTAAGATCATCACTGTCATTAATAAATCTTTTGTTGCACGATGCGTCAAGCCCGTTGTGCAGATACACATCCGACATTTGTTACATTTTACAACTTTACCATATGCTTTCAGTGTATAAACTTTTGGAAACTGCACCATTTCACTACCGTCAAAAGCAGAAGGTAATGCACGGTCTTTCGGTGATTTCAAAGTAATTTTTGAACAACAAAAAGAATGCCAACAATTCCATATTGGGGAAATAAAATCAAAAATAACTGAAACTGGGGTACTTTCAAAAAATGTTTTAGATCCAGAGGAAGGAATATTTGAAAATATTACAAATAAAATTGTTGATAATATTATTTATTATCTTTGTGAACTTATAGCAATAAAAATGTTTAACCTTTCAAAATGTGTTGCTTGCAAAGGACAACCTAGTTTTAGTTATTCGTTCGATTTTACTGTTTTAAAATCTAGAGCTTGCAGTTGGTTGAATCATCCAGATGCATACTTGTTTAATACTTTAAAGAAACTTGAAAATGTGTTAATTGAACATATTCATTCAGTTGATGTCTTCGAAAATACTTTAGATGAATTGTTTTCATCAGAAAATTCTTTTGAGATTACATTCCTTTTTGGATGCACTTCTCATAGGTTTGAAGTTCTTTCAAAAGCAATTTTCTTTTACATTTATATTAGAATTAAACAATATTACAAACAAGAAGAAGAAAAACTGAACAAACTATGCAAACAAAAAAGAAAGAATCCCGTTTATAAATTTCTTAATAGAAATATTAAAAATGTTTTTGTATAGTAATTATATAAGAATTCCGTTTTTGTTGTTTAGCATAATAAAATATGTCTTATAGTAGTATACACAGAAAACACCCAGTATTTCAAATTGATAATAGTTTTGATAGTACTTAGTTTAAACATCCAATATTTAAAGTAATTTAACATTCAATAACATTCGGGGCACGTTTTTGCCAGTAACCGGTCTGCTCACTATAGTATTACTCAAGAGAACAATATACTGAACGCGTTCTAGGAAAATTCGGAGACAATGAGAATGGTGAACGCCTGGTGAACATCTATGTGGAGAGAAGCCTGTTTGTATCCAATACGTGATTTAAACATAAAAATGTTCATATGTATACATGGCAAAGTCTAAAAGTATGATAGAATTGATAGTGTATGATGAACAGCTTAGAAACCTGGTGAAAGACATAAAAGTAATGCGCGGATCGGACTGTGGATCGGACCACCTTTTGGTTATATCGATAGTGTGTTTAAGGCAAAAGTGGGTCTGGAGAAGGAAAGCAAACGTAGTGCGAATGCCAAGAATTAGGGTAGACAAACTAGTGGATAATGGTGTGAGAATGAAGTATGCAGATGCTGTGAGTAAAGAGTTGAGTGTGAATGAAACAACGCGGAACGAACAAATAAAAGACACTGACGTTGAAAGTGCATGGATAAGTTTGAAAAAGTGTGTTGTCAATTGTGCTGTGCGGAAATGTGGAAGAGCGACTGTAGGTAGACAGAAAAAGTTTGCTTGGTGGAATGAATCGGTAAAAAAGGTATGTAAGAAAAAAGATACGTACATGGCAATGATTTCTGTAAAAAATGAGACTGAGAAAATGCGATTGTATGAGGTGTACAGATTAAGAGACAAAGAAGCGAAGGAGGCAGTGATAATAAGTAAAGACGACGTGATGGCTGTGAAAGGAGCGAAAATGCAGAATGATTTTGAGGGAAACAAAAAACGTTTCTGGAAATGGGCCAAAAATACAAAACGTGGCCCAAAACAGAACGCTGCAAGAGTGATGAATATGAGCACGAAGTAGTATGGGACGATTGTGAAATGTGGAAATTATGGCAAGAATATTTCAGAAAGCTGTACAATAGTGAGGAAACTAAGACTGAATGGTTAAATGAGGAGAATGTAGACGGAATGGTGAATGAAACAGAAGGATATTGGGATAAATGTGGTAGAGAAAACGGTAGGAAGGTTGAAAAACGGCAAAAGAGCAGGCGTAGATGAAATTATTGGTTAAATGCTAAAGTATGGGGGTGCAAAGATTATACGAAGAATGTGTGAATTATTCAATGTATGCCATATGTGTGGAAAAGTGCCGAGGGATTGGAAGAGCGCGATCATTGTACCACTGTATAAAGGTAAGGGGAACAAGAGTGATTGCAAGAACTACAGAGGAATAAGTTTGCTCAGCATGCCTGGTAAAGTATTTGGAAGAATACTGATTGATAGAGTACGAGAAACTACACAATCTAAGATTTGGGATGTGCAAGGTGGCTTCATGGCAGGGAGAGGATGTATCGATCAGATGGTTACTCTCCAGCAGGTGATCGAAAAGTGTTTAAGTGAAAAAATAAATCTGTAATGTGCGTTTTAGATCTCGAGAAAGCATACGACAGAGTGAATAGGGAGAAGCTGTGGAAAATATTAAATGAATATGGCGTAAATAAAGGTCTAATAAACGGAATAAGGGCAGCATACAACGGTAGTCGGGCATGTGTTAGGGTGAGAGGAGATGTGAGTGAATACTTTAATATTGAGCAAGGAGTCCGACAAGGCTTTGTGATGTCATCATGGTTGTTCAATGTATACATGGATAATGATTGTCTATCATGTACCGATACAAATGATGTAATGGTTGGTGACGTAAATGTACGATTTCTGGTGTATGCAGATGACACAGTATTATTAAGTGACAGTGCGGATGAGCTACAAACTGCTCTGAGGAAGTTTGGTACACTCTGTGAGGGCATGGACCTAAAGGTAAACGTGAAAAAAACTAAGACTGTGGTGTTTAATCGGGAAGGTGGAAAGGAGAGTAGAGTATTTACTCTGCAAGATGAAATTGTGGAGCAAGTGGACCAGCTGGTATATATGAGTAGAATGATTACTGCAGATGGTACAATGGAAGGCGAGATTGGCTGAAGGGTCAATGCCGGAAGGAAAGTGATTAGAGGATAATGAGAAACGAAAGTATGAGCCTAACTGCGAGACGAGCAATCTGTAATGGTGTGTTTGTCCCATCAGTACTGTATGGAAATGGGAGATGGGTATGTGAAAAAAAGCGCGAAAGAATAATAAATGCCGTGGGTATGAGATTCCTGAGAAGCGCATGTGGTAAAACGAGAAGGGACAAGATAAAGAATGAGTGAAGGAGTGTGGCGAGGAAAATACGATGATGGATAGATGTAAAAGTAGTACATTACGTTGGTTTGGTCACATTGAGAGAATGAACTACGCAAGATTAACGAAGCATATATGTTAGATGTAAGGCCGTGCCTGGTAGGCCGCCTAAAACTTGGCTGAATGTAGTATAATGTATGATAAAGAAAAGAAAGATAAGGAGTTTTATAAATAAAAGGACATGTCAGAGACAATGTATGAATCTTGCGGAAGGTAGGGTGGGTATGCGGAGATAGGAAAGCATAGAAAAATATTGTGAATGAAAAATAAATAAGAGGCAGGGATTGTTAATATTCACAACAATTTTATTAAAAGTAAAATATATTTACTTCATAGTTAATTTGTCACTTTGGGTTTAAATAGAAAATTGTGTCATGGGAGTTTTGTGAATATATCTACTACATTCCATGGTTTGTTTTCTGGTTTAAAAATCAACAGTAACGTTAAAACATGAAACAACATAATGCATTTTTTCATCGAACTTGACATTTAACTTTTTTTTTAAGAATCCCGTCTCCGTTCTACATACGTATAAATAAGCCGAGCGGTTTATCGGCCGCCTCTATCTCTCTCGCGCTCCGGGTGTGAGTAAATTGGAACCTCTCTTGGCAGCGTGTGTGCCTATCTATTTTATTATCCACCGTGATCTCAATTAATGTAATTAAGGTGTAACTAGTAAAAATAATTAATATTATGTTTAATCAAAATTCTTACATTTTTAAGTGAACATTTTAAATTGTTAAGCAAAGAATCTTGTAGATCAGACATGTACATATTTATTTGCTACTATTCCTATATTTTCTCATGCTTGCAAGTACTCATTTTATAGAGATACAAATTATCACTCTACTAATTATGAGGATCGTAATTAAACCGTTGCGATTGCTACCCGTATCTGTAAAAAAAACAGATCACATTTTCATACAAACGAATTACCTATATTAATTATGTCAGTATTTTATCATCAACTTAGAGATGTCAATAGGTACATAGTACTTTACGTAACCGTTACATATTTGTCTCGAATAATGAGTTCATTTGTGCTATACTACTGCAATATCGCAGATTTCGTGTATTAATCACTATATGTGAAGTTCAGTTACCTAATAAATTATAATTCAACTGTAACTGTTTAATAACCGAAGCACTTAATCACAAAATTCTCAATTTGGAATTATACAGAAAATTGGAAATTTAATAACCCTGCAAACGTTAAAAAATAATGCATAATGCATGGTTGATGTTTAAAAGAAGAATCTGTTACATTTAAAATCAATTTTATTGCATTGCAAGTTTTGTAGATTATACTATGTAATTATAATCAACCGCAACAACACATTTTTAAAGGGTTGTGGGTAAGATATAATAACACTGTCATTAGATAGGGTAGTTCCTATTACATCAACCCGTAATCAAAAAGCGATATCAGTCATTAACATGCGGTGCGTTTACTAAACAACATTCCACTTTTTTTTTTTATAAATTCATTCTTTTTTAGATGATGAATATCGGGCTAACTTGGTACGGGAACCAACAGATTAAACTTTTCTATAATGGTTTTTTCATTAAACAGTTTTACTATTCCTTACTTTCAATGCTTTCACTTATAACTTTTAATTACATTGGTCGTTTGTTCGTTCCAAAAGTTTTTTAGGTCAAAATGTTACGATCTATGACTTACTATAGTCTGATTGAATTTTAGATGTGGTGGCTCTAACCTTCCAGCGCTTGCGCCTGCATAAAATTGATGAAAGTTTAAGAAAATCGTGATATTATTGTTTCTGTAAATTTGTTTTCTACCTGACCATTTTGTATTCCAGGTATATTCACTTAGGTAACAGGGGGTGAAAGAATCATTGTTATGCAGGTATTTAAATTAGTTGTATTGTATACTTTGTGTCGTTAAGAGCATCCTATACAATTTTATGTTTTAAATAGTGTAAGTTATATTATTTTCATTTCGATAAGTGCAAACTATAGCGTCCTAGATATTTGCATATATTTTATACAAATTACCTATATTAGATAATTATAATATAATTGAATTTTTTGTATTTGCAGAAATATCACAAAAATGTCTAAGCGTCCTCTGCCACAAGCAGAGCTTGAATATTTTGCAGAGCATATGTGGGATATAAATGAAAACGAGACAGAATATAGTGTCGATAATGATTCTGATTTGTCAGAAGAGAATGTAGAAGAAATAAAATTTTGATAGTTTTTCTGAACAGGAATTATCCGATGAAGAACCTTTAGAAGCTTCATCCCATGACTTTTGTGTAGGAAAAGATAAAAAGACCAAATGGAGCAAAATGAGAGTGGTTACATCATCTAAGACAAAAAGAAGGAATATCGTAAACGAGTCGTCTGGTGTAACCCAAAGAGCTCGAAATATCAACAATGAACAAGATGCATTTTTGAAGATGATAGATATTGATATGATCGACAACATTGTCAACTGCACTAATAAATATATTGAAGAAATTAGATTACGTCAAGTATATTCTAGAGAACGAGACTGCAAAGATACAAAAAAAAGGCGGTTTACGGCATATTTAGGATTATTGTTTTTAATTGGTGTAAAAAATTACATCATGCGAACGTCAGAGAAATTTAGTCAAACGATGGAACAGGAATTGATATAACAAGGGCAGTAATGAATTTCAAAAGATTTTTATTTATGACAAGCTCTTTGAGATTTGATGATCGCACAACCAGACCTGAGCGCCGCAAGATGGACAAGTTGGTGGCAGTTCGTAACTTTTTTGAAGCGTTTGTTAACAATATTCAAACATCTTTCAGACTTAGCACATACAACACTATCGATGAAATACTTCATCCTTTGCGAGGTCGTTGTAGTTGGGTGCAATATATGCCAAGTAAACCAGCGAAGTACGGTATCAAGATGTATGCTCTATGTGATGCGAAAACTTTCTATACTTCAAATTTGGAAATTTATTGTGGTATACAGCGCGATGGCATTATCTAACTCACCAACTGTCTTAGTGAAGAGACTTATTTCCCCAATCGTAAATTCCAATAGAAATGTAACCACCGACAGTTACTACACTAGCGTTTCACTTACTGATTACTTACAAAAAAGCATCACCCTTCTTGGCACTGAAGAAAAATAAAACTAAAATTCCCGTAGAATTCTGACCGACGAAGGAGAAGGATGTTAAAAGTTGTCTTTTCGGATTCCAAAAAGACAAGATGGTCATATATTTTGCAAAAACAAAGCTGTGATTTTGCTGTAATGAGGAATTAGATCCAGAAACTGAAAAACTACAAATTATCATGGATTATAATGCCACGAAGGGGGGTGTTGATACGGTAGACAAAATGTGCGCTGCATTTTTAGGAGATGGTCTTATGTTATCTTTTTTAGCTTATTGAACATAGGTGGAATAAATGCACAAGTTCTATGCAAGTTTTCATGTCCAGACAATGGTCCAAAAGAAAGAAGAATTTTTTTGAAAAGTTTATCGGTAAAGCTGATGAAGGAGCATCTTGTATTAAGAGTGCAGTTAACTAATTTACCTATAGATATTAACGTATTTTTAAAAACTATTTATGGACAAACCCTGAACAGAGACGAAGATGGAGCACCATCTCCAAAACGTGGAACTTGTCGTTATTGCGCAGCAGAAAATAAAAGAACAAATTCACCGATGAAAGGTATAAAGTGCAATTGTTTTACTTGTAAAAAACATTCAAAAACAACAATTGTATGTGACTCTTGTATTAGTTGTACTGAAAAGGAGTAGTTTATAAAATATTATTAATTTACATTAATTATGCTAGGAAGTTACATTTTTATTCATAACTCCTATCCAAAGAATATGAAAAAAACTCCTGTAATCAAACTACATAAAAAATATGACACGCGCGCGCTAGTATAATACCAAAGCGAGCGAGTGCTGGAAGGTTAATAGCAATTGCAGCCTGATTAAAATGAGCTCTAATATAATAAACATTGTAATACAGGTTCAATAGTATGCACTAATATATTCAGATATGAAAATGAAAGATTTCAAGAATTGTGTTCATAATTATAACAGATTTTGCAAAGAAATCGTAGTTTTACATATTTTTTACAATCTTTACCCATCGTCAGCAATTCAGTAAATACAGAAACGTTTTGTTAGTAAATGTTGTCAAATTTGTTGAATACTGTTACAGGATAAATGCTCACTAGAGCATGAAGCCCGTAAGGCTATTTGTGCCACGGCATAGCTCAGTGGTGTGGGCGAGGTTCTTACTAAAAGATGCAAAAGGGCACCCTTAGCAACCCCAAAAATCATCAAAGTCTGGAGAAAAAGTCAAAAACCTCTTAAATATATTTATAGCGGGAAAACTGATCTTAGATTGGGCTAACAGGAAACCAAAACGTTCACTCAAAAACAAACTACTATTAAAAATTCGCCTAAACTTCAACGAAATCCTATGCTTTATATAAAAGCCGCAAAATTTCGAAAATAAAACTCAAAACTCGTGAAAAATTTAGATAAACCTACGTCAAAAATTATTAACTCAACTAACCCAAAAATACTGACCAAACCGGTAATCTAATTCTTCAATTCAAAACAAAAAAAATACGTCACCACAAAACTAAATAAGCGCCATAAAAAATCTATGAAATCCTGAAATTTATCAAACGTGGAAATCGGGAGTAATACCTGAATTCCAAAATAAGTTACCTAGCTGCCATAAAAAAAAACGACTTTTTAAGTTTTGATTCTTTCCTAAATTGGTTATTGTTTATTTAATTCAGAGTTTTATAACAGTTAGAAATATAAATTTATAGGTATACGAGGGATACTTAAAAAGTATTCAAATTAACGTTTTATTATTTGAAATTTTCATGTGTACGAGGTGTGTTCAATAAGTTTACGACGACGCGTGTATTTCAAAATTTTCCTAAACTTTTGGATCAATTTATTGTGAAGTGTGATTGAATTTGAATGGTGAATGGTTTTACTGAGTAGGCTGCAATCCTGTATTCCACAGTCAGATAGGATTAATTTAACATCCCGACTAAGACTATTTATTTTAGCAAAATTTAAGATTGTGGTGGCGCCTAGAGACAATTTTTCCCGGACAGAGCTTTGTGAGTTGTAGATTTACGGTAAGTGTAGGGTGTTTGAAACTGCTTCAAATCATTTTACTCCTTATATCGACCCCGCCCATTTCCACTGTTGCTGGCTTGGGAACCCGCTTACTTCGGTAAGCCTAGTGCGCTTTGGACGTGTAACAACCAGTTTTATAATTTTGCTGAAACGCATCCTTCAAAACATATGTTGAAGAATATAATGGGTATCAATAAGAAAATTGAATAATGAAGAATCATTTTACAATATCTGTTCCGCTGTAGCTCATATTAAAAAATCTAGGCAGATTAAAGTTCAAACTACTTCAATCGATCGACGATCAAACATGGGTCTCCATGTAGATGCAAGAGCTACACAAGCAGGCCGACCTTCCACTGCTGAGGAGATAAAGAAGAAGAAACTCAGAAAGAAGAGACAGCTAGCGACCAATATTCTTTTAAATGCAACAAATGCTGTAAGTCATGGTAGTGGCCATTAATAATCATAAAGAAAGTAAAGGCCCATTAAAAAAATACATCTCTCTATATTGTCTTTCGTTACACCCCCAGTTCTATTGTAATTAAAAGTAAAAAAGCTTTGAAAATATGTTGAAAAACAGTTTTAGCATATGCACATAGGGAACGGAACCTTAAAGTATAATGACGTTTCCTATGCGAGTGAGGTTACCAGACCTATACAGGATAAATCAGATAACCATAAACGTATAGTAAATGGAACGCATAAATCCGCAATTCATCTCCTATGCAAGTGGGGCATCCAGTAGCGCTCACAGTATAGTAAATGGGAATATGCTTAACGTAGGGATATATCTTGGACTTATTGACTGAATACATAAGATGATGATGTAGCTCACATTCAGTTTACCATCTACTGTTTGCGACTATTTCACACATTTTTTTTTATAAAAACTGTTACCGTCTTCATTTCAAAATTTAATTCCCAACGTTGTCTTGTAAAACGTTATTCTTATGTAAGTAAATGTTATACTTTTACTCTTCTTAACATTCATGTTAAAAAAAAAATTAAGTAAACTAAAAGTCATACATTCATATCAGCAAATCGAGGGTGTAAAGAACAATTTAGAGCCTGAAGTGCAGTTGTGTACTACAATAAACTCGTTTTGATTTTTCAACCATACATAAATAGACAAAAAATTATATAAAAACACTATAGTATAAATTGCACTGTAAAATCTTCCTCTTCTAAACACAACTCTTCAAAAACATTAAGGTTTCAATTAAAAAATAATATTTAAATAATAATATACATTGAGAAATTATTGTTAAGTTGGCAATATCTTTAAGTATCCATATAATAACTTTTACAATTTTAATTAAAAACTTTTACTTATGCACAATGAAAAAAATAATAGTCTTTAGCGAAAAAACTTTACGGGAAAGTTAATTCCTTGTAATTTATACAGGGAATTTAAATCTTTAAACGTGCTGATTAATTAATTTATACTAAGAATATCTAACCCGAGGTTTATGCGCACTTTGTCTTAAAATTCAAAGTGTAGCTACAAGTTACTTGAATAAAACCTAAATTTTTAAGGACGGCTTTATTTTTTTAAAGTTTCTATGATGTCCAAGTACGGAAAGGAAATTAGACTTCTCACCCATGTTTGAATAATATATATATATATATATATATATATATATATATATATATATATATATATAGTGTTATATATTTCTGAAAAACTAACCATAAGTTGAATCGCGGTTGTAAAATAAAAATAAAGAGTGTTCCATGAAATGAATATAAATTTGATTTATTGCTTGAAATTGTATAAAGCAAGGATTTCACTTCAAAAATCACTTTACATGTATTCACAATATGGCAAAAAAATTAAAATCGCCCTGTAGCTCAGAAACGCATGTGTCTATCTTTTGTAACAACCGAGAAACCCGTAGCTGGACAATTAAAATGGGACAAAAACAAAAGCTTATTTACTTAGGAAAACCATTAATTTTTTTTTAATAATAAGTTATTCGTCTTCATTCATATATTATCGTATTTAATACCCATTCGTCATTTTACTTACTCAAGTTAAACAGTAGTTATCTATGAGCCATTAACTACACAACCTACTTTTTTGAAAATTTTATTGTCAACAATGTTCATTATTCCTGCATAATAAGATTGAGATGCGCTAGTTACCTGCACTGATGTCAAGTTGAACTTGAACGTGTTATAGGTACTCACACATATGTTACCGTAGAGATATAACTTGGACCACGATAAAGGATAGGGAGGTAGACGACCACTCGCTTGAATGCGGCAACTGAGCGGCGATCGTCGTGTGCGAGAGAGACGGGAGCATTGTGGCCGATCAGAGCCGTTCTCTGTACTTTCTCTATGCGTTTCATACCATTTTTCCGCTATAGTTTTGGTATTTTGTTTACGCGTATAATAATGTCGCTACTACGTCGGCAATAGTTTGAGATCAATGGAAGATGAAATAATTTTTTTTTGTAATAAACAAAAACTAGGTATTAAACACATTCTAATTACCAGTTACCAATTTTACAATCGTGATTCTTTCTTCTTTTGTGAATGACGATTTTGTCTTAGTTTATCTTCCTGCTTATGGTATTGTTTAATTCGCATTACAACGTAAAAATATAGTTTTACAAATTAAATTCTCGCCATGTACATCACAAGAGCATAAACCATTGTAGTGTCCCAAGGTACCCTATCTTCAAAGGTGTGATTTTGCAATAATGCATACACAAGAACAAAATAATCGATAAGGGATGTATCTTGATTTTCCTGACAATAATGCTTTTATTTCTTAAATTAATTGCTTGCCTTACATTAACCTTCCTGGCAATAATTAAAACAGAATTTATTTACAAGTCTCATATTTAATTATTCGCAAACCTCAAATCTGATCAAAAGAATTGGCCGTCTAGTGGTAAGCTACGCCGTGTTATGTGAATGAGATAGGATTGGATGAGGTTAAGTAATGCATTATGTGGGACAGGTAAACAATGAAACTACTCAAATTAGAATTAACGAGCTTTCGCAATAATGGTTCAACCTGTTGATTTACTAAGGTGGGAAAGAACCACTAAGAAAACCCAATTTATTAATAAATAAGTAATTGCACACATACATTTTAAATCAAATAACAAAAAAAAACAATGGAAGGGTTCAATATATAACAAAACACCACGGTTAAAGTGCGTACGAAATTATAAGAATAAGTAAGAGAAGAAAAATGCAATTTAACTACACATAAACACAAAAAACAAACAGTGCAATCACACCCACAATTGTGTCATGAATAAATTAGAATAAAAATTGTAATACCAAACATGTGGCCCTATACAACCAAGTATGCCGGTCTTTAAGTAAATAAGCAAATAAGAATATAATAATGCAAATTACAGTACATATAAAATATAACAAGTAATACAATTACAGTACAATGCTGTTTAACTACACTTAGACAAGAACAAAAAAAAAGGCAAGGAATACGCATACACAATTGTATAGTGAATAACAAAGGCACAAAATACATACGTGCAATTACAATAAATTACCTATAAAGAGAATTTGGTTCGTAGACAAATAGTTCCAAAAAATAAGCCGAATGAATCAAAGACTCATTAAAACAAAGCCTTGCAAGGGTAAGGTGCAAATAAATTATAACAAAGTGACCGGTAACCTACCCGCAAGTTTAAGTGAGTGCGTTAGAAATTACAGCATCCCTTTCTCAGCGTACACATTAATCTATACGTTTAACAGTAAATATGGAATGTGAGGTGTTTTTAATGCCATCTGGATCCGCGCTGTAAACCCCGTGTCACAATAGTGCCACGCATTATTTCCTCTACACAAATATTAATGAACAGTCAACAATCCCAAATCATACTAGCAACGAGGAGGGACACGGTACTGTCTGAAGCGGACTCCTTTTATTTTAACAAATTTCAACTTAATGATCCTGCGTGCGTAATTAAATAGATACTTCTTGCAAGGCAATGATTGATTTAAATACATACCTATTATCCAGTAATATTTAACGGGATAAGATACTTACATTAAAAACAACACAGAAAAAAAATGCATTCTCGATTTCAGTTTTACCAAATCTACACGATAAAATATTTATAGACAGAACCCTTTACAGTGAGGGGTTTTAATTAAAGAATCAGATCGATCCAACATGAATCGAAAGGAAACTGCAACTAACTGTCCTTACTACCCAAATCCATCCTCGTTTTTAAAAGACAGGAATTATTGCGTGGGAATATTTTCATAGTTATTACTAAAAGAAGTATTAATTTTTAAAATATGCACTCGTACGTAACAAACAATATATCTAGGTCTCGAATTTCAAAGTACCAAACAAAGATGTCTTTTGACTTACTGCGACATTTTTACCCCAAAAACGTGTGCATAGAAATTTCGTCACGGTCTTCCGTGAATGCAGTTTCCAGAGAACACCTATTTTCTACCCCAAGATATGTTTTTCTTTTTCTTTTCAGCCCTGACTCTAATTTCAGTTACATAAATTAAGACATCAAATTACGACTTATTACCAAGATATGTAAACGCATTAATTACCTTTTCTATCGCGGTAACAATTGCGATTTGAGAATGTTCATTACAATAATAAAATTTTCTCGGTCCGCCACCTACACTATTCAAAGAGATTTTCAAATTATCATAACAATCCTAAGAACATTCATCTTTCATGAAACGGACTTTACACCTATAAATATGTATTTTGTAATGTGCGTTTGAATATCCCGTATATATACGTATTTTTTCCCCGTTTTTTTTTTGCTACTTACTGAATTCACGCTAAAGAAACTTGTTTTTTTTTGTGTTAATAACGGTACAAGTAAATTTGACATTAGATTGATTGATTTCCCTAAGCTTTATAGTGGTTGTCGAATTAAAATGGGTTTCTGAAATTGGTATTTATATATTTTCTTGGATTAATTAATTAGAAGTAAAAAAATTTTGAAGTTGAACCTAAATTAGTTGACCTGTAAATTTCTATAAAAAGGTTTTAAAAATAAAACGTAGTTGTTTATAAGAAAAGTTCGAATTTAAATTAAAGGATGAGATCACCCTCTGGAGTGTTTGGTTGAATTATATGTCGCTGGTGTAATTTTTACTTATTGGATTTTAGTAATTGGCGCCGTATTTCTCTCGGAATGTAGTATCTCAATCCGTTAGTATTAATTAATCATCGTTATCGTTAAGGTACTAATTCTGTGGATAGCAATTTGTACTTTAGTAAACGTTCAGTATTCATGTTCTATAACTTGATAGCAGGAGGCGGTAACACACCACAATGCTAGCAGTTTTTTCGTGTTTAAGTTTTGTTGAGAAATATGGTGCAATATTATTGAGGGGGATAGGCTGTTCTTTTCGCGATTAATTGAGTGGGGATTCTTGATCTGACTCTCGTGTGGGAAAGATGTGATCTGTTACCAGGGGCATGCCTTTTCGAAGACCTGGACGACCAAACAACTAAAGCACTAATTAGGTGGATATGTGTGTAGCAATTCATCCCTCATGGTTGTTTTTTTTTGTGAAGTTTCGGACACTTGGTGTCCGAAAAGTGCGTCTTATTATTGGAATATTAAAGGTGAACTAATTTTGATTTAAAATTTTATTGATTCATTTTGAAAGTAACCAGTGGTAACTTCCTAAAATTGACACATTTAGTTTCATATAGTTTTGTAGTTTTTTTATTAAATAGTTTATTGCTTAGCGTAACAAATTAGATAAATTTTCAATGACGTTTCGTTGATCTAATGTATAATAATTTTATTTTGAGTTCAATCGATGACAGAGCTTTGGAAATGATTAATATTTGAATTTGATTTTGTATTACTTGAGCGAAACATGTAGCGCTGTTTATTTTTGTGTCTTGTTAAGGGTATTTTGTTTGCAAGCGTTGGGGGTAACGTAACGTAAAGATAAAGTTAAAGAAATGATTGAACCCCAACAGCTGATTTATGTACACGCTACCTTAGTATTTGAGCGTGTGGATATTTTGAGAGTTGTTCTTGAGCTAAGGTTTCGAAGCATCTCCGACATGCTGATTTATACACGTATGCCCAGGTGTACTCTTACCGATTTTGCTTAACAACAGTCTGGCGCCGAATAATTGACTGTTCCAATTACGACGCACCCGTATTTGCGACTTTTGAGAATACGATTAACCACCTTCAGTATTTAAAAATTCAAAATCACGCCCACGGCCCTCTGTCGAACCGAGCTAGTCAGGTGTACATTAATTATCTGTTACCTGCCATGTTAATTTCGTTTTCGACCGCAATAATTTGTTACATAGGCTTTACATATTGCTGATAATATTGAGGACAATAATTAGGTGGCTACGTGTAGCTACCTCAGGGTATATGGAATTATGGATAGCGTGCAATAAATGTAGAGGTACTTAATATAGATGTGTATTCACTGAACGAATAATATCCTCACTTCTGAAATGCTTTTCACATACCACATCGTTTTTAGTTAAATTTCTGTAATCTCGCTGTATTTTTCGCTGCCAATCTGATAATTTTGTTTTGTTATTTTAAACACGGATAGTTTCTTTTTGCAACTTTGATAACCCGTGTTGCAAGATGGAACAAAACATTTTCATCCCATTTTAACCAGCCGAAATTAAAACGATTGTAAAAACTTTTAGATTTCCGAGTGTACATTGCAAATTGCAACACGGTCGAGGTGAACTATCGGCGGCCGCAATTATGCCATCTTTGTTTAACGCCCGTCTCGCCATTAGGTTTCCGCTGCGAAAGGCTACAGGAAGCCGCGTCGTTTTACCTTCCTATTCTATATCATGACTTGGACTTATTGACTGAATAAATAACGTAATGCAGATCACATGCAGTTTGCCATCTATTTCACGACTATTTCACAATTTCTTTATTATTTTTTTTGTTACATAAATTCTTCATTTTAAAATTTAATTTGCGACGTTGTAAATAATAAGTGTTAAGGAAAGAGCCTGAAGTGCGGGTGTATACTAAAATAAACACTTTTTGATTTTTCTACTATACATAAATGCACAACAATTATATAGAAACACTATTACAAATTGAACTTTAAAATCTTTCTCTTCTAAACACTACTCTCCGATAACAGGAAGGTTTCAAGTTTACAGTTTCAGTTTCCTGGTGCAATGTAAACTTTACTAACATAATTAAAAAATAATATTTAAAAAAAGCACAATCTTTAATATTAATATACATTTAAAAAAATTGTATTTTTAAGTTGACAATAACTTATGTATTCATGTAATAACTTTTACAATTTATAATTAAAAACTTTTAAATCCCTTGTTTTATACACTTTAAAATGAGGTATATAGACAATGAAAAAATCATACCCCTTATTAGCGAAAAAACTTTACGGAAAAGTTAATTCTTTGAAATTTATACAGGGAATTTAAGGCATAATCATCTTTAAAAGTGCGGATTAATTAATTTATACTATGAATAACTAACCAGAAGTTTATGCGCGCTTTTTCTTAAAATTGAAAAGGTGGCTAAAAGTTGTCTAACTTGAGTAAAAACTAAAGACTAGGGAGGGTTTCTTTTTTAACACTTTGTAAAAGGTTTAATTCGAATACAACTTTTTCGATTAAAATATATACTCACTAGTTTAGTGATTCCTTATTGATCCGGCATGAGGAACTGCAGAGAAAGTTTATTGTTTTTATTCGTTAAAATTTTTTTTGGCCAATCTCACGCATTGTTCCAGATTTTCTTTAATAATAAAATTTTCAATTTAAACCGTTTCAAACGTGTCTAAATTAAAGTATTTATGTGAATGCTACATTATCAAATATATAGGGAGTGTAAAGCACAAAATAATTTTCTGCCACTGTTCTATTGGCTCAGATTTTTAGGGGTTACAGATAAAAGGTTAATATTTCATACCCTGCTTGTAGAACGATGAACTTCTTGTTGGCATTTTCAGACGGACACTTCTTGATTTCAAACACCGTGTAGAACTTCGTTTTAAACGTTTAAAGCGTACGGATAACATAGTGAATACCACAAAGCACGTGGGTATAAGTAGTATGTATTTTTTGCATGCTTGTGGACATTTATGAAAAAAAAGAAATAACCTTCGTGTATAAACATAATTATATACTTTTTAACAAATAATATCCGTTACATAAACGATCGAATAAAGAGGTGATAATTTTGTATAAATAGTAAAGAAAAAAGAAAACAGTAGTATTTTCTTTTGTTAAGTCCCAAGTTAATCAATTTTATCCAGTTCTTTGAAATTGAAAAAAAAACATTTTTTTAAACTGTCGTCAATACTCGAAAAACTTTATCACGAAATGTACGAAACCTTACACCTAGAAAACGGCGAAAGCACTGAACGCTAAAGAAAACCAACGCTAATGTTTTTCACGAAAAAGCGCATGCGCTTAATAACAAGTAATTCCCTGGAAAACTCAATGCGATAGTAAAGGAATCACAATATCATGCGTATTTAAAGATAATATACTGTTGAAGTTGACAATCGATAACAAATTAAGATATCAGAGATTGAAAAAAAATTGGAATAAAGCCAAGTTTCACGAGATTGTAGAAGAACATAACCTTTAGAATAAAAATTGACTTTTAAATGCCACGACGATATCCCCACTACACATAAAAGAAAGTTTAAGCAACTAATTTGAAATTGTATAGGTTAAAGGTATTTTGCAAAATAAAGCGAGTGTTGAATTCTAATCGTTTTACTTATTTTTAACAGAACACCGTAAACTCTCTCTCAATTCTAATGCAAAACAAAGCAGGTGTACCCTAAGAAAAATTTTGTTTATTCTTGCAAAGCTAAAGCAATTTTATCTGGAGTGAAACAAATATTGACGATAATCACACAGGAATAGATGATGTCTTTAAAAATTTCATTTTATATCTAAATTAAATGGATCAAAATCGTATATTTTATGGAAAAACGTTGTTTTGTAAAGGTCGATTTCAGTTCAATTCACTTAGGACTGTGTTAAATGGTGGTTTTAAAAGGCTATTAGTTTGTGGTTGGTTTTTTAAGAATACAGAAATTTACTTTTTAGCCGCTTATTGTAACGAATTTTGGTAACGAATATCCAACACATATAAAACTCTTCTTAAAAGATTCAGTCACAGCGTTATTATTATTATTATTATTATGGTTATTATGATTATTATGATTATTATTATTATTATTATTATTATTTAGAAAATGGTGCGGAGGAAAACAGATTATTTAAAGAAGAAATTAAATTATTACGAAGCGTGATTGCAATTAAAAATAAGCAGATCGAAGAATTAACACGTCGTGTAAATGTTATAGAGCAACAAAAACGTGAAAATCTGTTAGAAATACATGGAGTTGATGCGTGTAGTGATATTACACCTGATAATAAGTTAAAGAAAATTATGGAAGATATTGGATGCCTTGATGATGAAATAAAAGTTGTTAAGCAGGTGAATTTGGAAAATACCAATTTATTATTAGTGAAATGTAAATCTAGTGACATTAAAAAAGATATAATCAAAAAAGGAAGAACATGGTGGAATAGTTTACCACAGGAGGCAAAACTAAATAGAAAAAAGGTATTTTTTAATGAATCATTAACAATGGAAACCAGGAGGCTGTTAAAACAAGTTAAAAGAAAGGCTTATGAGTATCATTTCAAATATGTATGGACAAAAAATGGAAGAATATTAATTAGAAAAAATGATAAAGAAGTACATATGTGCATAGGTTCAATAAGTGATATGGATAAGTGCATTGAATAAGAAAGTTACACGTGCACATAAACGTTTGCAATGATAACGTTATTGTTATTTATTTATGTTTATTTTGACAAATATTGTTTATGTTCACATGATTGTTAGAATGTTAACCCTTTATTTTCGGCTTTGATAAAAAGAAATGTTTACCACATGCAGCAAAGATTATAATTACTTAAAATATGATAGAACTTATTTAAGAAATAATTTTTACTTTATAAAGGATTGGAACGTTAAAAATTTACAAGGTTAGGTACATTTTACCTGAGATTATTTTATTAAAAGATTTATTTTTATTTATCAAAGAAATGCTATAAATTCAGTTTTTAATACATACGAAATCAATTATTAATTTTTATATTTATCAATCTATTATATAATTTACGTACATTTATGGGAATGGATACTTTATTCATAGTTTTTTTTTTACCTTACTTTTTATAGGATTAGTTTTCATTATGATAAAAGATTAATATTAACAACTTCCAATAACCCATGATATAAATTTAAGCAAAAATAAAATTTTGTACAGACAACTTAAACAATCTACCTGTATTTCAAGCAACTGGAATAGATTAATTAAACATTTATATGTTAAGTGACTCATTCAAACTTGATTGAAAATTAAAATGTAAAACTCATAATTATATTATGATTCTGTATATTAGCAAATCATAATATAATAAATTTATAGTAATAGTTCGCACATTTTGGCGTCTTAATGTAATTTTTTTGGTTAAAAATTTTTTTCTCATGTATATATATTTAGAAAATAAGGACGGGTACCGGCTGTCAAGTAAGTGTTACTTAGCTGGACCCTTAATTGTACATATTTTTGAAATAAAACATTCATTCATTCATTCATTCATTATTATTATTATTATTTTTTTTTTTTTTTTTGTTTGTTAGCGCATCGACTACTTTGGTCATTAGCGCCTTCTTCGAGTAAGTAATTGTTATAACACGATAGCTTATATTTTATCGTATAAGTTAGTCGTTTTTAAAAATTTCAATGTGTTCTCTATATTTTTCATATTGACTAAGTTGGTGCCAAGATTTCCAGAAATAGAGTACACGTTGCGTAGTGCTGTATACAAAGGACATATGCATATTACATGTTCAATTGTTTTTGGAGTGTAGCAGTTCTCACATAACGGTGGTGGTTCATTTTGTAGCAGGTGCTTGTGGGTTATTGATGAGTGACCTATACGAAAACGATGAATTATGCTACTGTCTTTTCTACGAACAGATGCATGTGTTACCCATTTTTGGATGTTTGGCTTAATAGTTCCTAGCTTTGAATGATCCTCTTCCCATTCTTTCTGCCATAGTGAGTATATTTTGGTTTTTACATACTTGGAGATGTATGCGTGGTTAGCGATGTTGACTTTTCTTGTATTCTTGTCATTAGCTGCTTTACGTGCAGAAATGTCAGCTCTTTCATTTCCACTTATATTAATATGGCTGGGAATCCATATGTAAGTCAGTTGCTTCTGACAGCTTGCAAGATAATGAATTGTTGCCAAAATCATTTGTACTAATGCATTTTTAGTGTATGGATTTGACAGACTCAAAAGGGAGCTTTCAGAGTCACTAGCTATGATAAATTTCTCTCGGTTGATTGTCATGTCACAGAAACGGAGACCTTGACATATAGAATATAGCTCCGATTCATAAATTGATACATGGTCTACCATGAACCAACTGTTCTCTATGCCATTTATGGAGATAGCCGACCCTGTACCAGTAGTTGTCTTTGAGCCGTCGGTGTATATTATTAAATGGTCTTTGTACTTTTCTAGGATTTCATTTAGAGCTTGATGGTAAACAGTTGAGGCAGTATTTCCTCTTACATAACTCTTTAGAGTCATTAGGATTCGTACATGTGGTACTTGCCACGGAGGAACTTCCAGAGGCCCAAGAGGTAGCATGTCAGGAAGTTCATACCTTATAGATTGAAGTGCATACTTCATGGTGCACGCAAATGGCTTATGAAGCCTACGCCAGTTGTCATATATTTCATAGTTATGAAACAGTATGACGTAATTTGGATGGTTTTGTTGAGCTCTTATTTTAATTGCATAACATAAGATTAATAATTATTATTATTATTATTATTATTATTATTATTATTATTATTATTATTATTATTTATTTATTCACACATATAGTGGTATGTACATAATATTATGGGGGATAATATCCAACCATAAATTAAAATTGTTCTTAACCTAATTACATAAGATAATAAAATTAGTTATTCTTAATCTAAAATTTTTATGAAAACTAATAAAAACAAAAATAAACAAATAAGTAAATATATACAATTAATTTATATTAAAGAATTTTCGGACAATGTGACAAGTTTGCAAAAGAACAGTTCGTTGAATTAGTACAAACAATTTTGGATTTAATTCCAGTGATGCCAAATTTGTTTTAAATTTGCAAGATACAACCCCCGTAGCAGATATAACAATTGGTATAATTGTAACCTTAACCAGATTCCAAACTGCCATAATCTCCATTGCCAATGCTTCATATTTCTTGCGTTTTTCTTTTTCAGTAGAAATTACATTTGTTGAAAGAGGAATGGCAACATCAATGATGACAGCTTGTTTATCAAGTTTCTTAATGATGATAATATCAGGTTTATTATGTTGAATTTCCCTATCAGTTATGATTGTTCTATCCCAATACAAAAGATGGGAGGTATTTTCCAATATTGGTCCAGGAAAATATTTGTAATAAGGCCTGATATTATTCACTAAATTTAGATTTTTTGCTATTTGTTGGTGGAGTATCTTGCAAACCTGGTTATGTCTGTATAGATAGTCTGTTGGTGCCAAAATTGAGCAACCGGCAATGATATGTTCAATCGTTTCCGATTTTGTTTGACATCTTCTACAAATATCAGAAACTTCCAGATTTATAATGTGTTTTTTATAATTATTTGTGGCAATTACTCCATCTTGTATTGCACATACGAATCCTTCAGTTTCTGAATGTAGAAATTTGTCATTTAGCCACTTTGTTGACAACTCACTATCTATATCAGGTAATTTTATTATATATGGGTATTTTCCATGTAAAATTTTGTTTTGCCAATTAAGTTCAAAATGATGTATTGATTCACAATCTAAATTTTGATTTTTAAAATTTAAACCAGAAAAATGTTTATCCAATTGAATAATGCTATTAATTAATGGATAGTTAAGAGAATAAAAATAATTTCGTAAAATATTGATTTGGTTTTTATACAGATTAAATAAGTTTGTTAAACCTCGACCGCCATTTTTTCTTTTTATGTACAATCTTTCTACAGATGATTTTGGATGTAAGTAATTATATTTGTTAAGCATTTTCGGGTTAATCTGTCTAAATCATGTAAGTCTGTATCAGACCATTTTAAAATTCCAAACGAATATGTTAATGAAGGAATTGCCCAAATATTTATTGCAGATATTAAATTATTAGAATTTGGTTTTGTTTTTAGTAGAATTTTTAGTTTTTCAATGTATTTTTGTCGAAATTCGTTTTTGAGTAACGAATGGTCTAATATAAAATTTTGTTTCATTCCTAAATATTTGTAATACATGTTTGGAAGTAACTGTGGAATTTCATTTACTATTTTAGCATTTATAATTGGGACACCTTTTATTATATTAATTTTGGCACATTTATCTATTCCAAATTCCATAGAAATATTTCGACTAAAAATTTTTGTGATTGAGATTAGATTATCTAATTGGGTTTCGGATCTTGCATATAATTTTAAATCGTCCATATACAATAAATGTGTAATACTAAAATTTTGTGAATAATCTAATTTAAAACCTGAAAAGGAATCATTTAGTAATTTAGATAGTGGATTTATAGCTAAACAGAACCATAAAGGACTTAAAGAATCTCCTTGAAAAATGCCACATTTAATTTGGATCATATTAAGTAAGCAAGAACCATTAATAATAATCGTATTCCACATGGACATCATGAAATCTAAAAGGTTAATGAATTTATAATTGATTTTATAAATCTTTAGAATCTCAAGAAGCCATTCATGTGGAATCGAATCATATGCTTTTTGTAATCAATATAAACCATATTAAGATTTTTTTATTTATTTTAGCATATTTAGAAACAATTGTATCTATTATTAATTGTTCTCGACTACCTTGTGCATTTTAGTACATCCTTTCTGTTCTACACTAATAATTTTGTTTATTTGGCAATGATTTTGAATTTTTGACAAATGATTGACGTAAATAATTTATAAATTGTTGGTAAGCAAGTAATAGGACGATAATTTTGTGGGTCTAATGAATTTCCATTTTAAAAATCATATAAGTTACTCCAGTACACAAAATTTAGGAATCTTTGAGGGATCATTTAAAACTTCATTGAACCAAAATAACAAGGGGAGATGAAGAGAAGTAAATTTTTTTAGCCAATAATTTTGAATGTTATCTAGTCCAGGAGAGGTCCAGTTAGAACAAAATCTTAAAGTATTAGTTAATTCTACTATTGAAATGGTATTATCTTCATTCCATAGATAATTTTCAGAATCGTTTCTTAATTTAGATAACCAAAAAGCATTTTTATCATAATTACAAGATCTTTCCCATATTGATTTCCAATATTGAAATGTAGAATCATTATCAGGTAGTTTATTACACTTATTAGAAGGTTGTATAAATCTAAAAAATTTTGATTTATTTTCTTCAAATAATTTATTTTCTACTTTTCTTCTTGTAGAATTTGTGTAACGTTTCAAACGATGAGCAGTTACTTTCAATTTTTGTTTTAAATTATCTAAACAGTTTATTAATTTGGATTTAAAATTTTGTCAAAACTACATAATCTAAATTTACTCAAAATATATTTTACCTTTGAAAAGAACACATTGTCCGAATTCTTAATCATCATTGTTATAATACCTATATCTTTTCTAATACTGTTAACTTTCTTTTCAAGACGTATCATCCAAATAGGTTTTTATACTTAGAATTACTTGAATGATCTACTTCATACAAAACTTGTTCATTCCTTTCAATAGTGACAGTAGCTGCACAGTATGCAGCTAGTTGAATATAATATATTGAACATCGATCTTTCAAATAATTTTCAATAATTTTGTTTAAGATTTCCAGTACATTTCTAATTTTGTAGTAAGTTGAAAAGTTTAAATTAGGGATTTTTGGTCGACATAATGGATCACTATTTTCAAAGAGATAAATTTTTGCCAAAAGTTATTTTCAATTTCTTCATAAAATACACTATCAATTTCATTACCCAAACATTCACTTGTTGTATCAGTTATTATTGATGGTGATTTTCATTTTCTACATAAGACACATCTTGATCTTTTTTTTCAATAATTTTTTTTTGATTTCCGAAATTTCAGCTTCACTCACAAGTTTTCTTCTAAAAATGACATTTTTTCTGTCAACTGCATTTTGTTCACTTAAATTTAGGTTGGGAAATTTTTCCGTAAGCGCTACATGAAATTTTTTTCTCCAACCAGGTAGAGGTGTATCAATACAATCATTATTATTATTATTAATGGCATAAAAAATACGTAACACATCTAAATTCATTTGCTTTGTCCAACGTATTCTTTTACGACTAGTAAAAGCGGTCTGTTGACTATGTTCAACAGACAAGCTTGACTGATTTATATTTATATTGCTGTCATTAATCGTAATATTGCCATCTATAGAAGGTTCTGGTGTAAATGATGAAATCAAACCTTCAACTACTTCATCATTATTCTCAATTTCCATACGCTCAGGAATATCTGCGTTATAACTATTTCTGATGTTGTTCTTCATATCAGTATCTGGTAAAACATCCATCTACGTATTAATATAAATATATTATACGTAAAAAAGGATATGTAATATATTAGAAATGTGACATATGTCATATGTCTTAGATAGCCATATTATTATTATTATTATTATTATTATTATTATTATTATTATTATTATTATTATTATTTCTATACTTTTGTTAAGTTTATCACTTGGTAACTACTGTTACTTGTTATTTGTAGTATAAGCTCATATTAGCATTTAATTTTACCTCTGTTCTTTATTATACAATTAGCATACTTTAATGATTTCGTTTTCAATACATATATTTATATTACTATTCTTTATTGGTTCAATGATGGCTAAATCATATTAATTTAATTGTATCTGTAAAACAATTGTATGTATATAATCGGAACCAACCGTTAAGTTTCTGCAACTTGGTCGGTCCGATAAATGTAGATATATTTAAGAATAAAGATTCAAAGATTATTATTATTATTATTATTATTATTATTATTATTATTATTATTATTATTATTATTATTATTATTATTATTATATAAGATAAGTCATTCTGATCTACGTGCACATAATCATAACAATTAGAGGAAGAAAACATGATAGGTGAAACCATAACGGTAGCAAATATTTACAACAATTTGTACAAAATTTATAATAACCAATTAAACATTGTAATATTATAAATGTGTTTATAAACATTTCTGGTGTGAAACAACACACGACCTTCCAACCTACAAAGTGGAAATTAAAAGAAATGAAATCATTTTAATAACATTTTTTAGGATAACCATGTACATCTTTTTATACATTCATAACGAAAACAAGCAAAATTGTAAAAACAAAAACAATAATCTATGTCAGAATGAGGTTTAAAACTTCATGTCAGGTAGAGATTAATAGACCTAAAAACATTAAAAATTCCAAAAGCCGCACGCTTCCATACAAATACCAATAATACAGCTTAAGCATTTTCAATAAAATTTATTTAATTCTTACATTTATTTCGATTTAAATTAAAAAACTTTACAAACAAAAGTTATGTAAAATTTAATTTTCTTTAAAAAATATGTCTCCACTTTTTCTTATCAAATTAATGGTTATTAAGATGTCGAAAAAAAACTGAATTAACAGTTAAACCCTACATTAGGAATGTTTTTCCGTTAAAATACGCGTCGTATCAAGACATTGCATAGAACATAATTAATCGATAAGTTTAAGGTCTATATCTAGATATTTTTATATATTTGAAATATGCAGCTGTTTTAGAAATATTTGATTAAAACCAAACACTGCCCTTAATAAACCCTCCCTCTCCGCCACTGGATTTCTACCAAAATCTAATCAGCTCCAAACGAAATGAAAACAAGCTTAGGTACAAAATTTTAAGTACTTAGGTGTTTTAGTTCTGGAGTTATTGTGGATACTACCATACATTCACACACACAGACATCATGGCCAATCTTGACGAAACTTGGCCAAAAGTTGTAAAATGAGCTAATAAGTCGATTTAACGATAGCGAAAAAAGCTGATTGCATAACGATCTATACCTACATATGTGTATGTAGGTTGGAAGGTGAAAATTGCATAGTTGCAAGAAAACTGCTTACAAAAAGGTGAAAAAATATCTAACAATATCTAACGCAAAATCAATTTCCCCATAAGAACACTATATTACAACCTAGATCTTTATTAAAAGCTTAACATGAATCCACATTTTGACACACGGACACACAGACATACGGACACTCGGGCTCACGGACAGACGGGCACACAGACACACAGACACACAGACACACAGACACAGAGACACACAGACACACAGACACACAGACACAGACACACAGACACACAGACACACAGACACACAGACACACAGACACACAGACACACAGACACACAGACACAGACACACAGACACACAGACACACAGACACACAGACACACAGACACACAGACACACAGACACACAGACACACAGACACACAGACACACACACGCACACACGCACACACGCACACACGCACACACGCACACACGCACACACGCGGACACGCGGACACGCAGACACGCGGACACGCGGACACGCAGACACGCAGACACGCAGACACGCATACACCAGACACACAGACACACAGACACACAGACACACAGACACACAGACACACAGACACACAGACACACAGACACACAGACACACAGACACACAGACACACCGACACACCGACACACCGACACACCGACACACCGACACACGGACACACGGACACACGGACACACGGACACACGGACACACGGACACACGGACACACGGACACACGGACACACGGACACACGGACACACGCACACACGCGATTTGACTAAAGTAAATAGCAAATAATAGGGGCCCTAGAATAGACCCTTGTGGTACACCAGATAAAGACAGCCTGGGACTAGAGTACATGTTATTTATAAGTACCTTCTGAGACCTTCCAGATAGATAACTTCTAATCAGTTCAATGGCATCATTTATAAACGTCTATAATTGAAAATAGATAAAAGAACTGCAGGATTAATAGTGCCGAAGGCTTTACTATAATCCAGAAATACAACTATAGCCAAGTTACCTTGATCGATGGCTCTTAGGAGACCATCAGTTACAAGTACGGCTGTCGTACAACTATGTTTTGGCCGAAACCCTGATTGAAATTTTGGTAGTATCTTATTGTGAGATAACTACTGTCGGATTTGATAATTTGCTATTTTTTCGAAGATTTTTGAAACGGCTGGTAACAGACTTATAGGTCTAAGGTCCGTGATTCAGGAAACTGTTTATCAATAACAGAATTAAGTAGGTGGGTTAAGAGAGGTAGGATGAAAGGACAGCTCCACTTTATCATCTGAATGGAAAGACCATCAATACCAACTGCATTGGATTTGATTTGATTTCATTCGTCTACAGGAGAGAAATCAAAAAATAATTTTTCATGGAATTATATTCTTTTAACATAAGAGTTGAGATAGTGTTACTGAGTCGTTGGATACTGTCAATAAAGTAATTATTAATATCGTCAGCGTTCTGTAAATAAGTTGGTAAGTTAGCTTTATTAATGTCTTTTATATTTAAAGATTTTAATTCTTTCCAAAAAGTATATATATATATATATATATATATATATATATATATATATATATGAATGCGTCTCTAAATGATATTTTACGTCGCTTAAGTCTGTCTGTCCCGTCGGCTGGTCTCTGTTTAATAGTACTGTAACGAATTTTTGCGCAGGTGCCGGTAAAACAGGTTAGTTTTGTGATATCGACTGGAAGGTGAGCTGTGCGTCATGTAGCATGTTAAAATATAGGTAAGATATTGCTTTATTTTTGCAATTAAAGTAAAATTTTACATGGTACTGCAAAATAATAATAAGTAATATCAAGTAAGCATAAAGTTTTTCATATTCGTTGATTACTGACGTTTCTGTTTGCATTCAAATTTGGCGTACTGGACGTTGGGAATAAATTTACAAATTGTGTAATTTTTTTTAGATAAAAGGCGTCCACTAACTTATAAGGAGGTAGAAAATATATTAGCGGGTAGTGATTTCTATGTAAGTAGTGACAGTGAAGACGATTTGTCGGAGTTTCTACCACTCATTGACAATATAGGTAGACAACGGAGAAGAAGAAAAAGAAGTAGTTGATATTGATGACGATTTGAATGATAATAGACGCGATATCCATGATATTGTGGATGATGAATTTTTTTGGGAAGATGAAATACCTCTAAGTGAATTTCGAAAAAACATGTTATCCCAAAAACAACAAAATTCTAAGAGAAAACATTTGCTTAGTTCGAAAGAAAAGCAATTTGACGCGGATATTTAGAAAAAGGCTGAAGAAGAATGGAACGTCGGAAATCACATAAGCTGGTCGCCATTTGATTATTTTTTTCAGTATTTTGACGATGATTTTTATAAATTAATGACCCAGCAAAGCAATATTCGCTACTTGCAAGAAAATGGTAAACAACTGAATGCAACCGTAGATGAATAGAAACTGACAGGATCTCATATCATAATGGGTTGTAAGAAACTACAATGGATCCGTATGTATTACAAAAAATCTCTGTGAATCCCTCTAGTTACTGTATTATCTAGAAATAGGTTTTTCAAGCTTCGGAACTATATTGTTACGTGCTAGTTCTTGGCTATCGTTAATTTAAGTTCCGAAATATGTATTATTATTGCTAAATATATTTACATTACATTAGCATATTTAGGCATCTATTTTTCTTTCAATAATTACATTTTGTTATATCTCGATATTTCCTCTTTAGTCTACATAATTACGAATCCCTGTGTATATTTTAGATACATCAATTTTTGTTGTTCTGTGCGCAAATGCGAAATCAACAAGCTTTTAGGCTGAATTCATCTCCGTTCCGTCTGCGTTTTAATGCATATTAGCATTTTAGTATCTTTGCAAAAGCGTGGTGAATGCATAAAATGGCGTGCATGACGATGATGGTGCACATTTAATCTTTAAGAAATATAAATGGAGATGCCTTTGTTTTGCATTAATAATGCATGCTGTCAATGCATATCTGCTTTTGTCGTCGAATATTTTCCAGCTGTTGTCGTTTTTGGAGCGCGCTTTTGTAGTTGGCCACCATGGTATGAGGAAGATTTTATGGAAATTATCTTACCTTATCGTACGTTTATATTTTGAAAATTATCTTACAAATATGGTCTACCGTTCGTTTATTTGTACGTTATAGACAAATGAAAATTACCTTTATGTTTATCTTATGAATGAGAAATGAAATTCTCATGCTACAGTTCGTTTTAAGGCGAAGTTAATATATTTATTTTGAGTACATGTAAGTAGTATCCTTTTACTGCAATATACTGCAAGATAAAAACTTTGAGTTCAGAACCTATATTTACTGTAATATTTGTTGACATACGTTTTATTCTTGAATAGTGTTGATCATGTTGCATTTGTAATTTTAACCCCTTGAGTCCCATGAATCCAACGGTGGCATCATGGAATATTTGTCCCTATATACCAATGATGCCACATGTGGCATAACATTGTATTGTTAAATAAGAAGTGGGTATTGGCGTTGCAGTTTACTCTACTGAATTGGTATATGACGAAAATTAATTAGGAAGGGATTAGCCACGCCTAAAATTTCCAGTTACGTGCTGAATAGATTCTGTTTGAGCCGTTAGTTAGAACCTTGACGCAGGCTACTTACGTTGGCTTGGAGGTTAGGTAACGTGGTTTGGCTATTTAAAGAGCATTTGTGTTTTAATAAAATTATGAGTGAAAGTGATTCGTCGTTTCTTGACGACAGTGACGCCGATCCAGATTTTTTACCGGGCATCTCTAGTGATGATGATAATATAAGTGACAGCGATGTAGATGCTGAAAATGAGCTGCCAGTGCCCATAGGTATGGGAGATTTTCAAGTAGTGCTTGACCCTTTTCAGGTATATGATTGAGACAAATGTAACGTGGGTATCTATCAATAATACTTTTACAGGATAAACGAGACACAGAATTGACTAAATTTGAACCTCGGTTTTATGGTATTCACCCTGCCATAGAAACAGAAATTTTTAAATGTGCTAGAGAGTGTTTCGAAGCTTTTATGTCAAATACGGTTATGAAGAATTTGTGCAAATGGACCAATGAACGTGCCTCTATGTATTTGGAAAATACAGGATCTCTTCGTGTACATAATTTACTTTGGAGGGAAGTCAGCGTAGCTGAAATGTATGTGTTCGGTGGTATTTTGTTTGTTTATCGGAATTGTAAGGTATCCTACAATTCATGAATACTGGAACCAAAAATCATTTTTATTTGGTGGACCAAGATTGTTTACATGTAACATAATGAGTCGAAACAGATTTTTTCAATTCTGAAGTTCCTGCGATTCAGCAGTCCTAGAGCGTATGTACAAAATCGACCACTTACTCGCGTTACTATATTCTTTGCTGCTTTACGAGACAACTGCATGAACCTAATCGATGTTGGAGAAACAGCTGCAATAGATGAGTGTCTTCTTTTATTCAAAGGTCGACTTCATTTTCGTCAATATATAAAAAGTAAGCGTGCACGTTTTGACTTGAACCTTTTTTGTCTATGTCCAAGCGATCCTGAGCTTAGAGGGTATAGCTATAACTTTAGTCTGTATATTGGAAAAGATATATACCATTTAAAGCACATCCCCAATTCGCAACATTTATCCATCTCCGAAAAAATTGTAGTTCATCTTTTTCAAAATCTAGTGGATGAAGGTCGCGAGATTATTGTGGAAATTGGTACATGTCACTAAGATTAGCTGAATTTATGCTTCAACGGAAGACCTATATTACAGGCACACTCACAACCAGAAGAGGTGTCCCAGGTGAATTAATTGCAGTACCTCTTCAACCTGGACAGTCCTGTTTTGTAACAAAAAAACGACGTGCTCATTGTGCGATATAAAGATAAAAGAGAGGTGTATGTACTAACTACAAAATTGACCGCAGGTTTTATAGACAAAATTCGTTATGAAAAAGGTCAAGCCAACACACTGAAAAAACCAGAACACATCGATCACTATAATCAAAATATGGGAGCTGTGTACATATCTGACTTTTTTATAAAAATATTTAAGTCAAAAAGTCAAAGGCGTACTAAAGGATTAAAAAAGGGGACTGTGATTATAAATTTATTTTCTCAAAATTTGATTTTTACCTAGGAGAATTTTTATTGAATGTGGCACGGGGACATATCTGACTTTTTTATAAAAATATTTAAGTCAAAAAGTCATAGGCGGACTAAGACAGCATGAAACAGGCCGGGGGGTTAGAAATTAATTTTGTAAAAATTTGACATTTACCACAAACGGAATAAAGGAGCATGGAAGCATATGGAATATATATGGAATATATTTTTATTCATAATTTACATGAAATATGTAATAAACAAAACCAAAATTTACTAACAGTTATAAATCTTGATGGTACATTTCAAAATGTAGCTCCGAGCACAGCGCAGGTTTTTTTTCACATGTTGCGCAGTAATTTGATGTATACTTTCTTTTTTTATTGTCTTTGTAACATACGACACACGAAAAGCGTTTCCTACGTTTACCCTCTTCTTTTAAGTTGCTAGCATACACATGACTTTCTTTACTTTTCTCAAATTTTTCAGCTTTTTCGTCTTTATATTTGTCACTGTAATAAGTCAATAATTCTTCGCAAAGTATTTTTTCAAAATCTAACATTCTGCATGTTGGTTTGTTGTTGCATTGACTGTATAATACTTTTGCATTGCATACCATTCTTTGTATCATATGCAATCCCAATTTTTTGAACCACGAATAATTTTTGCGTGCACAGTCATACGGTTCGATATCCTGATCGACTGCTCCTTTATTCCGTTTGTGGTAAATGTCAAAAGCTGAAAAATTTGAGAAAAGTAAAGAAAGTCATGTGTATGCTAGCAACTTAAAAGAAGAGGGTAAACGTAGGAAATGCTTTTCGTGTGTCGTATGTTACAAAGACAATAAAAAAAGAAAGTATACATCAAATTACTGCGCAACATGTGAAAAAAAACCTGCGCTGTGCTCGGAGCTACATTTTGAAATGTACCATCAAGATTTATAACTGTTAGTAAATTTTGGTTTTGTTTATTACATATTTCATGTAAATTATGAATAAAATATATGCTTCCATGCTCCTTTATTCCGTTTGTGGTAAATGTCAAATTTTTACAAAATTAATTTCTAACCCCCCGGCCTGTTTCATGCTGTCTTAGTCCGCCTATGACTTTTTGACTTAAATATTTTTATAAAAAAGTCAGATATGTCCCCGTGCCACATTCAATAAAAATTCTCCTAGGTAAAAATCAAATTTTGAGAAAATAAATTTATAATCACAGTCCCCTTTTTTAATCCTTTAGTACGCCTTTGACTTTTTGACTTAAATATTTTTATAAAAAAGTCAGATATATCCCCGTGCCACATTCAATAAAAATTCTCCTAGGTAAACATCAAATTTTGAGAAAATAAATTTATAATCACAGTCCCCTTTTTTAATCTTTTAGTCCGCCTATGACTTTTTGACTTAAATATTTTTATAAAAAAAGTCAGATATGTCCCCGTGCCACATTCAATAAAAATTCTCCTAGGTAAAAATCAAGTTTTGAGAAAATAAATTTATAATCACAGTCCCCTTTTTTAATCCTTCAGTACGCCTCTGATTTCTTTCAATAGTTTATTATGCTACAAAAGTAATCCCCATACTATATGTAAACAAACATACTGTTCAAACATCAAATCTCATCAACTTTATTTTTTAGTAAATCTGGTATATCAGTGCATACTCAGATATCAGACCTGGGACTCAAGGGGTTAAGTAAATATAGATTATAAGCTTGTACAGTTGTGTGTGTTGAATTTAGTAATTTTAGTATAGTGAATCTTTACGAGAAATATCGTTTCACTTATTTTATGCTGATATTAATCAGACCTTTTGCTTTATTAAATATACATATAAATACGTTTATTGTTTATTCAGACCACCTATTATGCTATTAAGGTACAACTTTCTCAATTTTTGTTGTATTTTAATTATTAAACCTATAAATTGGATGGCGTCCAACTAAAAATTCTTTACTGATTATACCTATGGATATATCTCTGCCTCCCTCACAACCTGTTCAAAATGAGTTCTCAAACTACAGTAAGTTTTGTAAGTAATGTATCTTACTGAGCTAGACCGTGGTGCAAGTTACCTTTTTAATATACCGATCAAACACACCTAATTTCTTATTTGTAGTAACATGCTCTTTGTGAATAATTTAGCGGTAAATGAAGATGAACAACAGAATCACCGTCGCTGGAAGGTTCAACCGATTATAGATTGCATGAAGAAGAAATGCAAGAAGCTTCCATTAACCAAAGATTTAAATTTTGATGAACAAATGATTCCATTTACTGTAACTACTGTTCTGCGACAGTACCTGAAGAACAAGTCGAGGCCAGTTGATTTAAAAAAAATTGTCCAAGCTACACCACAAGGATTGGTTCTAGATTTCATTGTATAACCAGGAGCTAAAACCTGGCCAGGAGGAGCTCCAGATCCAGATTTAGGTGCCTCTGTAGCTAAAAATATTACAGAAAAATGTTCCTGCTGGCTATACTGTACATATAGATCGATACTTTGCATCCCCAAAGCTTACACATTTTTTACTTGAGAATAAAATATACTGTATTGAAACAATTCTGAGTTCTAGACTACCAACTAATTTGAGGTCAAAACTGAAACTGACAAACAGTTATCAAATAAAGGCAGGGTTCGTTTCAAGAGTTGGTTAGGCAAGATGAATGTGTTTCTATTACAAAGTGGTACGATAACAGATTTGTGCTAGTTACTTCTACATCTGAAAGTTCTCAACCAATTGTGAATGTGAGCCGTTGGGATAACTCAACTTCTTCTTATGTTATCATTCCATGTCCTTATACCATTTCATGTTATAATCGCTCAATGGGAGGTGTGCACATTATCGAATAGCCGAAATAACTAGAAAGTGGCCTGTATGGTTCTTTTATCACTTTATTGATTTAGCTATTACTAACTCTTGGATTGAATATCGGTTGGACCAAAAATCAGAAGTAAATGGGAATGCAATGGATTTATCAGCTTTAAAAATATATACGACGAACGTCTTGCTGGGGCTGCATCTGCTACTGAAACACAACCAGACAGAGATTATTACTATGCTATGACACCACCCACATAAAACAAATATAAACACTCTGCTACAATTCCAACACCAGAAGTACGAAAAACAGGGAACAGACCAATGTGTACCGTGTATGACAAAAATAAAAAGATTCTGAATGAACTCTAAATTGCTCTATATAAAATAGTGTAAGTAAAGTACTTCGTAGTAAAAATTCATTTCGCGCTATATTTATCTCAATTTGCAAGTTTTCCGTTCAAGCTCGGTGACAAATTAACCTTCTAACGGGCCCAAAGTAAATGATAAATCCGAGCACTTACTTTTTATGTACCTAAACCATATCATGTAGGATCACAACATTCATTGATAAAATAGACTTCAAACAACTCTAACAAACACGCAACCTGTACTCGTACACCACACAAAAACACGCACACACACCCGCGCGCACTCATGCACGCACGGGCTCGCGCACGCACACAATCACTCATGCCATACGCACGCACGCACGCACGTTTATAATTTCATATGGCATTAAGGATTCTGAATGAACTCTAAATTAACTTTATACAAAATTGTGTAAGTAAACTACTTTGCTGTAAAAAATGATTTAGCGCTATTTTTATCTGAAATTGACAAATTTTAAGATTCGGTTAAATCTCGGTGACAAAATAACCTTCTAACGCGCCCAAAGCAAATGATAAATCCGAGCACTTAATTATTATGTACCTAAACTGTATTTTGTAAGATAACAACATTCATTGAAAGAATGCTTAAAAAAACACGTAACCTGTACTCGTACACCACACACAAACACACACGCGCGCGCACGCACCCACGCAAGCACGTCCTCCCGCACCATGTTACTTGAGAATTTTGTAAATTATTGGATTATATTAACGAGAGAATTTGTTCTGTAATGTTTGTGTTGTTGAAAGGTGTAAAGTATGTAGATATAATGCTTCATTTGCTGTCTTCACCATTATGCATCTTCCCTTCGTTAGCCTAAACTTTGGACAGTAATACTACTATGTAAAACAGTATTTCATTAAATTCTTGAGAACAGTAATGCAAACCGTCCACGTGCGATCGACGAACGTTGCGAAAATATTGAGAATCATCGTAGGCCTTTTTATAAAAAAAGCATTCGAAAACTGCAAAAATAGTCAAAATCCTGGATATCACAAAATTGCGATTGTTTTTAATATTCTAAAAAACCAAATACTGTTTATAATTGTACAATTTCAAAATATAAAGAAATGTTATGGAATTATAATCATTTTTTGGTAAAAAAAATGATTTGTTCCTAAAATGTACTATTTTGAAGCAACCAGAATCTGTATGGCACGACGTGACCTTGAGAAGAACTACAACATTATAAATGGATAACGTTTGTTATGAACGAATAAGTTCAAAAATAATATGTAATTAAAAATTATTATTAATTTTATTAAATACAAAAATAAAAAGTTTAGCTCGCGTAGGATTTGAACCGACGACATCTGCTTTGCTAGAGTAGCGCACTAACAAACTGAGCTATCGAGATACAAGCCCCAATCGATGTAAATTTTATCTGTATGTATGTTGAACTGATAAATATAATGAGATTACAGTCAAATTATTCATATTAATGGCCTGCAGTATCGCAAGTATTCACACATACCAAAGCATACTTGGCTGATGCTAAAATTAGAATTTATTTAACAGTTCTACATAAAGACAAAATTTGCATCGATTGAGGCTTGTATTTCAGTTGGTTAGAGTGCTACCCTAGCAAAGTAGATACGTTCAAATCTTACTCAAGGTAAACTTTTTATTTAGGTATTTAATAAAATTAACAATAATTTTTAAAAACATATTTACTTTTGAACTTATTCGTTCAAAACAAAACTAATTGCATATTTTTTAATTTTGGATTCTTTCATATCTTCGATACATTATATATATGAAAATTTCTCGAAAGTTTCTATGGGTGAAGGATTCACATTAGTAAACATTGCCCAACCATTTTGCGTTATCAAATTATTATGTGGTTGAGTTGTGATCAAGGTGTGCCACGTCGTGCCATACTGATTTTTGCTTCAAAATTGTAGATTTTAGGAACAGATCATTTTTCTTTACCAAAAAATGATTATAATTCAAACTACGTTGTGCCATAACATTTCTTTATATTTTGAAATTGTACATTTATGAACAGTATTGTTAGGTTAAAAAAAATGATTAGTGAGTAGTGTGCTACACTTTGGTTTTTCAGAATATTAAAAATAATCGCAATTTTGTGATATCCGGATTTTGACAATTTTTACAGTTTTCGAAAGATTTTTTTATAAAAAGGCCTACTATGATTCTCAATATTTTCGCAACGTTCGTCGATCGCAGTGAACTAGCAGTACTGTTCTCAAGAATTTGAAAAGTTACTCTTTTATAGAGTAGTATTACCGTCCAAAATTTGGGCTAATAAAATACATGGGGAAGATACCTAAGGGTGAGCACAGCAAGTGAAGCATTATATCCACAAACTTTACACCTTTCAACAACACAAACATTCCAGAACAAATTCTCGCCTTGTATAACCCAACAATTTACAAAATTCTCAAGTAACGTGTGTGCGTGCATGTGTGTGTATGTGCGCATGCGTGCGTGGGTGGTTGTGTGTGTGTCTGTATCTGTGTCTGTGTCTGTGTGTGTGTGTCTGTGTCTGTGTCTGTGTCTGTGTCCGTGTCCGTGTCCGTGTCCGCGTGCGCGTGCGTGGGCGCGTGCGTGGGCGCGTGCGTGTGCGCGTGCGTCCGTCCATGCGTGTGTGCGTGCGTTCGTGCGTGCGTGTGTGTGTGTGTGTGTGTGTGTGTGTGTGTGTGTGTGTATTTGTCTGTGGTGTGCGGGTACAGTTTGCGTGTTTGTTAGTATTGTTTGAAATCTATTTTTTCAACGAATGTTGTTATCTTACAAAATATAGTTTAGGTACATAATAATTAAGTGCTCGGGTTTATCATTTGATTTGGGCCCGTTAGAAGGTTAATTCGTCACCGAGCTTCAAGTGAATCTTAAAAGTTGTTAATTTCAGATAAATATAGCACTAAATGAATTTTTACTACGAGGTAGTTTACTCACAGTTTTATATATGGTAATTTAGAGTTCATTCAGAATCCTTAATGCCACATGAAATTACAAACGTGCGTGCGTGCGTTCTTGCGTGCATGCCTGCGTGTGTGTGTTTGCTTGTGGTGTACGACTACAGGTTGCGTGTTTGCCAGTATTGTTTGAAGTTTATTTTTTCAATGAATTTTATTATCCTACAAAATATACTTTAGGTACATAATAATTTAGTGTTCGAATTTATCATTTGCTTTGGGCGTGTTAGAAGGTTAATTCGTCACCTAGCTTCAACCGAATCTTAAAATTTGTCAAGTTTAGGTAAATATAGCGCTAAATGAATGTTTACTGCAAAGTAGTTAACTTACACAATTTTATACAAGGCAATTTAGAGTTCATACAGAATTCTTAGTACCATATGAAATTATAAATTAATCGGACGTAGTTAAACGTACAAAATATATTCTTTTCCGAGGGGTCCTAACAGTTCTAATAGCAGTACAATGAAAAACTTATTTAGGAACAACGATATTGTGCTCTTTCAAGGTCAACAAGAGTGAAAAAGTCATTAGCGAAAGTGCCATACCAGATATCTCCATCAAAAAACCAAAACATGACTTTAAAGCACACTTATAATTAATCGGAAAAACTAAATGTAGTAAAGTAACAATTAAAGGCATTGTAATTGACTTAAAATGATTTGCTACTTAATCACGGGCGGGGTATTACACCAATATACATGAAAGTATTCATAATATTATTGAAACTTAGTATTAAAGAAAATAACTTAATTTAAAGTATTTCTTACGGATGGTATCGCTAATACTGTGAATGAGTAATTCCACAAATTTTATTCCACGAAATTCATTTTCTAAATAAACTCACAGGACTTTACAATGCCTTTAGAGTAGAAAATAATCGATACAATCGCCGTTTCAAAGTATCGCCTCCAGGATACAATAAGAAAAAATAAATATACGCTTTGTTTTAAGAAGTACAACTAAATTGTTTATTTCTGGATAAAATCGGTATAAAAGTGATTAAATTAGAAACCATATAAGAAGATTGGAAATTCCACAGAGAATGAATTGAAATTGAAAGATATCTCCTTTCGTTTAGCTAATCCTCCCATTAAATAAAAGTTATGCTATCCCTTAATTACTTCTGTTGTATAGAAATAAATTCTACTCTAGGCAATTTCTGTATATCGTGAAGTATTTATTAAGATTAACAAGTAATATTAATTTTTTGGGTTCTTATTTCTTGGCTTTACCAATTGCCTTCATATACAGAGGAGTTTGAAACGAACCACAAGTAGTATTATGCTAAAAAGGAACTAAAATTAAATATAGATATTTTATATTTTCAGTTATCTCTGAGATTAATTTTATGTAACACTACTTTTTAATTACCAGTTGTCTAATTTCATAAATCCTTGACATATCAAAAAAATTAAATAATTTACAAAATTATTTAATTTTTAGAAAAAAAATATTTAAATTCAACATGTAATGTGCATTTATTACATTTGCTTAAATGAAGTTTTGTTATTGAGGCTATATGATAAAAATAAATAGCATAATATATGACCTGTTTCATTCACGAACATTCTAATGGTAAGATCGTCATATACGCCTTGAATACAGAACTAACTTTTTTTTTTTTTATGATTGTGGACCTGAACAGGCTAAATAAGGCCTATCGTGCTAAAGCACTCAGGAACATAGGAGGATGGATAGAGGGATGATGAGTAGACATATAAGGCCGATCCTGGACCAGTTCAAGGTCACCCATGTAAATCTTATGGGGATTTATTTCAAGGTCAAGTGAGTTTTCTCGTTATGCCAGAACGCTCCACGTCTCAGCATGCTTGTGGTGGGGATTTAAATTTTGAGTCACTCGCCCTCTGGTGGTGAAATCGAAGCTTTTGGAGCTCTTTCAAGGTCGAACTTTAAGCGGGAGATTTAAAATGTAGTTGGTCAAGGTCAAAGCTAAAAGTTGCAAGGTAATCATAAATCAAAAATAGTTTTGAAGGTCAAAGGTTATTGACTTACGGTGGTGTCATATTTCTTAGAAATATAAAAGGTCAAGGTGAAAAGCTAAAAATAGAAGTTGCAAGGTAATCATAAATCTAAAATAGTTTTCAAGGTCAAAGGTTATTGACCTACGGTGGTGTCATATTTCTTAGAAGTATAAAAAGGTCAAGGTGAAAAGCTAAAAATAGAAATTGCAAGGTAATCATAAATCTAAGAATATAAATTTCAAGGTCAAACTTTTAGCGGGAAATATAAATTTTTGGAGCTGATCATCATCATCATATTATATTTATAGTCAAGGTCAACAGTAGGTATTTAACAAGTTTAAGCATGTTGTAATATGTAGGACGCATATTTCTTATATAAACTGCAGCGAGCTGTATGTTGAGATCAGTCTGCAACACATAATTGTTAAATATGGAATTAACAGGGTTAAACCAAAGCACCTATTGCAAACCCTTTAAGAATGCGTGCGAGCTCGATATATCGAGAAAGTATAAAGTAACGAATATGGATATAATTAATACTAAGTACGGTGAACGTATAGTGATAGAAACGGGTGATTTTAAATGTGTATTACCGGAACGCTTTTATGTGTATTTCAAAAAAGAAGAAACACGAATTGAAGAATTTAAAACACTCCTAAACACGAAGGATGTGTTTATAAGTAGTTTGGGTGCAGCTGGCAAAACAACAAACATAACATTTTCTTTTAATAGTAGCACCCCACCATATGTAAAATTGAAATACTAGAATTATTTTCTTAAGCAGCGTTTAGTCATAGTGAAATTGTGAGCAAGTAAAGTCATGCAAGTAGCAATAAAATCATTTCTGGAACGATCCAAACTCAGAAGTTCACCGTTATATATGGATACATCACATCATTGCAGTAACAATCTGAATAATTTAACATTTTGTTGGTGCTGTCAAAATAGTGATGGTAGTAGTAGTAGTAAAATGAAGAGAAACACGATGAAGGTTATTCTTCTGCTAAGACTGACTGCGCATCATCATTTCAATATAAGGATGAAGTGTATAAACAAGCAGCTAAGGAATACTTAATCGATTGTACCTATTATAAACTATCGAACGATACTCATCATGCAAAACATCTGGAAATTGGATACAGTACACACTCAACCTTGCACCAGTGGTGCGTATTGGTGTAATTGTGATCAAAGCAATAATGTAGTGTTGGATATGAAGGAATGGAATGAGCTTCTAAGATGGCATTCATATGTAGAATTACAATTTTTTCGATCTCAAGAAATTGAAAATGAAATTGATTGGTCAAATGTAAATGAAGAAGATATAATCTATGATCAACATTATGAATCTCTATCTAGTAATCTTGGTATTTATTACAATTGGGAATTAATTAAAGGATATGACAGAATTTTGAAAACTGTTATGATAGAAAACTACAAGTGCTGTTCTTGTACATTCAACTCACATAGTATAGAAGAACTATTCAATTTAAAGGATATAGTAAGCTATAGATTGGAATTTCTTGAATCTTACAATCTGGTGTGTTTTTATGAAAAGTTCATACAACAAGTTGTTGACTACCGTCGTTTTCGTGAGAAAGAATTCAGTGGTGGTGATGATGACATTTATAAAGATATTGATGATGTTATAAATGCTAAGTATAATATTAATTCACATAACACTGTATGTTTAATGGAAATTTTGTATTATCGTCCTGCTTATCTAATGTATAGCATTTACTGAATAAAGAAATAACTATGATTTGTTTTTCTCAATTTAGGTATAAATACCCCCTTCTATCCATCCATGTAAACAATGCTAGTTAAGAAGCGAAAGAGTGTAGGTGGTGGTGGTTTGGTGAATGGTCTAATCAATAAACTTCCGTTTGAATTGCATTTACCTGGTTACCAGTATTGCGGTCCTGGTACAAAGTTGGAAAAACGACTCGCACGCGGTGACCTCGGCATTAATCAATTAGATGCTCAGTGCAAACTTCATGATATCAGTTACAGAGATTACCGAGATTTAGAAAGTAGACATAAAGCAGATAAAATTTTACAAAAAAGCTTGGGAGCGCTTTAAATCATTAGACGCAACGCTAGGTGAACGAACTGCAGCTTTAGCAGTCAGTACCATCATGAAAGCAAAGAGAAAATTGGGAATGGGGTGTAAACGTCGATCTAATATGAAGAAGAAATGCAATGGTGGAAATTTATTGCATTTACGAAAGACAATAGCTAAAAAATTAAACCTAACGGAAATTTCACAGACACAATAAAGTCAGCGCTTTCAACGGCAAAACGTGTGGTAAAAATTTAGGAGGAAAGAAAACATTAAAGTTCCTAGAGTAATTCCCTACCTAAACAAGGAGGGTTTTACCATTTCTTATTCCGTTATTCGCAGGATTATCAGCAATCGGTGCTTTAGCTGGCGGTGCATCAGGAATTGCTAAAGCAGTCAATGATGCTAAAAATGCTAAAAATTGCAGGAAGAGACATCGCGCCATAATCGCATGATGGAATCGGTCGCTATAGGCTCCATGAATAAGAAAGGCGGTGCACTATATCTAAAACCAAACAAATCTGGTGGTGGTGCATTATACTTAAAACCGTTTCCAAAAACTGAATAGATTACCGAAAGACCGTTAACGGATACTGATTTAAAGAAATACTCCAAAACGTACCGTACTTTAGGGATATTTTTATGAGAGATAGCATGCCTAAATTGCCACGGAAAAATGAATCTGGAATTATTAACTTAGATAGCCAAAGAGGACCAGGTACCCATTGGGTTTGCTACAAAAGCGTGGTAAAAGGGTATGGTATTACGATAGTTTCGGTAATATTCGACCACCAAACGAAGTGATTAACTACTTTCGGGGTGTAAAATATATTATAATTACAACCAAGATCAAGAGTTTAATACAATTATTTGCGGACACCTATGCCTACAATTTTATATAAATAATCAGCACAACATCAAATTTTCTCAGTTATGTCAATAACATTCAGTTTAGAAGGTGTTGGTAACACAGCTAGCTACAACTTCTATCCACCGATAGAGCTAGATTTGGGGAAGAAATACGTTATTGGATTGGTTGGATTTTACGGCTGCAACAGCATTAGAAACATTTATGCAGGCAACGATAGATTTTATTTTAGAACAAATCCATCTCATTTGCAAGTGATTAATATTCCACACGGTGCATATGAGTTAGATGAAATTAACGATTATCTAAAATCTAAAATACCCACAGAAAAGTTTATCATTAGAGCAAACAACAATACACTTAAATGTGAGATAAACAGTTCATTTGAGATTGATTTTACTAAAGAAAATTGTATTGGGCGCATGCTAGGGTTTGAGTCTAAAATATTAGAACCAAATATTTACATACATCTGCGTTAGACATCCAAATACTTAAACACACTAATCTACACGTAGAGTGCAACATTATAAAGGGATCTTATCGAAACGGGAAACCTGCTAAAGTATTATATGAGATTGATGTTTCAGTTCCTCCAGGTTATCGTCTAGATAAAACTCCGAGCAATACTCAATATTTAGAAGTAAACACTGACATTATTAGTAATATAACAATTAATTTGACTAATCAAAAGGGTGAATTAATAGACTTTGGTGAAAGTGAACCATTCACTGTACGCTTAGAACTAAAAGAACATGGGTCTGAGAATTAATCCAGGACCAATTCCATCTTTCAAAACTCATATAAAGACATCATCCCTACAGTAAGTCATTAATTAGTCATCAACCTTCATTGCGGTTAACATCTGCAGAGAAATACTTTTTAACGTCAATAGGTTTAAAAGTTCTCAACCACAATGGCAGAATCGTTAAACGTCTTTCAAAACGTACATTTTGATGATACTATAATTAAATCAGATATTCACACTTATCTTCCATATGGATCTTCTAAATATGGACCTTCCGAAGAAATACGAATCTTAATTCAAAGTCAAGATCTAATTACGGCTACTTATGATAGTTTTCTGTACATAGAAGGTAAACTTGAGCTCAAAAAGAAGATGAAAGAAAAGCATGCAGCTTAACCAACAATTTCCCGAACTTTCTTTTCGAAGAAATTCGTTATGAGTTAGGTGGTCAGAGAGTGGATGTTTGTAGAAATCCAGGAATAACATCTACGCTTAAAGGATATATTTCTTATACGGCAAGCAAAAGCAAAGCACTAAGTCATTTAGGATGGTCACCAAAGAATGAAGAACCATTACAAGTAGAATTCGATGAGCAAAATGGAGAAAAATCTTTTACAGTATGCATACCATTGAACCACATATTTGGAATAATGGAGGATTATCGTCAGGTAATCGTGAATATGCGCCAAGAGTTGGTTTTAATTCGATCTAGAAGCGATACAAACTGTTACTATGGTGAAGTCGATGCCGCAATAACCTTAAATAAAATTCAATGGAAAGTACCGCACTTAACACTTAGTGATGCTGCGAAACTTAACTTGTTTCAAGGAATCAATAAAAATTCTATTATTACTGTTCCATTTCGACAATGGGAGTTGTATGAATTGCCTGCTTTAAAACAAGCAACCTCAGACATATGGCCAATAAAAACATCAACGCAACTGGAAAAACCACGTTGGATAATTGTTGCATTCCAACAAGGTAAAAGGTATACAAGGTCAGCAAGGGCTGGAAATTTTGATCACATTAACATCAGAAATCTTAAAGTACATCTGAATTCTGAGTATTATCCATATGAAGCAATGCATTTGAACTTCAGTGCCAACCAATATATACCTGCCTATCGCAATTTTTGAAATTTCGTTGTGATTACTATGGTGAAGATGATAAAGATGCATTATTCAACTATTCCGAATTCAAATCATGTCCAATATTTGTAATGGACTGCTCTAAACAAAATGAATCCTTAAAAACTCAACAGTGGACATCAAATTGGAAATGGAATCTCTAACACCTTTCGATAATGGAATCGTTGTATATGGTCTTATTCTCCATGATGCTATTGTACAGTACAGTCCACTCACCGGAGAAGTGAAAAATTATAATTATTATTGTAGTATAGTCTAATATATATAAATAAAGATGTTGTAATTATTCGTTTAGTTTTATTTCATCCATCAAAGATGAAAGTAGTTGCTCAGAAACAAAAACTCTCAATTCAAAATCATGACTTTGATGAAAAGTCTATTACTTCAAAACATGGTGATTTACTTCCTAATAGTATACGTGGTATTATATGCGGTCCCTCCAATTGCGGTAAAACAAACGCAATGATCAGTCTGCTTACTGAAAAAAATGGTTTGAAATTTAAACATGTATACGTATACTCTAAGTCATTGAATCAAAACAAGTACAAACTTTTACAGGAAATCTTACTTCCAATGAAGGACATAGGTTACTTTACCTTCAGCGACAATCAAGATGTGATTGAGCCTAATTGTGCAAAATCAAACTCTATTTTTATTTTCGATGATATCGCTTGTGAAAAGCAAAATAATATAAGAGCATATTTTTCTATGGGTAGGCATAACGATATTGACTGTTTCTATTTGAGTCAAACTTACAGTAAAATTCCAAAGCAATTAATTCGTGATAATGCGAATCTAATTATATTATTTGAGCAAGATGAATTAAACTTAAAACATGCGTATGAGGATCATATAAGTCCCACCATAAGCATGAAATTGTTTCGGGACATGTGTTCAAAGTGCTGGGTAGATCCGTTTGGTTTCATGGTCATAAACAAGGATGCTGAAGTTAATAATGGTCGCTATAGGAAAGGATTTGATGAATATATAATACCTTAAACTGGTTTCAGTAGTAACTGATCTGTTTAGGTATTAACAGCTATCTGTTTAGTGTAAACAGCTACCTGTTCAAGGTGAACCGGTACCTGTTTGTCGCAACAGCTACCTGTTCATGGTAAACGGGTACCTGTTCATTAAATCCGTTTTGGTATATAAGGCGAATATATATATATAATACCTTAAACCGCATTCAGCAGTTTAGTAGTAACTGATCTGTTTAGGTATTAGCAGCTATCTGTTTAGTGTAAACAGCTACCTGTTCAAGGTGAACCGGTACCTGTTTGTCGCAATGGACAACAAGGAGAGGATATTAAAGAAAAAAATTATTCAGGCTCGTAAAATAATACGGCAGAAGTATAACAGTATTAAGACTGCTCGCATTGATAATGAAAGAACATTCGAAAGTACTTATAAGCCTTTAATAGAACCTCTAACTGAAATAGTAAATAAAATCGATAAAAAAACACCTAAAAGGAGGAGGAGGTCATTGATGTTAAACCTAAAAAACCACCCGTATTGATATTTCCAAGAAAGCACGCCACTATCCCCACTAGTCCGCTAGCTCAAGTTCAATGGACCCCACGTCTCACTCCATTAGGTGATTCAAGTAAGGGTGCTACTAGTCCACTAGCTCAGCTTCCGTTTTTCAAGAAATCCTCCTCAAGTCTTCCATCTTTCTTGGAAACATCAGTCATGGGGGAGATTAATACTGGGGAGGAAGAAGAAGAACTGTCTAGTATCGTAGATGATTCCCATAATGAACCCATCTCGGAAGAATTTCTCGAGCAGTACAATGAATTGCCGCGTATATATGTTGAACGTATTTTGAAGAATGCTGAAGGTGATATTGATCATACGTATGGAGTCCACTATGATACCAAAACTGATAAATGGACAATTGGTAATACACCCATCACAATTAAAGGAGACGATATAATTATTAAAGGTGTCACGTATAAAGGGACTCCAGGATTATATGATCTGCTTATTATGAATGAACCCGACTTAAGTCTAGTAAAGTCAACAGATAGAAAAAATATAGAACTATTTTAGAGGCTACGAATGTAGTAAGGCGAGATTATGACATAAGTGCACAGATTCGAGGAAGCCGCAGCAAAAAGTATACACAAATAATCAAACCCTTGCTGTCATCATCACCCACCACAACCAAGGGAGGAGGTGGAGCTATATTTTTTAAGGAATTAACAAACAGACCCATTGAATATAAATATTGGAATGATATACATGAACTAATTCGTGATCTGGAAGTATTGTGGGCAGAAAAATTAGCGGAAACACAGGTGTTGTAAATGACATAATATCAATTGTAGAAGAACTATATGAAGATGGATACATTGAAAAACCGAACAACCGCTTTTTAAACAATATAAATGAGAATGCATTGATGTCGACATGTCACAACTAAAATGCCCCTTGACAAATTTGGACGTTCATATGTCCAGTATCAATTAAAGAAACTAGCCCTCAGTTTAAACAGATTGATGCTAATCAATTTGATATTGAGAATAAGAGACTCAGCAATGTGGCCAATCCCATAGATCCTCAAGATGTCATCACTAGGCAATATTATGTATCAACAAGGTTCGATTTGGATGGAAATCGTTTGACACAGTTGGTGACCCTGAAGAAGATGGTGATGCTATAAATAAAGGATACCTTGATTTCTGTTTACAAGCAGTTCGGAACACTTTCAAAGGAAACGCCAACGCTTATCTAGCGCTGGAGGAAAAATACATCAACTTAAAGAAATTGTGAATAAATTAGCACCATGTCCAAATTACAACTCGTCAACGAATTGCACAAACCTGCACGAAAAATTTTAAACGAAGGCGAACAATAATTAGAGGTTTTGATGATCTTTGGCAAGCAGATTTAGCTGAATTTAACACATATGCCAAACAAAATAAGGGTTATAAGTATATATTAGTGGTCATCGACTGTTTTTCGAAATACTTATGGACTAAAGGATTAAAAACGAAAACAGGTCAAGAAGTTACCAAGGCCATGCAAACAATCTTTGAAAAGGTCGGAAACCTACCAATTTGCAGACAGATGCAGGAAAAGAATTCTACAATGCGCATTTTACTAAACTAATGCATCGTTATGGAGTCAATCATTACTCTACCTATAGCACAAAGAAGGCTGCAATTGCTGAACGTGTTATCAGAACCATTAAAGGTGCTCTATATAAGTCATTCAGCCTGCAAGGTAAATATAAATGGATTGATACAATTGATACCATAACGATGGATTATAACAATCGTAAGCATAGAACTATTAGAATGAAGCCCAAAGATGTTGGTAATCATACAAAGCTAGAGGCTTACACTAACATAAAAATATTCGATGGGAATCGATATTCTGGGTGACATAGTACGAATCAGTAAATTTAAAATATTTTCGCCAAAGGATACACCCAATTGGTCTAGTGAACTATTTAAGATTGTGAAAGTTTGCATTACTAACCCCACTACGTACATGCTTGAAGACATGAAGGAAATCCTGTACTGGGAGGGTTTTATGAACATGAATTACAAAAACAAAGTATCCGATGTATATCTAGTAGAAAAAGTGCTTCGCTCCAAGAATAATAAGTTATTCGTAAAATGGTGGGATTGGATGAAAGATCATGGATCAATAAGGATGATATTGTTTTATAACATTTAACCTGTACTTTGTGAAACAAATTACTTATATTAGTTATATATATATAGTTTGTAGAAAAGGATGTAGCTCTTAGATGAAATAAAACACACAAAAAATAATAGTATTTTATTTTTAAATATTACATTTATTTTTAAAATTTCATTATCTTATAAAGTGAACCTAAAGTACTTATATAATCACTTAAATTACTGGATGGCCATATACCGAATCTGGCCCACACCTCCATCCCAAACAGGAATTTGAATTTGTTTCACCTTTATTGATGTTGTCTAGTATCCAGTAATAAATTTTGTGGTGCTCATCGTTTTCCCACGGTTGAAACTTATAGTTGATATTTTGTTCTAATAATATTTCAATCAAAATATCGAGGCACTTGTAGTTAGCATAATATGTCGATTTCTCAATACATTCAGTTATAATAAATACAGTGTCCTTGTAAGCAATATTTTCTAACGTAGATTTAACATTTGTTGAATCATGAACCCTTAATAAATCATATAGATACATTTTAAGCGGTATGTCACCAAGTACACTCATATCGTCTAAGATCCTATCTACTTTATCAAAAGTTAATGAATTGTAGCCTTTATCGGTACACAATTTCATAAAACTTTTAATGGTATCGTCTAATTTAATTTTTTATCAAATAATGTCCTAATAATAATTTCATTTGCACACTTTGAGTTTATAGCACACCAGTAAAAACACTCATCAGGAATAACAATATTTTGTAATATATTCAGTATAAATGTATAGTTTTCAGGAGAGGTCAAAGAACGCTTCAGGTACTTTTGTATATTTGATCACTACTGCACTGCAGCTCTTCCTGCAAGTTGACTTGAAGACTGCTCATTGTTTACTGAAAGTTATACCCCATGGTCTAGTATCAGTGAAATCAAAATTTACTAAGCGTTTATCGTCATAAGGATTGAGTATGACTTTATTTTGTTTAATGGTAAACACATCATGTTTCTTTGACCTTATGAGATGTTGATAGCGCCTTATTACACTACTCTCAACAGGACCTGTTTATAATCATTAATCGTGATCTGCCTCACGCTTGCTTGCGTAGAACCCTTTGATTTTTTACAACCTTTTCATCAACCGTGTAAGCATACATTTTTGCACGAAGTCCTACAAATTCAACCATAATTTCGCCATGGTTTTCATCTTTCATTAAGCCGGGACCTTTTGTTTACTAATGGGAGTCCAAAGATGTTGTCAGGACTATAATCAGATGTATCGAATTTATCAATGTCCTCTTTAATACATTGATAGATATCGGAACCGAAAAGGCGTATATGAGACTATCCGTATCCGTGTACAAGAGCTTAGCATTATTATGGAACTTGGGTAGCGTGTAGCCGTAATGAAAATTATATAAAAAGTTTTTGAAACGTCTAAAACACTGAATCCTGCATATATAGGTTTATTGAAATATACTTCAAGCTTATTCATTTGAATGATAAGCATATCATTGTCAAATATTGTACAACTATGAAAATTTGGTTTTGATATGTAAGCACGAGCACCATAGCGACCCTCCCATTTCGTTACTAGCCGTATGTCCTTATGTTTACGTACATTTTCCATCAGCTTCCCAAAACACTATTAATCATTAATTTATAGAAATTTTATCGAATTCATTTTGAGATTGCTGACGCATGGCTGTATTTAAATCTATATATTTTTTAACCACGGAGACTGTTTAAAACGTAATATACGGTGTACTTTTACCAACTTCAATCCATATTTTAAATATACTTTTAAATTTCTGTAATGAATTACATAATTACGTTTTGGATACAAGGTAAGCAGTAATTTTTCATTTTGGAATCAGACGGGTGGAACCATATGTTCGGGTGCTAGCGGTAGATCACTGTGACTCTCATGTAATTCTATAGGATAGTCTAAATCACACTCGACTATATAACCAATTTCCGAATCATCAGGATGGTTTATTACATCTAAAGTTTCAAAATTAGCTTCATCAACAAAGAAAAATCGCCAAATGGTAGAAATTCTGACATGGTGGCTCCATATAAATTATTACGTCGTAGTACATTAAATACACACTTTCAGAGGTAGGATCAAATTTTTCCCCATGTACTTATTGTTAGCTTTAGCATACCGATTTGAACATTGAGCTACACCACCTCTAATCCTCTTTCAATAAACATTAACATATCAATGTCTGTAAATAATTCTAACTTTACTTGTGTAATTTTAAGCATAGCATCGAATGCTAAACCGGGAGCTGTATAATAGTGCAGAGGATCAAGCTCGTAAGTACTTATACAAGTTTGCCGAAAGTTCTCGAAAATATCCGCTAAAAGTAGAACGTCTGTTTTAGATACAAATCCGAGTATTCCCCTAACGATTTAATACTAAATTTGTTCCAAACGTTAACCGCATGCTCAAAACTCTCATCACTGATTCCCTCATTATTAAGATGACTGAAAAATGCTTCTTTAGGAGGGAGCGTGGTCTCGTTTAATTTCTCCCAGTATCAATATACTCATAAGGAAACACACCTTTGCGAACTAGTAAAGAAAATTCTTCTTCATTGTTACATTTAGCTCGGGTAATAACTTTTTACTATTTTCCAAATAGTTTGATAACTTTTCAATACTACTACTCATAAATCTGAAAGAGTCAATAAATCTAAACTTAATTTTACTACCTTCTATTACTTTTGTGAAAGAGATATATCTTTCTTTGTTTATGGGTAGGAGTGAAATCACCGGGAATAGTAGCCAATTCTCTAATGACGAAATGGCTATCATAACCTGACAAATTATGAAACACAACCGGTAAGATGTGAGAGTCTTTATAGTTTAGGTTACAATTCTGATGTGATGCTCCTCGAAATGCTCCGTGAAATGGTTATGGTCTCTACCTTTATATCATTATCTGTAAATGGTTTTCGCAAATGTGACAAATCGTAGTGCTTTCAAAGTGTTCAACCTGATTGGGAGTTAAAGTACCCATAGGAATTATTTTATTAATGATTTCGGTGCTCCAATGTGCAATACTTTGAAGCTCTTTAACAAACCATTGAATGCAATCATTTCCTCTATAAAGCCTAAATCGAGATAAAGAATCATTGTATGAACACTTTAAGTAGTAAGCAATGCTAAAGGGTATATGTTTGGAATGAAATAGAGTATTACCCCAAGTGATGTTAAATTTGTACACTTTTCTAAAATACTTTCTAAATCCGCATAAATTACAAACGGTGCCTTTTCCTGAAATGCGAAATTTTTGAACTGCAGAACATCTCCGCTTCGGTAGGCATCCTGACTGAACATTGATTAAGTTGATGGCAGAGAGTGACATGTTTTTGTAGAAGGTGATCTGAAGAAAAGTGATTCAAGCATTGATAACAAATAAACTTCTTGTGCCCCTACTCGATAGTTGTTTAGAAAAAGAGCTGACATATTTTTAATCCACGCGAAATGATAAACAGTATAATTTTTGTATTAATAGCATCAGCAGTAGAACCCGCAGAATGATAATTAGGCGAAAGTACTAAAAGATTTATAGGTTCCTGACACTATTTTCTTGATTTACACTTAATACTAGCGGTAATACACCTTTCCCTGAATACAAAACAAATTAATGGAGAGGTTGTTTAATTTTCAAATTTTTTACATCATCTATTTTAATGGGAAAGGAATTGAACCATAATTCAAAACATCTCTAAAATGAGGATAACTGTAAACTCTATCTGAATGAAGTTGCACTGGGTATAATGCCGAAACAACGGCCCACAGGAAGCAGTACTCGTCATCGTTCTTAACATTCACTACCGCATGCTTTACTGCTATGAAGTAAGGAACTTTAACGTAAGTCGAAAGGCCACCTCTAAATGGAGTATAGCTATTAATATTCACCTTTAAATGTAAAACTTCATGTAATGCCCAACCAGAATCCCTTTCGGAAAACTCCTCTAATTTTTTGTAATTTGTAATAAACGTTATTGTTATACCACTCACGCAAATTGGTGGTAATATCGATGACATAATTTTTATGGCAAATGTCTTCAACTCAATAACATGATTTTGAGGTTGCATGAAATTGCAGACTAAAATGACATTGACCTTTAGCATCGTTTGTCTTAGCATTACTTTAACCTTTCGCGCAAAACTATTGTATGCATTTTGTAAAAAATAAGAGGGTCCTTGATGTTTGCTATATTGACTATAATTCCAGTAAAACCTACCATTAAAACATGAATCTAGAGAGTACCAACTTAATTTGCGTACGCTTTTTAGTAACATTCCACTACCTGTTTTCTCTGAAGCGTCTTTAACTGTTTAACTCTTATAAGATAACACTTTAGCAATGATAAATTACTTTCGAGTTTAAGCAAATTTTCGCATGTCTCTAAATAAATTTTATTTTGAATTATATCTGCAATAGCTTAATATTAGTGTTAATTATACGGATGTGCCTTTACAAATTCATTTTGGGTTTTCAACAATGGAATAATATTTCTTGTTAAATTAACAATATCACTACTGTTGGGTATACCGTTACTCATAGTTACCTTCAAAACTGTATCCAACACTGCAAGAAAATATGAAGCACACGATTATATAGTAATGGAAACAAATATTATATTTATTTGATATGTAAAAATTAAAATTTAAGTAACTATAGAAGTACTTTAGGTATACAATTGCAATTCTAGTCGTGAGTGCAATATACTGACTGGTACAAAACTGTCTTTATCTCCTTATATAGTAATATAAACCCAGCATTCAAGGTCAAAACTGCTTATAACTTGTTGCAAGAGCTTCAGTGTGCATAGATTGCATTTTGTAGCGTTTACTGGGAACATATATTAACCTTGACATCAATACTGTTCTCATGACTCATGCTGCATCACCTTTGCTTGCTCAGGTCATTGTACTAACCACTTCCACTTGTTATCAATTTTGTTAACGTTAACAGATCTATGTGTATATAACGTTAAAGTTTTAATTGAATACTCATTAATTATTCACCATTAGTAATGGCTTCATCCAGTAAACGATCTAAACTTTCACTAAAGACAGGCAAAACCTTGTATTTTACATGATGTTTTGGTGCGCCCATCAAATAACACCGCACAACTAGCATTCAAAGAGACCATCCATCATAAATAACATGAAACCAGCACCCTTCGAAGAGATCCCCATCATCTCCATCAGGGATAGTGATGTAGAGGATGAATTTTCGAAGTATTTCGAGAGGTATGTACAATTTTAATTAATTAATATTATAGTTTCCTTTCATTAATTCATAGAGAATTTTAGTACAAATAAAATTATTCATTTTTCAGCATAACACCAGCAACCACGGTTATAGCAACACCCCACAACCACCACCGTTGCGAAACCTGCAATATGGAGGAAAAAATTTGACTCTTATAGAAGGGCATCTCACACAGCAGGATTATGAGCACGATCCACCGACCCTTCAAGCCTTTAGGGAAACAAGTATTCGGTGGTTGCAAAGCTTCACAATGACTATTTGAATAGTGAGGTGGTTGGAGCGAGCGGAAAAACTGGATAAAGAACTGAAGGAGGCTAATCAATATTTAGAGTGTGTGCGGCAAAATATACTAAAGACTGAAAATATATTGCTTACGTTGGAAGGGATGGATGTTGATGTTTTTGTGGAATTTATTGTATCTTTTCATTATACAAAATAAATGTAAATTGTTTTATATTTTTATTATTTTTCATGAATTATTCCCATTATCCAAAAATTTTACTACAGCTAAAAATTTGAGTGATAGTCCAAGTTGCGCTAGAAAAGTGAAATTAAAACATCTGAAGTCTGACTTACTCATGCATAAATTTCTGCATCAAAGTAAAGCAGTCCTTTTGCAAATTTTAATTGCATGCTGCGTTACAAATTTTTAACTTATAATAAGTTAAGGAAATAATTGAATCCTTGAGTAAGTGCTGAATACAAAATGTTAATTTCAATTAATTTTGTAATTATAGGAAATAATAACTTAAAAATACACTAAGAAGGTTATTGCAAAATATCATATATAAAGCATATATAAAGCATATAAAGCATATAAAGAAAGTGTGAAAATATAATACAGTTAAAAGAAAGCTTGCGTTAAATAAAAGTTAAAACAGTTCTCAAATGCATGTAAATCTGAAAACTTTACAGCATGTATTTAGCAACACAAATGACACAATTGCATTCATATATATTTTACAAATCCTGTTTAAAAGTTGTAATGTAAATTGATGACATAGAAATAGAATGTTCGCTAAATGCTTTACAGCAAAAACTGCGTTCATTATCCTACAATGATTATTAACGCTGCACCGAAAATTACAAGTCATGTTTTAAGTGTTGTTTTAAAATTGAATTTGGTAATTTAAAGAGCATTTAGATACATTAAATGGATAAATGGCATGCATATGTTTCTTCTGAGCTTACGTAAGTACAAAAAGGTGTGTTTTAAGTGCTTTTTGTTGTTTCAAAATGGAATTGGCCAATTTAAGTGTAATTTTTCATATTTTGGAAAAATTATTACATCAAATGATAGATTACCACTTCTACAACACAACTGCGTTGAAAAAAAAATTTTTTTTTTCTCGGAATTAGGCGAAAAATTTAAATTTTTAAGAGCGCATTTTTCTAGGACTTTACTAACCCCCTTCCCCACATCCCCTCCTACACCCTGCCCCGGAGGACGTCCTCGTCGACTCGTTTTTTATCTCTTTCCATAGATATGTACATACATCTTTTCTTATCACACACTTTCAAACATACATCACTTTCTAGTTCAAGTACATGTCTATCGTTTACACAACAATAATTGCAATTATGCATTCCATTCTAGTACAGTACTTGAATATCATATTACAAACCATACTTATAATACTACATGGATGCATTTTTGCAATTGCATGCTTTTTACTCATTACGAGTACAATCCATATAAGTTGAATTGTAATTATGTATATATATGTAAGATGTCTAAAGATTCATTGTGAGCGTTATTATTACTTTATTTCTTGTAAAATCGTTAAAATCTATTTTAGAAAAAACCGTATTACAAATAGTTTACAAATTAGTTACACTATTATTTTATTTTATCATATTTCATATTGGTGCTTGATTTATTTGGGAAAAATGCATTCTAATAGTAAAAGAGGACCTTCAATTTTTTCCAATTTTTTAGTTCTATCTTTGCGCTCTTACTTATTGGATATATATACGGAAATTCAGAATTTTTGGGTAAAGGATTATCGAGTTGTGATTTATTAAGCAATTTCAGTAGTACTTTCATTGCTAACATGAATTGTTCCATCACATTTTTTTATCACATTTTTTTGTGTTTTCAAATTTTGGAAACTGCTATAATTGGCGCTCTTACTTATTGGGTATATATACGAAAATTCAGAATTTTGGGTAAAGGATTATCGAGTTGTGATTTATTAAGCAATTTCAGTAGTACTTTAATTGCTAACATGAATTTTTCATCACATTTTTTATCACATTTTTTTTGTGTTTTCAAATTTTGGAAACTGCTATAATTGCGCTCTTACTTATTGGGTATATACGAAAATTCAGAATTTTTGGGTAAAGGATTATCGAGTTGTGATTTATTAAGCGATTAACAACGTTCAATTACATATCAAAACTACAAACTTTATCATTAATCATTGAAAATTTTTTTTCACATTTTTTAGTTTTGAGAATTTTTGGACTGCTACCTATTGCGCTCTTACTTGTTTAGTATACATGCCAAAATTGGAATTTTGGGTAAAGGATTAGTGATTTATAAATAAATATAAATATATATAAGCTTTATGTGTCATTTCTTCCTACATAATTTGTATAATTTAAGTCATGATAAGAAACTCGTTTAATATATATATATCTATATAATTCAATTAAAACCAAACAGAAATTTCACTTTTTTCTTTCTTCTATGCCTACACACACACATTTATTTTTTCAAATGAAGTGCCTTTTCCTTATGCAATATAACATACATGTAATTACTTATTTACTAAAGCACCTTTTCATGGCACATTCACTGAAGTTGCATCATTTTCTTTTTAGCTCATACAGCTCTAAATCTACCTCAATTTTTTATTTCCTTGATTAACACCTCGAGCCTTTTCTTTCTCTCATCAATACTTAATAATTCTTTCTTTCTTTCTCTCCTTATCAATCTTATTACTTTCACCATTTCTAGCAATGAAAAGTTTACTGAATCATGCAATCACGGAGAAGCCTTTTTATTATAAACATGCATCCTTTCAAAACTGCTAACCTCCTCAAAAACTTTAGATTTCTAAGAATGATTACCTTGCAACTTCTATTTTTAGCTTTTCACCTTGACCTTTTATATTTCTAAGAAACCACCGTAAGTCAATAACCTTTGACCTTCAAAACTATTTTTGATTTATGATTACCTTGCAACTTTTTAGCTTTGACCTTGACCAACTACATTTTAAATCTCCGCTTAAAGTTCGACCTTGAAAGAGCTCCAAAAGCTTGATTTCACCACCAGAGGGCGAGTGACTCAAAATTTAAATCCCCACCACAAGCATGCTTGAGACGTGGAGCGCGTTCTGGCATAACGAGAAAACTCACTTGACCTTGAAATAAATCATAAGATTTACATGGGTGACCTTGAACTGGTCCAGGATCGGCCTTATATGTCTACTATGATGAATTGCCAATAGATGCCTATGAACAGCTACCTTAAATTTTCTCATACCATAAGTGAGAGGAAAACAGGAAGTAGGAGATCATTCCAGAGTTTAGAAGCCGTGTAGAAAAATGTGGATTGCGCCCGTTTGGTACGACAAGTGGAGATTTGTACTGCATACTCATGATGTGAATGAGCGAAACGAGTGTTTCTCGCAAAGATAGCCGGAGATGGTATCAAAGAATGTAATTCACCAGCGCAATAACCGTTGTAATAACGATAATACAAAGAAAGAACTGAAACCATCCTTCTGTGCTCAAGGGACTGTATGGAAGTTAAGGACGGGTCATTTATAAGCCTAATCGCTCTCTTTTGAATACGATCAACGATATCGAGAGCGTTTGGGGACAAACCCAAAGGTGAGAATTATATTCCAGATGAGGCCGTTTGGGCCTTATACAGCAGAAGGAGTTTCGAGAGGTAAAGTACTGCTTAGATCTGTACAAAAGCCTATTTTACGAGCAGTGTTTTGGTAGCTGACAGAAGTTCAAATGAGAAGAAGATAGATACCCAACACAGTAATAGAGTCTGAAAACTTAAGAACTGAATTCATACTTACAACAGGAAATGATCGATCTTTTTGGCGGACATCAGGCAACACTGGGTTTTGTTAGCATTAAATTTAACTAGATTATTGCTTCCCATTCGAAATACGTTGAATGTCTTTGTTGATTGAATTTGACATTTCAGCTTTAATTTCTTGATTTGACATAGAAGGTGGATTATCACTATGAGTAGACTGAGATGAACTACAGTGAAGAGTGCTATCGTCAGCAAAGCAATGGATGGGGTTGTTGAAGAAATAAGGTCGTTTAACAGCAGGTGTAGGCGCTATAACGGATTGGTACGCCCGCAACTCTTTTTGAAAAAAAGCCATCAACTACGACACGTATTCGTCTTTATCAAAAACTGAAACCCAGTTGATAAGCGTATCATTTAACCCAACGAGGTGAGTTTGGCAAGTAAAGACTTATGCCAAACCAAATGCCTTTAGATATCTAAAGCGACTACAACTGTTTCACCGGACTGCTCTACTGTATTGTTCCAAACTTGGGTCAATGAAAGAAGATCGCCTGTTGAACGACTTTTAAACCCATATTGGTGGTCACTAAGGAGTTTGTTAGTTTCAAAACGTGAGCAGTTGCTGATTGATGGTTTTTCCATGATTTTAGACAAAATGGAAGTGATGGCAATTGGTCTGTAATTTGAATCGGTCTTATCACCTTTTTGGGAATAGGTTGAACATTTGCTAACTTCCATGATGAAGGGAATTACCCAGAAGATATAGAGATCGTATAGAGCTTAGATAGGACTGGTACTAGTTCGGGGGAACTTCCAGTATTTCCGATTTCCATTGGTGAAGATCAACCAAAATAATAATACATTCAGCGAGACAAATTTTAATGGTACTCTTATGTAGAAAATTGGGCGTAGTACAATTGAATGTGTTAAGTAATCATGCTCCTTATTTCTTATTAATATTTGTATTTATCTTCATTCATCATTTTTGTGTTAATTTATTCCAAAAATATTGAACCAATCTCACAAAAGCTATTCATTTAATATTTATTGTTTAATTTTATTAAAATAATAAAATTAAAAATCAATCTTACCCGGTATGAAAAATGGGTTTATGTGTAAAAGAATTGGCCAACTTTTCATTCCACGTAAGAATTTAATAGTTGCCAACATTCATTAGATATACACATAAAAGCAAGAATAAATTTCAGAGATCACAATTATTGATTTATGCCCTTTTCAGAGAACTTCTTTTAACATAATTTTTTCAACACTTACTGCAGAGTAGCGTATTGGGTAGCTTTCAATATTTTTTTTGGTTCTATTAAAATTCAAACATTCTAAATATGAGCGAATAAAATTTACTATTAACGACAGCAACACATTATATCATTAATGCCCCATGTTGAATGACACGGTTAAATACTCGCATATAATTAAGCAACACCTAGTTTCGAAAATTTTCGTTAGAGGTCGTAATTACAAGGTTAATTAAAAAAAATTAAGTAAGAAAATATATTATTAACCTAAATAAAGTATGTAGATATTTAAATCTAAGGATTATTAGTTATAACTTTTTCTAATAATTTTTTTTTCTTGTATCTATATTAATAAAATGCTGGGGGAAGCAATTAAGCAGAATTCTTTGACAGATTGTCGTAATTTTGGGCTCGAATTAAAGGCAATTTGATGTGAATTAATAAACTATTGAAAATGCTACAACTTTTACATAAGGTATTACGGCGACCCCGAACGCAACCAGTACCCATTATTCGAGCTGTCTCTAAATTTCAGAAGGAATAATAGATCTTTCATGCTTACATTTTGATATATCCCAGTATATTAAAAATATTAAAATAGCATTGGTTTCTGATTACATTATGGCTAATTATAAAAATGAATTGTACAAAAATTGGCGCTAAACTTTAATGAAACAATGGCTGATAAAGCTGATTGTGATGCAACGGGTTATCTATGCCAACCTTGGAAGACAAAATATAATGTTATTTTATACTCAACTGTATAATGGTTTAGTAAGATAAAATAAAATAATTTATTTAATCTGAAGATTTGACCTTTAGGTGTTGGACTATATAGTTACTATTTACATCTTATTTACTATTTATAATGTTGTTTGTATGGTATTATTTACATGTATACTATATTTATGTGATACTATTTCATATTTTATTTACGAGTCTTTGATTTTTCTTTTCCATTCCTTCCTGTCTTGTGCTAATATTCTCACTTGTCCCCACCTTATTCCTCGGTTTTCAGCCACTTGTTTAACTTGTTTTTCCCAGCGTATTCGTGGGCGTCCTACTTTGTTTTTCCCATGGCTTCTCGCTTCATACACTTGCTTAGTAATTCTTTCTTATTTCATTCTAGCTATGTGTCCTAGCCAACTTAGTTGTCTTTCTTCGATGATCCTCTCTATGGGTTTTATCTTCAGCTGTTCCACTACTACTGAATTTCTTATCCTGTCCTCTCTGGTGATCTCTTTGATTCTTCTTAGGAATCTCATTTCCGCTGCCTTTATACGGCTTTTATTTCTTTTTGTTAAAACCCAGGATTCACTTCCATACGTTGAGGCGGGTCTTACAACCTTTAGGTATACTTGTGTTTTGATTTCTTCTGATATCCCTTTTTTTCCCGAAGAATTGATTTATGAGGTAGTTGTATAGCTTTCCTGTTTTTCCCAATCTCTCTGATATTTCCTTGTCTATTTTTCCGTTGTTTTCTATTATAGTGCCCAAGTAGCTAAAGCTTGTAACTTGTTATAATGTTTGTCCGTTTAGTTCTATCTTATGTATTTTTTCTTGATTGGACATTGTCAGTGTCTTTATTTTATTTACGTTTATTTCCATGTTTACTCTATTTAGTTCTCTTTGATATTCGTTTAGGTTGGGGAGTTTTCTTGGAGTTGGCATTTAATATCATCCGAATAGCAATTCTTGGAGGTGTATTGGTTTCCTTTGTCACATCCCTATTGTCGTCCTTGCGCATTTATCTTTGCATTTCCTGATCGCTTTGTCTAACAAGTAGTACGCCCCTTGTCCATTCCTATTTTTATCCTAAATACTTCCGATTCGTCATTATGTGTTCTAATTTTATTTAGATTGTTGCTATATAGTGCCTTAACTATTTATATTATTTCTTCTTCTTATTTTATCGAAAGCCTTTTCCAGGTCTATGAAGGCTATATGTATATCCTCTCCTTTTCTTACTAGCTTTTCTCTTATTTGTCTTAGTATAAATACTAAATCTTACGTGCTTCTTTCTCTTCTAAACCCGTGTTATGCTTCTCCTATCGTGTCTTCTATTTTTTCCTTATTCTATTTTCGATTATTTTCGTGAATACTTTGCTTGGTATACTTGTTATGGTGATCCCTCTATAATTTGAACATTCTCTTGCATCCCCTTTTTATAGTGGTAATATTATGTTGATATTCTAGTTTTGTGGAATTATTTTTGTTTTAATGAACGACATTATTAAGCAGGTCTGTGAATATTGCACTTGCCTGCGTCCCCATGTGTTTTAACATTTTCTCCTGCTGCTTTCCCTATTTTTATTTTTTTTATTTCCATCTATTTATGATGTCCTTCTCATCTGTGAGTATATTTCCTTCTTTGTCCTTTAAGTTGGCCAGTCTCGGTGCTTTCTTCCATCTGATCTGTTTTAGAGTGCCATAAAATAACTTCATTTTTTAATCAAAGTCTTCCCATGATTGTTTCTTTGTTTCCTTCACTGCGTGTTTAACTTCTCTATTACTTGCTCTATATACTTCATAGTCTTCGTCCTTTTTCGTCCATAAATAGTTTTTTCATTTATTCTTTTTATTTTTTATTTTCTGTGTTCCACCATTTACTTCCTTTGTAATATATGTTAGTTGCTTTGCTTGTACCACAGCTATCTCTGGCTGCTATAATCAAATTTTCCTTAAAGTATTTCCATTTATTTTCTACCCCTGTTACCTTTTCAGCTTCATCCATTTTTAATTTATTTTGTAGATTGCTTTGGTACTTCATCATTTAGTCTGTAACTTTTAATGTTTTCCTGTATTATTATTTTCCTTTTGTTTTGTTTCTTCTTTTTCCTGTATTAATTCCATTCTTAGTAGGTAATAGTCACTTCTAATTTCACCGAGTCTTTGAACCTTTATATCTTTGACCACTTTCCTATAATCTCTACTTACTTACAAGTAGTCTATAATGGACTTTTCCTTTCTTGTTTGGAGCACTCTGGTATATTTGTGTATATCCTTGCGTTGGAATGTTGAGTTTGTCAGTATTAGGTCATTTGTCACGCAGTCGTCCTCCGTTGTTATTTCTAGTTGGTTCTCCAGATGTTCCCATGTACCTTTCAGTCCCGTTCAGGTCTCCCATAATTATAGTATTGCCAGTTCCCTCATCTATCACTAATTGTAACTTTTGGTAGAACTTATCTTTTTCTTCTTCTGTCGCATTGTCGTTTGGGCCGTATGATACTATTATTGTGCTATTTTGTCTGTCATCTCAGTTTATTTCTATACTTAATAGTCTTTCATTTATGAATTTTTCATTCTGTATTGTTTTTATTTTATGTGTGCTTACTATCATCTTAATTCCTGTATTCTTACATTTTTCTTTTTTGTTTCCGTTATCCCGAGGTAATCTAACTTTTGTGTTCTCATCTCTTCTATTAGCTCGTCTTCTTTCCTATTTACTCCTCGGTTATCGCAGATGCCCATTCTTATTATCCTTCTTGCCTTCTTTGTTTTTTCTTTACTATTTTCCTTACAGTTTTTTGTATCTATTATCTTCGTATTTGCTTCATCGCCTTTATTTTGTGTTCCTTTTCGTGTTCCTTACCTTCGCCATGTTCATTGTTCCGTTAGTCCATTACGTTGCCTTATCTTCTTTGATTAGTTTTTTTCCCGGGATGTACGTGTTATTTTTCTTAATTGCCCCTACGGGGATCTGTTTGTTACCGTTCCCTTGTTGGTATTGTTTTGTCTTTCTGCGCTTGGTTCCTTGTTTTCTTGCTGCATCTCGTGTGACATACCTGCCTTATTCAGTATTTTTAGTTGGTTATATTTGAGGAATGCTGTTTGTCCCTTTTCTCTAGGTTCTTTCAGTTGTGGTATTAGTTTCCATCTTTCTTCCTGTATCTCTTTTGCGAAGTCTTCGTCTATCCATATATCTGACACTTTCAGGTTCTTTGTGTTTTTTAATATCTCATTCTTTGTACTTTCCTTCATTAATTTTACTAATATTAGCCGGTTCCTTCTGCTAGTGGCTTTCCCTAATCTTCTTACTTCATCTATACATAACTCATTTCATAGCGTTATTTTCGATTTCTTCTATTATTCTGCATACCTTTTCCTTATTTTCTTCTTCGTTCTCATTTACGTCATCTTAGATACCTTTCATTACTAAGTTTTTCACTTTAATTTCTCTTTCCAGCATTTCAAATTTCTCATTTTGTTTTGCCGCTTGTCTTTTTAATTTCGCATTTTCCTCTTTGACCTGTGATATCTCTTGTACTAGCTTTCTAGCTTTCCATTCATTTGGTCCGTTTTATCATTTATAAGTTTGAACATTTCCTCTATTCTTTCCATATCCATTTTTCTAATTATTAGTGTTTAATTGGCTTTTTTTGGATTTATTAGGGGATAATCCTGCGGTATTGTTCTTTGTTATTCATTTACTAACGCTTGTATTTTAGCCGTTTTCAAGAACATTTCTGAAATTGTTTCTGCACTTGGAATTTGCCGGTTTTGATAACCAGCCGAGTACAAATCTCTGATATTTCTAAGTGAATTGCCAGAGTAATGCCATTGAATAAATTTTGTTTTTCTTCAATGGTGTAATTTAAATTTTCATAAACAAATTTTTCTTTAAAAGTAATAATTGTCCCAAATAAAGTTATAATGGTGAATGAATTGTTTTTGAACAATGAATGATTTACAATGACAATTAATAATTATGGTTAGCATTGTCTGTCTAAACCAAAGCAACCTTGACCAGTTATGAAAAGGCCCTTAAGTTTTTCCTAAATTTCTCGAAAACGGATGAACCAAATGTAAATGCAATTGTAACATAAGGCAGCCTTTTTTCCTTAAGAACTTTTATTTGACATTTTACTGTAAAATAATTAGGGAGCCAATATTTACAATAGTTTATTTTAACATGGGAAACCAGAAATTCAAGAGACACAGTGTATAACGAACAGATTCAATGGTCAAGTTCTGATACAATCTACTTATTCTAACGAATAATTTTAATGAATCTCACAAAAAAAGGTGAAATTTAAGAACGAGAAAGGAAAGATTATATCAAAGATAAGGGAAGGAGAAAAAGGAGGGAAAAAGGGAAGGGAAGAAGAAGGGAGAAGGGAGGGAGGGAGAGGGAAAAAAAAGGGAGGGAAAGGGAAAGAGGGAAAAAGAGGAAGAAAAGAGGGAAAGGGAAAGAGGGAGGGAAGAAAGAGGGAGGAAGAGGGAAGAAAAGGAAGGAGGGAAGGGAAAGGAGAGGGAGAGGAGAAAGGGAGGGAGAAAGAGGGGAGAGGGAGGAGGGAGAGGAGAGGGAGGGAGAGGAGGGAGGGGAGGGAGAGGGAGGGGAGGAGGGAGAGGGAAAGGGAGAGGGAGGGAGAGGGAGGGAGAAAAAGGAGGGGAGGGAGAGGGAGAGGGAGAGGGAAGAGGGAAAAGAGGAAAAAAGGAAGGAAAAAAGGGAAAGAAGGGAAAAAAAAAAAGGGGAAAAAGGAAATTTAAATTTGGTAAAATTTATGCAAGGTTTTCATATATTTTTGCTTAAAATAAAAAAATTGAAAAAAAACCCCAAATTTTTTAACGATTTTTTAAATTTTGGTCAACCAATTTTTTTAAATTGAAAAAATTTCCCAATTTTTTTTATTGTTTTTTTGTTTGATTATTCAAAAATTTGAAGAAATCCTCGTGTGTAAAATGTCAACTTTAAATTTTTGTTCAAATTTGGTTCGAAGGGAACCATGCCAAGAGTACGCAAATCAACATTTTTCCCAGACATTTTAAACTCGATTATTGGCATGAGAGAGGGGACCCAAAAAATTTCTCGTTAAACGAAATGTTACCGGTATTGAATGTTTTCAAAGGTCCGAGGAAGGGGAAACAAATCGCCCAGATTTAGACGTCCCCACGGCACGATGGAAGCACGTCGTTAAGACGTTTCCAAAGAGCGTTTCAACAACCGTTATTGCAAATGTTTGTAAGAACCCCAGTTCAATTCACTGTTTTTCCGGATAATGCTTATGGGCGGTTCAACGTTTTTAGTTTTCCTCTTCACCCTTCCCGTTACGCAGGCTGTATGGAGCAAAGAGAAATTCCAAGAATGGCATCGAATGGGTTTATTGCGTGTCCGATTTTGCGGGGCCCCGATAGGGTCAACGGGCGGAAGAACTAAAAAAACTTAGTTTCTTGTCAATAAACGGTGGTTCATTGAAAGAACCCGTTACGTTCCAATTTCACTAAAATCCCATTTTAACAGGATAATGCCCCCTCATAAGGAAGGGCTACAACATTTTTTAAAAATTGCCTTCCCAGGTGAGTCCCTATTTATAATTAACATGTTATATCTAGGAATTAATTTAACCCCTCCAATAACTTCAATTCCGGCAGGAAAGAAGCTTGGGTTATATATACAGGCTTTAATCACGATTATGCGTGAGGTTAAATAAGTCATTCAAATCTCACAACCATTAAAAAAACATTTTTATTTTTGTTCTTTTTTTTCAAATTTTAATCTTTTTTGAATGAAAACATTTACAAAATTTCAACAAAATTTATTCAAAAATTCTAGGTGTTGCTTTTTATAACATATTTGACAAAACTAAACTAATTTGCATGAAATGAGAAAAAGTCTTTATCGAAAATTAATTAAAAGGAGAACACATAATTGAAATTTGAATTAATAATTTAATAAGATTTTAAAAGCGTTTTAAAAGGCCCAATGGTTTTTTAAAAACCCGTTTTTTCTAAAGTTTTTAAAGTAACCGGGGGGGTTTTAGGCCCCGGAAAAAGAAAAATTTTTTGAAAGTTTTTTTTTTTTTTTTTTTTGTAAGGTAAAAGGGTTTTTTGTTTTCTCCTTTAATAAAAAACTTTGGTACCCTTTAAAAGGGGTTAACTTTTTATTAACTTTCCGTTCACCAACCGGAAACTTTTGAAAATTCCCTTAATTTTTTTGCCCCAAAATTCCTTTTTTTAAATTTATATTGCCAAGCATGTGTTATGGATTAAATTTGGATAAAGAATACGTAAATTTTGAGCAGCTTTTATCATGTAAGGTGTTGCGAGCATGAGAAGTAATTTGTCGATTGGAAGTGCATCTGGCAAAAATAAATTAGTTAACCCCTCTTGTAATAAGTCTCGAAATTGTTGTATTATTGGTTTTATCTAGTTGTTTACAACTAATTAGAAATGGTTTGTGGAAACAATTTTCGCCCAAAACGCCTACCATTAAATTTGCAATGTATCTACCGCAATCAGTCATTGCATCGACTACAAAACATAGATATCGATTTTTTATAATTTCTCGGATATTGGCCATGGTTTTTGCGTAGCAGTCCTCGATGTACTTTTTTCGCAGTGTGGTTTGGTCAGGAGTAATTTTGTTGCAGTATTTTTTCAAAAATTCCTTAATAACCTTGTCTGTATTATAGTGTCCCTTCTCATCATTCGCGGGTAGTGTTTTCTTTTAGTGACATTGGGTTCAAGTAATTTTAGTTGTGCATTTTTTGTATTCCACTCTTCTTGCTATTTACCCTCAACTAATTTTTTTTATTTCAGATTCCTCTATTGTTGGAGGGTAATCTACATTTACATGTTGAAGTGCTTCCTTTACTTTGATATGAAGAGGTAAGTTTCGTTGTATTACTGTATACTCCGAGTGTTGATGGAATATAGTCTGCTTAATAAAGTGTGATTTATGGCAATTATCGCTGTTTGTAGAGTAGCATTATGCGATACTTTACCCTTAGATGAAGTAAATATTGCTATATCATCTACGTAAAGGCATCGTCCTATAGAAAGGTTTAAGGTTCTCGTTAAGTTATTAACGGTAACTAGGAATAATGTTACGCTAACCGGTGACCCTTGCGGAATTCCGTTCTCTAGAAGATACTTGGATGATAGGTTGTTTTCTATTTTTACCTGGAAGTATTGTCCTTTCGAAATGATTTTAGATATAAAGCCAGATTTCCCCTCAATCCCCAACGATGTAATTTTTCTAAAACTCCATATCGCCAAACCGTGTCATATGCTTTATTATTATTATTATTATTATTATTATTATTATTATTTTTGACGAATTATTGGGTTAACACAAAAGACTTTCCCGTATACCATATAATAGATGCTTATTTTCAGTGAACAAAAATGCAAAGATGGATAATTTTTTAATGTGATACAACTCTAAATAAGATAACTGTAATTTTACTACGTTCAGATGTGCTTATTATGTGTATTTTCTATTAGTCTCAATAAGCTAACTTAAGAATGAATTCCGATTAGTGCATCTAGTTGATTGTTATGTACGTTTCTTGTTTATCAAACAATTCTTTGCTAAAATAGATGACGGTGAAATACGGAACGAAAGCTTCATTTTGTATTATCAGTTCATGTTGCATTCAAATCGTACTATCTCTTAAATTATATAGGTACCTTTGGAAGTCACATCTTTAAAATTACCGAAACCTCTAGAAGAATTTAACTTTTTTTAATTTTAGTAAACTGTAATTATTATCATTATGTGTGACCAAATAGGTAACCTAACCTATTTACCTGAAACGGAATGATTATTCCTAAAGATTACATGAACACCTAATTTTGAATGGAATAGATAACGTTAGTTAGTTCAACAGCCATTAACACGTAGTTACAATCTGATTTTGAGTTCTGTACTTGAGAATTAACTGTTTCATATCTTTACCATTACATCAGCTTCAGAGTTCTTATCAGAACATCATTTTAGTTGTTAAAAGCGGACAATGACTAACTTTCCCGAAATCTAACATACAAGTTTCATAATTCCAGAATAACCTGAGAAGTGTAGTTGTTTACAATTCAATAATATTAAAATGTTTTAAAAGGAGTGAATACAGAATACTTACTTTGTGAAGTTTTCACATAAATTTTATTGCTATCCTTTGTAAGAGAAAAATGTTTAGACTTTACCATGAAATTTTAAACCGCTAAATATAATCAAAGTAATTAAATTGTGAAATTAGATACTGCTGGCATGTTCATTATTTTAAACCATCATAGTGTAGAAGCCACAAAGCAAAAGAAAACATCTCATCGAAGCTTGTTTGTTAGAAAACTTTGTTCTTATATTGCATTTTGGTTGTTAGACTGGTTGTCATATAGTGAAAAATGAATGATAAAAACGTTAAAGTTAATGGTTTTATAAACTACTAAATAGATTTCACATTTTGCTAATTTCGATAATGCTTTGAATTCCAACGAGCGCTAATGAAACATGCAAGTTTGATGATGAATAAAGTATTGTAGTTATATTCATAAACAAAGAGTAGTATAACTGAACATCTCTCAATTATACAGGGCTTTCATTTGAAAATTTCCAGTCCTGGATAACGCTTTAATTAGCACAATTATCAAAAATCGCTAAAACATATCAATTTTGTTTTGTTAATGTTCTATTCTAATCAGCTGAGGAACGCTCATCCTGTCCAAGCCACCCTCACTACAAAATGTTAAACGACACTGACCCATGCTTGATACATGATTTTAAAGCGTATGAAATTTTCAATCATTTAGACTAAAGAAAATTAAAATCGATTGAGCCGTTCGTGAATTAGAGACAAAAATGTATTTAAGTAAATGTTGTATCAATTTATCAAATTCGAAAACTATTTTATAATAACAATTTTGTAGTGATGTAGGTTTTAGAAGATTTAAATGTTATAATATAGTTCAAGCTTAATAAAAACTCATACGGTGATGTAATTTGAACCAGATAATTAATAAATAAGGAAGTTAGGCAAAGTTTTCCCTAAATACAAATTATTTAACAAATTGAAATACTAACCTTTCACCACGAATTATATGCCGTCTCGTCCACAATCGGTAGATTAAATATAAGGTGGATTCTACTATATTGACTTGTTAACACACATGAAATGCGGCTTGTTTCTCTCCTGCTTAATTATTTTCCTTTCTCTAATTAATAAATAAAACAAAGTAAAAAAATTATAAAAAAAGTACATAATTAAATGAATTCTCGAGCGCCATGTTATCTTTGTCAAGGAATAACAAAACCTAAATAATGAACAATAAAAACTTTCTATAAATATCAAAAATTAACAATGTGCAATTAAGTTTATTTACCCAATATATGGATGGTTAAGGAGAGGAAAGAAAAGTTTTTAAAGCTAAGCTTAAAAAATAAAAAATCACCACATAAATACCTCAGTGTAATGCTTTTCTTATAGATAGCTTCCAGTGTTTAATTATGGATGCGGAACGGTCAACCAGTATGAAAGCGTTTCTACATCTTCCTTGCGTATTCTTGTAACAACGCGATCAACTAGGTATTTGAAGGAATTTTCAATCCACTAAACTTATTGTATTCTTGAAGTGTTATTTTATTAAAATTGCATTTTAAGATGATATTATTTGAATGAAGAGAAACTTGCGTAAATAAGCAACTTAAGAGCCATTTGAGATTAAAAATATAGTGACTTATAAAAGTACCATATCAAAGTAAGTAAAATATAAGTATGAGTAAGTAAGTAAGTAAATAAGTGCCTTAAGTGAGTATAAGGGAATAATATAAGTACTATAATGAGTGTACGTGAGTGCCTGGAAAGAGCAAATGCTTAAGCTTTAAATATAATGAATTAAAAAATAACTTACCACCAAAATCTGATGGCACCAAATATAAAAATTAAGTAAAAACCATTATAACAATGTCTTCTGCTTTAACATTCAGCAGCAAGTGAAGAAAAAAATAGAGGCTTGCAGAATTGCTTCTGTAAGTGCCCCCCCTCAAGAATTTGTCACGCATTGGGCGAAATACAATGATCGGAGTCCAATTTTTAAAAGAAAGGGAACTATAACTATTTATGTAATATTACACCCAAAATATATGTTCTAGGAAATGCAATTTAAGTTGCCTTTCTCAATTTTACATGTAAATAATTAAAAACTCCTCTAATTTTACGCCAAATAAATTAATGATCTTAGATTAACGTATTTTTTAATACAACCACAAAGAAAGGTTGTTACAATTTGATTGTTATTTTAGTGATAACGCAATATATTAAAGTACACTAGGTCTAAAAAGATGTTATGATTTATTTATAATTGCGTTGGTCTCTTCCTTGACCATCCTTGTCTCTTCAAAATTTCAGATTATCACAAATCGATTTCGAGCTGACACAAAGGAATTAATAAGTTAACTGAACTATAATCATTTATAAATTTTTTTTCATCGTATTTTAATCTGACATTAGTCAATCACAAATATCACAAATCAATTCAACAACTCATCTCCGCTGTGGGACGGTAGCATAAAGTCGTCTAGCCAATTCAGTTCGGGCGTGGGTAATACCTAAACTAATATGATGTAAGAGACGATAAGGCTCAACCATATCTATTTTGCCAGTCCCCTTGGAACCACGAGGTTATCGTTCCCTGGAAAAGGCCAAACCAGGAATCTAATTCCACAGCGTGTCAAAGAAAATCATAAATTTTAAAACTTATTAGTGTTTGAATAATTCAATATAATCAATTAGTAATGCAAAAAAAAAGTTGTGAATAAAGTTAGAGGTTATAAACAAACTAAAAGAAATTACAATACGTAATTGCTACGTAGCCTAACGGAATGCCGAGTAAAGCAGGACGCACATTATCGCGGAACGGAGTGGATCGGAATGGAACGGAAATTTTAAAAAGTATATAATCAAGTTAGAGTCCGCACACTACCGCGGATCGGAACTGCGAGGATTGGATCGGAACGGAAGCGAATCGCTGGGATTGCTTGCTGAGCGAATTTCTTCCGTTGTTCCGCAGCCCCCTCCAGTTTTCAATCGTATGTTTACAAAATACGCACGACGCACAAGCATTTTTAAATAAGACAGGTTGTTTCTCGTGCGAAATAAATTAAATACTAAATGACAAGAGCAAGTTATTTGTATTAACATTATATTGTCAAACAGTTCTGTGTGTGTTGATTTAAAATGAATGAAGAGCAATTAATCAATTTAATTCGTGAGTTTCCATATCTTTATTTGATGAGTGATAAAAATTATCATAATCAACAAATGAAAGAAAATGCATGGGATGAAATTTCTCGAGAAATGAAAATGCCGGGTAAATAAGTTATAAGCATTCTAACCATATTTATTGTTATAATATAACCATTTTTTGTTATATAAAAAAACATTATTGAAATTGTCTTCGGACTCTCAGACCTCGTTCATGTTGCCAAGGGACAAGACCTTCAAGCGAATTAAAATATTCTGCAAACGTATCTCGAATATGTATTGCATCACGAGTAGAATTTGCTCCCATATTTCTCAGACTCTGTAATCCTTGTGGCACTTTGGATTTCTCTACCTCACCAGGTTGCCAAGAACATTTATCATTTCGTAAAAAACTGTGCAAGCAAGTACCTGCCATAATTATCATGTCAAGATGTTCAGGAATAACGTTTAATGTTTTGAAGAAAATTCTGAACTTTTTACAAACTTCCCAAAGGCGTTTTCGCTACATCGTCTAGCTCTGCTATGTCGGTAGTTGTAAATTTTTTTAATGTTGTTGTTTCGTAGTTGAACTCCAGGATATGGACGCATTAGATTTGTACTTAGAGGAAAAGCTTCATCCCCTACAATTACATGAGGCATCAAAATATCACTTCCAGGCAACTTTTTTGGTCCAGGTATTTTCAACGTACCACCATTCAAAGCTTTTCCTAATGTCGAATTTTTGAAAATCCCTCCATCGCTATTTTTGCCGAAAGCCCCAACATCAACGGTAATAAATCTTAAGTCAGCATCGACTAGCGCCATCAGGACCACACTAAATTGTTTTTTATAATTAAAATAAGTTGAGCCACTGTTTGGTGGCTTTTCCGTTATAACATGCTTCCCATCCAAAGCCCCTATACAGTTTGGGTAATTCCATTTTGTACAGAAATATTTCTCTATATTTTGCCACTGTTCAGTTGATGGTGATGGCATCACAATGGGATGGAGTTTTGACCAAATTTCAGCACAAACTTCATAAACGATGCTTCGAACTGTAGATTCCCCTAGTCTCGCCAAACTAACAAATGAATCACCATGTCCCAAAAACCTGAAAAAAATATTAATTTGGTCTCTTTTCAGTCGATGATTGTAAGAAGAAATGGAAAAATTTGAAAGATTGCTACAGGAAATCAAAAGCCAAAAAACCCGGTAAAAGTGGCGATTCTGCAGATTGTATCCGAAAAAAATGGAAATATGAAGATGAAATTAATTTTATTCTTCCGAATCTGAAGGAAAGGTTTCAAAAATCAAACATAGATTTCCCTACTGATGATGCAATGAATGAACAAAATGAAAATTCTGAAGATGTAGGTGGTGAAAGTTCTGTCGGTACTCAAGATGCATTTGATGATACGGCTGCTTTGTCACCTCGCCCAGAAAGAATATCATCACCTCGATCAGATAATATACTCTTAACACCTAGTTCTTCAAATACATCAACTGTCTCCAAACCAAAACGCCTCCCAAAACCTGAATTAAAATCAGCAGAAGTGTTACAACAGTACTTAGAAAACAAAGGAAAGCGTAAAAAAGCGGATCACTTAACAAAATTTTTTGAATCCGCTGAAGAAACGACACGATATTTGCCTCCTGAACTACAAATTGAAGTAAAACATCGAATTTCAATGTTGCTTTATGAATTCGAGCTGGAAGCAATGAAAAAATCAAGTTCAAATGCTGATGTGGTTAATAGCACTGAATCAACAAACTCTAATAACTATTCAGTAACAATTGATAACAATAATATTTATACAAATTTGTAAAATAAACATTTATAAGTATGTACTTACTTTAATATCAGCGACAACTTTTCTTCTGCACTTATAGCTTTTCGAAATGTCGTATCCTGTTTCCGAATGTCCAGAATTTTTAACAAATCGTAAAATTTTTCGCTAGACATCCGGAAATGCTTGAAAAATTTTTGCTCGTCTTCCAATAGGTCTGGGAATAGATGATGAAATTCGCCATGTTCTTGCCTTTTCAAGTTAATTTCATGAACCCATTTGCGTTTTTTTTTATTACTTTCTCTTTCAATTTCTTCTTCTTCTAAAACTACACCCAATGCCACAAATTCTTCGTCTGAAGTATCCATCGCAAAAGAACGACAAACACTAAAACTTAAACCAAGCCAGTCTAGTAGTAAATTACTCAAATACAAATAAATATTTCCGAGGAAGTCCGCGCTAATGTGCGGTGATTCAAAATTTCCATTCCATTCCATTCCGTTCCATTCCATTCCGATCTATTCCGTTCTGCGATAATGTGCGTCCTGCTTATTATTAATCTGAGCCGAATACGTCGTCCCGGTCCTGTAGCAAGTGCTTACGACGCATCCTGTACCTACGATCTCGCAAAGCATTCGATATCAGCGTTTGAATTAATCAACAATAGGCCCTGTGACAGTAAATTTCTACACACCAATATGATTTCGTCAAAGCGAACAGAGACGGTTAGGGTAAGTAAATTGATTGCTAACAAAATATACTAAATATAAATATTAAAATAGGCTATTAAAAACCTCAATAATCGTTATAAGTAATCACCAATAAGGGTATACAGCAATTTTCAATATCATATGGAAAATGAAGGTTAAGTTCCATTATGAAAGTAGGTATAACCCAACTTGTGACTAATTGTTAACTAATATTAATAATATTTACAGGTAAACAAGACTATGTGCTACTATTTACATTGATAATTGATGTTCCTCATAACAGATAAACGAACTGCAAGCTGAGCATACACGTATGAATCGTCAAAAAATTACTGGTTCAACGTGGATTCTGCTACCGTCTTTGCATAGCTATTAGTATAAATAAAAAAAGATCTCAAACCTTTAGTTGACCGTTTCCCAATTTGAGTCACTACTATACTCTGGTCCACAGTTATAATTCAGTGTGGACGCATACAACAATGTATTTTAGATGGGTATAGCCAGTACTGAATTTTAACTATGGGCGAGAGTATGAGACCCGAACAATATCAACGCGCAAGTAGCGGAGTGTAGATGATTGAGCGATTCCAGCCGTTCTTAAACGAAAGGTCCTACGATTACATATCTTCAGAATGTACGAACGATGTGTTCGCAAACTAATCATTGTGCTAATTACTATTACGTCATACATTCAGTTATGTAAACTAATATTAAAATGATAGCAGACTGGTGAACGGTGAAGCCAGATGTTATAACTTCGAGATAAGAGAAACGTTTTTAATCCAATTAACTAAGGTGTGCCAAACAACAAATTACTTATAAACTTAATAGCAATCTAAACAGCTGAAGAGTTTACATCCCATAGACAATGGTTTAATATATAATTAATTAAAATCACTCTAAAGCTTTTAGCAACTTCTATCTCTAACTCAAGTGCCTTTAGGATAGGCAACTTAAACTGCCAAAATGTAATTTTGCAAAGAATAATTATATAAATTTTTAAGTGTGTTTTGTTTAATGTAAAATCTTTAATTACTTGTTACAATTTATTAATTGTTTTGTTTGCTAATAAAATATAAATGCAGATACTGGAACAGGCTAGTTCCTCATGTATTTCGTGAGGATGATACGCAGTTTCCTCAAAAAGTTAATATTTTGGCTGATATTCTGGGAAAAGACATCGTTGAAACGTTTTTTTTTTAAATGAAGGCGATTAACCTAACCAATACACATAAATATTTTAGAAAATACAATTGATCTGCTTGTTACCCAATTAATGAAAGATCAAGTTGACGTGGAAAGGAACATGATTATTAGCGAACAGTCTTTATTTTCAGCATACTGGAGCACCTCCTCATTACCCTTTACCGTCGAGGGAATACGTGTTATTCCTATAAACTGAATCAAGTTATGGTATTAGTACCGTTAAACATTAAACAGCTGCGTTAAGGAAATTTAAACTATCACAATCATACTGAGAAGTAAACTGATAAATGGACGTAGTATCACTACATTATACTGCCTTATGGACCAAATTCGACTTTGTACGTTATACGAGAATGCGATTGAAATTTTTCTTGCCTGTTCTTGAAGAAATAAGGTGATTGGTTACAATTTAACCTTCCTACTATCCCCTACTGAATGTAACATCCGTTATCTATGGGTACACACGGACCCAATCTTATTATTATTATTATTATTATTATTATTATTATTATTATTATTATTATTCATATTTCAAGCTACTATTACTACGGAATATTTCTACAAATTTAGGAAAAGTATAATTTAACAATGAAATAAGTAAAACAACTATGCAAAGGGAATATAACCTATTTTGTTTATATAACATTGCATGTGACAGCACATAGGTGGTTTAAAATTAAACTTATTAACTTATTATTCATTTAAAGTATATTATTATTGAAGACATCTTTTGCAAAATGAATTTACATGATCAGCACAAACAAAACTCTTACATTATTATAAGTACAGGTCGTAGGTTCAAATCCTACTCGAGGTAAACTTTTTATTTATGTATTTAGTAAAATTAATAATAATTTTTAAAAACTCTTACATGCTTGACATTTTGTACAAGATTTCCACTTTTTTCCATCCATAGTCCTTACATCGACCACGTTTTAAAGTTTCTTCGGTATCTCCACTTGTGCCAGCTACCGTATGCAAGTTTATTTTAATTTTCCTTGAAATGTTACTGGTCATTCGAACATTTCGACACTTTTTGGTTAAATTATATCACTATTCCTTGAGAAAGAAGACATCTTTTATATAATTTATTTGCATTATATTGGGGATTGATATGCATGTACACTATATATGCGTTATTTGCTGCCAAATCTCAAATATTATATTGTAGTTCCCCTTTTGCATGTATAAGCTGATGCTAATTTGTCTGTAATATCCACACCTCTTTGTTTTGTTGTAGTCCATGACTATGTCTGGTTTCTTGTGCTCCTGAGAACACACCTTCTCGTCAAGATGCATTGAAGGATTTAGCTTTTTTGGTAGTATGTAAAATTATTTTTCGAAATTCAGAAATAGATGAAAAGATTTCTCTGTTCCTATACGGTTGGAACTCTGTGGGAATGAAAGATTTATTTTTTCGTAATGTGCCAATTAGTGTTATCTTACGTTTCAGTAATTCGGTAGCTAAATGTTAATCAGTAAAAAATTGTCGGTCGTGATGCGTCGACCAGAATTTTCAATATCTTTCATAAGTCGCAAAACGACATTACTGCCCTGATTTGTTTCACGAGGTTAGTTTTCCGCTTTTCCTGTATACACTTCCGCAGTTTTGACAGAAAAAAGTCATAATTTTAGGTAATACGGGCCAACGAAATCCTTCTATCATGAGTAACGCTTGCGTGATCAGAAGTCCAGCAAGTATTATCACTCCAGTATCAGATTTTAATGCAGGTACAATTTTGTCTCAAATTATTTATACCTCCACATCGAAACAAGGTATCAGGTTGTAATTGTTGAAGATGTTTGTAAATAGCATTAAGATTAGACCTGACAATAGACCAGAAAAATAGTACTTTCGATGACCGAGGTTGCTTGCGCTATGACCTTCCGGACACCATAACGGAGCAGGATTTTACATCTGGTATTTTTTACCCTAGAGACCACAGCCATCTTTTTTTTTAATTTTAAACTATCAATCCGACAAGAAGACAGTGAGGGTGAGGGGAAGAATAGGATGACAATAGATTAAGAATAAGGAAGGGTAGCCGATAGCCCTCACCGAGCTTATAAAATCGGAGACCCAATATTAAGTAGCCTGTGGTAAGGGTGGTGGTACCTCCCGAATTTTAGCGCAGTCTTTGACATTCAATAAGCTCAAGGCAATACCATACAAAGGTCAGAGGACAATTACGCATCAATAGTAAAAGGAAAAGGAGGGTAGAAGAAATTAGGCTAATTAGAAATGTGGAATCAGACGAAGGAAACAACTACCTGGAACTGAATATATTTTTAAGAACAACATAAAAGAAGAAAAATCAATGCAAAGTCACTTAGAAGGTAAATTTAGATCAAGATGTGAAAATACGGTTTGCAAAGAAGAACTCTCTAAGATATTTAAACAGTTCTAGTCATTATCAAACAACATAGATAGTTTCATCTGTGCGTCAACTAAAAGTTAAAATAAGGTGAGATAGAACTGTAGAAAGGACCAATAAAGGAAATTACTCAAAAATTATTTGTTACTTTAAAACAGCTTCAAATAGAAGTTTGCAAAACTATTTAAGTACGTTGATTTTCTCCTAAGCTTTCGTCACAACAGCAAGGGGGGATAAGTAGAATTAAACAGAATAGGGCCACCACAAGATAATCCAAAGATAGTATAAGGCACCATTACATATTTTCAACAGTAGAAACTCATCATGGTAGAGAAAATCGTCGAAAAAATACCAAAACGTATTAATTATAGGCAAGATATGTCAGACAGAAAACCAACCCAAAGCAATGGATGTACAGCAAAATATTTAACAGTAAATTCAATTACTCCATCAACCTACCAAATAATGAAATGTGATAGTTATCTTATTTAAGTGAAGTACTCTTCTTCAGTAAACGACAGTATAATTATTTAAATGGGGTAAGCAAGAGGTGGAATCAGAAAGAATAACAAAAAGGAACAAAATGGTTGATTTAAAACAATTTCTATCGATGCGTGTTATAGGTGGTAGGCAAGTATACTCCATGCCAGCCGGGGAGGTACCACCACCCTTACCATGGGCTCCTTAATATTGGGTCTCCGATTTTCTGAGCTCGGTAAGGGCTGCCGGTTACCTTTTCCATCATCCTTAATCTATTCTCATCCTTATTCTTCCTTCTCGCCCTCACTGTCTTCCTATCGGATTAAAAGTCCCAAATTAAAAAATAAGATGGCTGTGGTTTCTAGGGTTATAAATTCCGGACGTAAAATCCTGCCCCACTCGGATGTCCGGGAGGGCATGGCCCAAGTGACCTCGGTCATCGAAATTATCAACTTTCTGATTCACTACTGCAACATCCGCGGTATCAGGTCTAATCATAATGATATTCGCCAACATCTCGAACAATTACAACCTGATATATTGTTTCTATCTGAAACACAAGTCTCCTCTGAAAGCTCCGAGTCACCCAACTTGCAATTTCCTCAATACCATCTTCACTCTAACTTTCGATATAAAAGAGGCGTATGTGCGTACATCAAGGACAGAATTGCTTGCAAGAGGGTTTCTTCCTTAGAAAATAAAAATTTTGACGTGATTTGGTTTAAACATTCTGGTCCTAATTTTGTGAAATTCTACTGTTGCATTTATAGGTCTCCTAATGACAGCAACTTTCAAGACTTCTTCGATTACCTTAGTATGAAAGTTGACTATCTCCTGTCTCAGTTTCCATCTTTCGATATCTCATTTGTAGGCGATTTCAATGTTCATAACTCTAATTGGCTTCAATTTTCATTTACTACAAATCCCGTTGGTCGTAGTGCAGAAACATTTGCTATTTCATGTGATCTCACACAAATGATTTCTGAACCCACAAGAATCCCTGATAACCCTAACCATACTCCACATCTTCTAGATCTCTTTCTTACATCAAACCCTCTTGTTTATAAAACTTCCGTTCTTTCGCCTTTAGGTCTTTCCGACCATTGTCTAATAAAAATCATTTCTACTGTACCTAATTCCACTGTTGTTCGCAAAACCGATAGAACCTTGTGGTGTTTTAAGTCAGCTCGATGGAGTGATTTACGGGATTTCTTTGCAACCTTTCCATGGCGTGAATATTGTTTTAAGTCGTCCTCTTCTTCGGACATCGCTCTTTCAGTATCTGAAGTCATCCTCATGGGAATGGAGTTATACATTCCGAAAAAACAGTACCGTGTAGGTCATTCACGTTCCCAACCCTGGTCCAATAAGGCTTGTTCTGATGAAATATCTTTAAAAAATAAATGTTACATTAAATGGAAATCTAATAAATCGGTTGACAGTCATGTCGAATACGTTGGTGCTAGAAATATCTGCAAAAGTGTCATCACTAAAACTAAAAAGTTGTTCGAACAACGAAAATGTAATAATGAACTAGCTACATCTCCTTTAGGCAGTCGTAAATTTTGGTCTTTAGCAAAAGCCATTAGTAAAAACTTTCTAACATCTTCGTTTCCCCTGACATCTATTGACGGATCAGTAGTTGCTGATTCTGTAGACAAAGCCAACGTTTTTGTGGATTTGTTTGCATCAAACTCGTGTCTCAATGATTCTGGAAAAGATGTGCCCCTAGTCAACTCTTCTTCATACGTTATGAAACCAATTCATTTTCGGTACAAGCTCTTGGAATCGATCATCAGTAGGCTTGATCTCAATAAGGCGACTGGCCCAGACGGTATCCCAGCTATTGTCTTAAAGAAATGTTCCCCCGAACTAGTACCAGTCCTATCAAAGCTCTATACGATCTCTATATCTTCTGGGGAATTCCCTTCATCATGGAAGTTAGCAAATGTTCAACCTATTCCCAAAAAAGGTGATAAGACCGATCCCTCAAATTACAGACCAATTGCCATCACTTCCATTTTATCTAAAATCATGGAAAAAGCCATCAATCAGCAACTGCTCACGTTCCTTGAAACTAACAAACTCCTTAGTGACCACCAATATGGGTTTAGGCAAAGTCGTTCAACAGGCGATCTTCTTTCATATGTGACCCAAGTTTGGAACAATACAGTAGAGCAGTCCGGTGAAACAGTAGTAGTCGCTTTAGATATTTCAAAGGCATTTGACCAAGTTTGGCATAAGTGTTTACTTGCCAAACTCACCTCGTTTGGGTTAAATGATACGCTCATCAACTGGGTTTCTAGCTTCCTTGATAAAAGACGAATACGTGTCGTAGTTGATGGCTTTTTTTCAAAAGAAGTTAGCATTAACGCGGGCGTACCACAGGGATCCGTTATAGCGCCTACACTTCTGCTTTACATCCCATCCATTGCTTTGCTGACGATAGCACTCTTCACTGTAGTTCATCTCAGTCTACTCATAGTGATAATCCACCTTCTATGTCAAATCAAGAAATTAAAGCTGAAATGGCAAATTCAATCCACAGAGACATTCAACGTATTCTCGAATGGGAAAGCAATAATCTAGTAAAATTTAATGCTAACAAAACTCAGTGTTGCCTTATGCCCGCCAAAAAAGATCGATCATTTCCTGTTGTAAGTATGAATGGCTCAGTTCTTAAGTTTTCAGACTCTATTACTCTGTTGGGTATGACTGTATCTTCAAATCTCTCATGGGTTGACCATCTTCTGTCAGCTACCAAAACAGCTGCTCGTAAAATAGGCTTTTTGTACAGATCTAAGCAGTACTTTACCTCTCGACAACTCCTTATGCTGTATAAGGCCCAAATTCGGCCTCATCTGGAATATAATTCTCACCTTTGGGTTAGTGCTCCCCAATACGCTCTCGATATCGTTGATCGTATTCAAAAGAGAGCGATTAGGTTTATAAATGACCCGTCCTTAACTTCTCACATACAGTCCCTTGAGCATAGAAGGATGGTTTCAGTTCTTTCTTTGTATTATCTTTATTACAACGGCTATTGTGCTGGTGAATTACATTCTTTGATACAATCTCCGGCTATCTTTGCGAGAAACACTCGGTTCGCTCATTCACATCATCAGTATGCAGTACAAATCTCCACTTGTCGTACCAAACGGGCGCAATCCACATTTTTCTACACGGCTTCTAAGCTCTGGAATGATCTTCCTAGTTCCTGTTTTCCTCTCACTTATGATATGAGAAAATTTAAGGTAGCTGTTCATAGGCATCTATTGGCAATTCATTATCCCACTATCCATCCTCCTAAGTGTTCCTGAGTGCTTTAGCACGATAGGCCTTATTTAGCCTGTTCAAGTCCACAATCATAAAAAAAAAATGTCCTGCAAAATTATCTTTTAGACTTTTTAAAATTATAAACCTTCAACTACACAATCAGAGATTCCTTCATATATATGTAAGCGCGTGGGTACGCATACGCGTGCGTGTGTGTGCGTGTATGCGAGTGTGAGTGCGTGTCTGTGCATGTTTGTGAACGTGTGTGTGTGCGTGTGTGTAAATGTGTGTGCGTGTGAGTGCGTACGAGTGAGTGTGGGTGTGTGTGTGTGCGGGTGTGTATGAATGTGCACGAATGTTTCTCCGTGTGTGGGTGTGTGTGTGTGTGTGTGTGTGTGTGTATATGTGTGCGCGTGCGTGCGCGTATAGGCACGTGTGAGCGTATGTGATCATGTGTACACAGGTGTGCGAGAGTGAGCGAGTGAGTGCGCGAGCGTGTGCGCGTGTGTGTCCGTGTTTGCGTGTGTGCGTCTTGTCCGTATGTGTGCGTGTGTATGCGTATTTGAGAGTGTGAGTGGGTGTGTGGGTGGCGTGCGTGCGTGTATGAGCACGTGAGTGTGTGTGTGTGTGTATGTGTGCATTTGTGTACGTGTGTGCACACGCACGAGTGGTGTGCGGTGTGTGGTGTGCGATGTGTGGTGTGTGGTGTGTGGTGTGTGATGTGTGTGAGTGTGTGGTGTGTGTGTGTGTGTGATGTGTGATGTGTGGTGTGTGCTGTATGCTGTGTGCTGTGTGCTGTGTGCTGCGTGCTGTGTGCTGTGTGCTGTGTGCTGTGTGTTATGTGTTGTGTGAGTGTGCGCGTGTTTGTGCACGTTTGTACTCGTGTGTCGCGTACGTGTCGTTTGTACGCACTTAAAACCATTGGACCACGAGGTTTTCCTATATTGACACTCTCGTTATTACTGTTACTATTAGTAATTACACAAAAATATTTGTTCACGGTATTATAATCAAAATTGAATTCGGAAAATCGCATAAGATACTCATTAATATGCAAGCAAGTATAATATATCCGTTCAGTACGTTAGAGGTACTTTGTGGTAACACCCATCATTGATAAGGTTGTAAAGTTATTTGTTTTCAGTAGTATAGCTAGGCCGATCCTAATCCTCTTTCTCATACAGATTCTCTGCGTCAAAGTATAAGGTTTTTTAAGGTCAAGGTCATTGAAGCTGATGTACACATTTCCTGCGTCAAAGTACAAGGCCACGTACAGGTGCCCTACGTCTAAGAATTTTCTAGGTTACGTACATGTTTCAAGTATCAAAGTCAATTAGAATTTTCAGGGTCATTAAAGGTGTGGGTGATTCTACTTTTCAGGGTCATTAATTTCAAGGTCGCCAAACACTTCTTGAAATCTGTCAAGGCCATGTGTCGGAAATTTTCAAGGCCACCTACAGTGGCTCTTCAAGGACAAATGTAGCAGCATTCCTAATCAATGACTCAAGGTCACGTGGATTTCAAATTCAGCAATCAATTCTTAGAAATTCTGGTTGGGTCAAGGCCATGTGGCAGAAAATTGATTGTTAAGGCCAGGCTGTTCAACCAATTCTTGGAATTTGGCTGAGCCAAGGTCATGTGTTAATTCTTAGAAGTTATTACAATTCCTAGAAATCAATTTTCAAGGTATCATATTACAATTCAAACAAATTGTCTATGCTAAAAGTAGGTTCATGTCTGAATTGAGTAAAGATCAAAATTTGCTGGTATCAAAATCAATTTTTCAGATCACCTGCAGGGGAAATTCTTAGAAATCTAAACGGTTCATAGAATAGTGTTTGTTGAAGAATGAGAGATTGTTGTCTATGCTAAAAGGTAGGTCAAGGTTAAATGGTTCTTGTATTGGGTAAATGCTCTTCAAGGTCAAATTCTTGGGAATAGCAGCATTACTAATCAGTTACTTTTGTAACTGGCTTTGCGCACAGGGGCAATTCTTAGAAATCTGAACAGTTCCTGGAAACACGAAGAGTGATGCTATTTGCTAAATGCTCTTCAAGGTCAAATTCTTGGAGATAGCAAAATAAGCATTGCTAGCTTATCCTATCTGATCCGATCTTATCCGATCTTACCCGATCTGACCCGATTGTATCCGACTTACCCGATTTAATCCGAGCGTATCCGTTCTTACTCGATCTTATCCAAATGTATCCGAACTTATCCGATCTCACGCGATCTTATCTGACCTTATCTGATCTTATCATATCAGGTCTTACCCGATCTTATCCCATCTTATCCGATCATATCAGATTGTACCCGATCCGATCTAATCTTACCCCATCTTAGCCGATCTTACCCGGTCCAACCCCATCTTACCTGATCTTAACATTGTTTACACAGAAATTATATGTATATTTCCAATGATATAGTAGAATTAAATATTTATGCTTCAATTCATTAAAATTTGTAAAACTATATAGGAAATAGAAATGGGAAAAATAGTTGAAGCTCCTATAATTACTACTGAATTATTTATAGCTATTAAGCCCCTCGGGATTCAAAGACTCTACACAAAAGTCCGAGGTTAATAGTGTGAGCATGAGTAGGTCTGCCGCTAAATGACGGCAGTACTGATAGGTTCCCTAGGGAATATTTTGGCATCGAATGTTACTATGAACAGAGCGCCACAGACGAAACGCAAACCCCTTTCTGTACATTTCGGTAAGCTTTAGTCATGACCTACCTCTTCAACCGATGTTGTTTTATTAAATTTTAATAAACAAAAGAATAATTGATCTACCCCTATCAGTGCAACTAAATTCAAGAAAATTAAAACATACCTTTTAGATAAATAATAATCCCAAAAGCGAACCATTCACTCGTGCCACTATTGTATATAACTAAATATCAAAAGTAAGCTAGTCACTCACGTCACTGTTTTATATAACCGAACCGACTAAATGTTAGAATAAATTAATTAAGTGGAACAAGTGGAAAGGAAGAATGAAATACACTTGTATAAAGCAATGTAACATAATCTATAAGAAGTCTAAATTGCAACGTATGCGTCTAAACTCGCATACCGTGAACTATTTACGCAATCAGTTACTGGATTTATTTTAAAATTATTTGACAGTTCCGTTAACTGGGTTACAAGGAAACAACATTGTGTTTCTCTCTCATCTACAGAAGCAGGCCTTATCGCACTTAGTAGTTCCGATTGTGATGAATCGTGGCTATCTCTTTTGTGCTGGTGTCAGACAAGATAATTCTGCATTTTTGCGTGTATTTATAGTACAATGACACACACATTGTTTCATATAATAGAAAAGAAACGCTTAAAAGTTGTTCAAATTTTAATTTGTTTCATATTAAATTACAGTGGCCTTGTCACACACCAACAACCCATTTCGCTCACACACTGACTATCTATCTCACAATGAATGCACTTGCCTTGTCGCACACCAACCATCTATTTCGCTCTATCAAAAGTTTCCATTTCATATGTTATTCAGTGTAAAAACCTCATTCGGCATTTTCTCTTATATGAAACAATGTGTAATTATTGTCTCTTTTACGCGGGTACCGGCCATTTATTTATAGCACTATAATTTTTATGTTGCTAAATTATAAACTGAGGCAAAAGTACAATTTATTTTGTATTAATGTAAAAGTAATTGTATTTGACTTTAAACAATTATATTTTAAAGGACAATTTTAGCTGTATTTCGGGGATCTTTCATTTTATGATAATAATAAAAATTGAATATGTATTTAAAACACTTTAAACAAATACTTAATTAAATATTGAAATCTTTGTATTATTTCTATAATGCATTTTTCTAGTTTCTCTTTTTAGTATTAATCATCTATTTACATGCAGTATTTTTACAGGATTGCATTGTGCTAGTTATCACTAGTAATAATTTTTAGGATTCTAATTCACATTTTTGAGACTAAAACGCATTACGACCTACGATTAATTAACAAAAGTAAAGTGGTTTTGTGATCTCGATTTAAGTATAAATACCCTGCTCTGCCTATCTTAGCAACAATGTTAGGCAGGAGGCGAAAGAGTGCAGGTGGTGGTTTAGTCGATACTCTAATCAATAAACTTCCGGTTGAATTACGTTTACCTGGTTATCAGTATTGTGGTCCATGTACAAAGTAAGAGAAACGACTAGCAACGCGGTAATCTCGGTATTAATACATTAGATGCCCAGTGCAAGCTTCATGATACCGGTTACGGAGATTACCGGGATTTAGAAAGTAGACATAAAGCGGATAAAATTTTAGAAAAAAAAAGCTTTAAATCATCAGACATTAGGGGAACGAACTGCGGGTTTAGCAGTCGGTACCACGATGAGAGCAAAGCGAAAATTAGGAATGAGGTGCAAACGTCGATCCAAGAAGAAGAATGGTGAAAATTTATTGCATTTACGCAAAACCATAGCTAAAAAAATTAAACCCAACGGAAATTTCACAAACATAATAAAGTTGGCGCTTTCAACGGCAAAACGTATAGTAAAAAATTTGGGAGGCAAGAAAAACACTAAAATTCCTATAGTAATCCCCTTACCCAAACAAGGAGGGTTTTTACCTTTTCTTATTCCGTTATTCGCAGGCTTACCGTTACGCGATACTTTAGCTGGCGGCGCATAGGGGATTGCTAAAGCAGTCAATAATGCAGAAAATGTCAAAAAATTGCATGAGGAGACATCGCGCCATAGTCACATGATAGAATCGATCGCTATAGGCTCCGGTGGTGCACTTTATCTACAACCGTACAAATCTGGTGGTGGCGCATTATACTTAAAACCGTTTCCAAAAACCGAATAGATTATCCACTGACCGTTAACAGATATTGATTTAAAGAAATACACCAAAAATGTACCCTACTTTAGGGATATTTTTATGAGAGATAGCATACCTAAGGTACCACACAAAAATGAATCTGGAATTATTACCTTAGATAGCCGAAGCGGGCCAGGTACACACTGGGTTTGCTATAAAAAGCGAGGTAAAAAGATATGGTATTACGATAGTTTTGATAATCTTCGACCACCACTCGAAGTGATTAACTACTTTCGGGGATGTAGAATTTATTATAATTACAACCAAGATCAAGAATTTAATACTATTATTTGTGGACACCTATTCCTACAATTTTTATATAAATTATCGACACAACTTCAAATTTTCTCAGTTGTGTCTATAACATTCAGTTTAGGTGGTGTTGGTAATACAGCTAGCTACAACTTCTACCCGCCAATAGAACTAGATTTGGGGGAGAAATACGTTATTGGTTTGGTTGGATTTTAGGGCTGCAACAGCGTTAGAAACACTTATACAGGCAACGATGAACAAATCCATCTCACTTGCGAGTGATTAATATTCCACACGGTGCATGAGTTAGATGCGCTTAGCGATTATCTAAAATCTAGAATACCCACATAAAGGTTTATGATTAGAGCAAACAACAATACACTTAAATGTGAGATAAACAGTTCATTTGAGATTGAGTTTACTGAGGAGGATAGAATTGGTCTCATGCTGGGGTTTGAGTCTAAAATAATAGAACCAAATATTTTACATACGTCTGCGTTAGACATCCAAATAATTAAACACACTGATCTACACGTAGAGTGCAACATTATGAAGGGATCGTACCAAAACGGGAAACCTGCAAAAGTATTACATGAGATTGACATTTCAGTCCCACCCGCTTATCGTCTGGGTAAAACTCCCAGCCATACTCAATATTTAGAAATAAACACCGACATAATTAGTAATATAACAATCAATTTGACTAATAAAAAGGCGAATTAATAGACTTTGGTGAAAGTGAACCACAGAACACCAAAAACTACGGAAACATGGGTCTGAGAATTAATCAAAGAGCAATTCCAAATTCATATAAAAGACATCATTCCTACAGTAAGTCATTAATTAGTCATCAACCTTCATTGAGGTTAACATCTGCAGAGAAATACTTTTTAACGACGATTGGTTTAAAAGTTCTTAGCGAAAATGGCCGAATCACTAAACGTCTTTCAAAACGTATATTTTTATGATAATATAACTATAACAGATATTCACACTTATCCTCCGTATGGATCTTTTAAATATCTAGCTTTCGAAGAAATGCGCATCTTAATTCAAAGCCAAGATCTAATTACGGCTACTTACGATAATATTCTGTACATAGAAGGTAAGCTTGAGCAAAAAAGGAAGATGAAAGAAAAGCCTATCACAATTTTTTTAAATTCCGATGCGATTACTATGGTGAAGATGATAAAGATGCATTATTCAACTACTCCGAATTCAAACCATGTCCAGTATTTGTAATGGACTGCTCTAAGCAAAATGAATCCTTAAAAAACTCAACGGTCGACATCAAATTGGAAATGAAATCTCTAACACCTATGGATAATGGGATCGTTGTCTATGGCCTGATTCTCCATGACGCTATTGTACAGTACAACCCTCTCAGCGGTGAAGTGCAAAAATTATAATATACACTCTATATGTCTAGTATACAAATTAAAATGTTGTAATTATTCATTTAGTTTAATTTCACCCACCAAAGATGAAGTAGTTGCTCAGAAACAAAAACTTCCAATTCAAAATTACTTTGATGAAATATCTGATACACCAACAAAACATGGCGATTTACTTCCTAATAGTATACGTGATATTATATGTGGTCCCTCCAATTGCGGCAAAACAAACAAAATGATCAGTCTGATTACCGAGAAAAATGGCTTGAAATTTAAACATGTATACGTATACTCTATGTCATTGAATCAAAACAAGTACAAACTTTTACAGGAAATCTTAGTTCCGATGAAGGATATAGGTTACTTTACGTTCAGTTCTAATTACGATGTGATTGAGCCTAATTGTGCAAAATCAAACTCTATTTTGATTTTCGATGATATCGCTTGTGCAAAGCAAAATAACATAAGGGCATATTTTTCTATGGGTAGATATAATAATATTGACTGTTTCTATTTGGATCAAACTTACAGTAAAATTCCAAAGCAATTAATTCGTGATAATGCAAATCCGATTGTATTATTTGAGCAAAATGAATTAAAGCTAAAACATGTGTATGAGGATCATATAAGTCTCACCATAAACATGAAGTTGTTTCAGGATATGTGTTCAAATTGTTGGGTAGATCCGTTCGGTTTCATGGTCATAAACAAGAATGCCGAAGTTAATAATGGTCGCTATAGGAAAAGCTTTGATGAATATATAATACCTTAACTGCTCTGTTTAGGTATTAACATCTACCTGTTCAGTGTAAAACATCCATCTGTTCAGGGTAAACATCTATCTGTTCAGGGTAAACTGGTACCTGTTCGGTAATCCCATTTTGCTACACACTATATAATACTTTTAATAGTTACTGATCCGTTTAGATACTAACAGCTATCTGTATAGTGTAAATTTTGCTACAAACTATATAATACCTTAACCCTGCTGTTACCTTCGAGTCTATATGACCCGAAATCAAATTGTTGTTTAGATAACTTTTTTGTTTATTCATGTCTAAACCTCGTAGTTAATGAGTTTGTTTCTAATCCATTGAAGAATGAGGTGGCCTGTTTGTTTTAATAAATTTTTTTTTCCTTATTTTTTTAAACATGATTGTTATATTGATGTTCCTCGGGTCATTATGACCCGTGGCTGTAATACATTAGTAGGACGTATAAATTTGTATTTCCAATTATTTTATATTGAAATTAGAGGATAGATAATATGCATATCATCACATGCTTGTTCAAATTTACCTACCTATGCGAGTTACTACAGCATTTTCCGCAGGTCTGTAGCCGCGTGTGCAAGTAGAAACAGGAACAGACTTGCAACTTGCAGCAGGTATAAATATCATATTGCAGTATGCAACCGACAGTTTCGCTTGTTTCGTTGCAGAGTAAAGTGCGGTTTGTTGTACGTACTACTAGTTCTTCTAAAGTGCTGAAATAACAATAACAGCAAAAAATATCTTAGTGGTGAAGACTTTATTGATAATTGAGTGACATTAGTGACGATGAAGCTTCTGAAGAGGAAGATCATATCAGTGAAGATAGTGATTATGAACAGTCAGCGATAATTTCTTCGACGATTCTGGACGGACAAATCCTACGCAATTGATACCACTTGCTCAATCGGTTCAATCTAAAGATAATACCATAACTTGGATGTTAGATCCATTTCCTCAATCAGGGCGTCCAACTAGTGCAAATATCATAAAAGTCGCTCCAGGTCCAACTAGATACAGCAATGCACGAGTCCAGGATGTAAAATCTACATTTCAACTATTTTTCAATAGTTCTTTGGAAAATATAATTTTGAAAATGACTAACATCGAAGGTCGTAGAGTGTACGGTGACAAGTGTCAAGAATTAGATGACATTACGGTGCAGGCGTACATAGGTTTGTTACTGTTAGGAGGAGTTTACAGATCGCACGATGAATCTACCAGAAGTTTGTGGAATACAGAAACAGGCAGACCTCTTTTTCGCGAAACAATGTCGTTGAAATGATTTTATTATATATCACGCATGTTACGGTTTGATAAGAAAGAAGATCGTCAAGAAAGAAGGCTACGGGATAAGTTAGCTCCTATTAGAGAATTTTGGGACAAATGGGCTGAAATACTACCAAAATTGTACAATCCTGGGCAAAACGTAACTATGGACGAGCAACTGGTTGCATTTAGAAGTCGTTGTCCATTCAAGCAGTATATACTAAGCAATCCAGCAATATATAGCATCAAAATATGGAAGTTTTGTGATAGTACAAGTTCTTATACTTTAGAAGTTCAAGTATATACGGGAAACCACCTGGAGGAAAATCTGAGAAGGATCATGGGCTGAGAGTAGTTTTAGACCTTACTTATGGACTAAGAGGTCAGAATGTAACTTGTGACAATTTCTTTACATCGTATAAGTTGGATCAAATTCTTCTCAAAAGAAATCTTAATATGTTAGGGACTGTCAGAAAAAGTAAGCCTGAGCTACCTATCATGGAAGTAAATAACGTTGTGCATAGTTCCAAATTTTATTTTACTAAAGATACCGCAGTTGTCTTATATTCCAAAAAAATACAAGAAGGTCATTCTAATTACGTTTCATAACCAGAAACAAATAAGCGACAGAGAAGACAAAATACCACAAATTATACTTGATTATAATTCTACAAAAGGAGCAGTTGATACATTAGATCAGCTAATCGGTGCATACACCTTTAACCGAAAAACAAATCGAGGACCCATAATCTTATTTTACAACATTTTAGATACCAGTGCCTATAATGCTTTCGTCTTATGGCAGGAAATAAATCCAGACTGGAATAAAAACGTTTTTTCGAAAGAAGACTGTTTTTGGAACAACTGGGCAAACAATTCGTAAATCCTTATATTTTGTCCAGAAAACATCTTCCCCGTAATGAACAAGCAGCTGCAATTGTAACAGCTATTCAACAACCATTGGTGTAAAATTCTACCGCACCTCTTCCTGGAACTAGAAACAAAAACAAACAAGCACGCTGCAAATTTTGCCCTTCTAAATGTGGTAACAAAACTAATATGACCTGCATTAAGTGTAAAAAATATTTGTGTAACACGTGACCTATTATTGTCCAGACTGTAAGAAGTAGTGGATCATATCAATTATTAGACAGTTTTTATTCCGTTTTCTTTTTTTTTATTTAGATTTGATTGAATTTATTGTATGTTTCACGTTTCATATAAAAGACATTGCATTAGAGAAATAAAGTTAATAAATGTATAAAAATTGTTGTTATTCTGGTTTTAATTCATATTTCAGGAGTTCGGGTCATTATGACCCGAAGGAACACAAGTGTATAGTCTTGTCGAAGAGAACAGCAGAGTTACACTGCTTTGAGTGGTTTAGTATTTACTCATCCGTTTAGGTATTAATAACTATCTGTTCAGGGTAACCCGCATTTTGCTACAATTGATAATATGGAGATGATATTAAAGTGAAAAAAATTATTCAATCTCGTAAAATAATACGGCAGATATATAACAGTCTCAAAACTGCCCCCATTGATTATGAGAGAACATTTAAAAGTACTTATAAGCCTCTAATAAGACCTATAACTGAAATAGTAAATAAAATCAAGCTTAATAAAAAACACCTAAAAAGGAATCCATTGGCGTTAAACCCAAAAACCCACCCCTGTTCATATTTCGAAAAAAGTATGCTACTACTCTCACTAGCATGCTAGTCCAAAGGACTACAGGATTCACCTCACCCTCTACACCACTAGTCAGCTTCCGTTTTTTCAAAGAAAATCTCAAGTCTTCGTGCACCATCTTTTCTAGATACATCTGTCATGGGAGAGATTAATACTGAAGAAGAAGAAGAAAAATCTCTTAGTATCGCAGATTATTCCCGTAATGACCCCTTTTCAGAAGAATTTCTCCTGCAGTACCACGAATTACGTCGTATATACGTGGAACGTAATGCGACGGATCTTGAAGGTGGTATTGATTACAATTATGGAGTCCACTATGATACCAAAACAGGAAATAGACTATTGGTAATACTCTCGTTACAATTAAAGGAAACTATATGATTATTAAGGGTGTCACGTAAAAAGGGACGCCGGGTTTATATGATCTGCTTATTATGAACCCGATTTAAATCTAGTTATTTCAAAAGATAGTAGGAATTATAAAAGTAGTACGAATGTTTCCAGGCGGGATTATGATGTAAGTGGACAGATTCGAGGAAGCAGCAGCAAAAAGTATACATAAATAATCAAACCCTTGCTATCATCATCATTGCCCACAACCAAACGAGGTAGAACAACAAACAGACCGATTTAATATAAATATTGGAATGATGTACACAAACTATTTCGTAATCTGGAAGTATTGTGGGCAGAAAAATTGGCGGTAAACACAGGTGTCGTAAATGGCATAATATCAATTGCAGAAGAACTAAATGAAGATGGATACATTGAGTAACCAACCAATCGTTTTCTAAACAGTATAAATGAGAATGCATTGATATCAACATATCATAACTAAAATGTCCCTTGACAAATTTGGACGTTCACATGCCCAGTATTAATTCAAGAAATTAATCCCTCAGTTTAAACGGATTGGTTATAATCAATTTGATATCGAGAATAAGAGACTCAGCAATGTTGCCAATCCCATAGGTCCTCAAGATCATTAGTAAGAAATACTATTTATCAACAAGGTTGAATTTGGATGGAAACCGTTTGACACAGTTGGCGGACCCCGAAGAAGATGGTGATGCTAGAAGTAAGGATATCTTGATTTTTGTCTAGAAGCAATTCAGAAAGCCTTTAAAAAATGAAACTACAACGGTTATCAAATGTTGGAGCAAAAACTACATCAACTTAACGAAATTGTGGATAAATTTGTGCCATGTCCAAATTACAACTCGTCAACGAATCGCACAAACCCACAAGAAAGAATGTTAAGCCAAACAAAGTAAGGGATATAAGTATATATTAGTAGTTATCGACTGTTTTTAAAAATACTTGTGGACGAAAGAATTCAAACCAAAAACAGGTCAAGAAGTTACCAAGGCCATGCAAGCAATCTTAAAGAAAGGCCGGAAACCTACCAATTTGCAGATAGATGCAGGAAAGGAATTCTACAATGAGCATTTTACTAAACTAATGCATCGTTACGGAGTCAACCACCTATAGCATAAAGAAGGCTGCAACTGCGGAACGTGTTATCAGAACCATTGAGGGTGCTCTATATAAGTCGTTCAGTCAACAAGGTAAATATAAATGAATTGATATAATTGATACCGTAAGGATGGATTTTAACAATCGTAAGCATAGAACTACAGGAATGAGGATCAAAGACGCCGGTAATCATACAAAGCTGGAGGCTTACACTCACATAAAAACATTCGATAGGAATCGATATTGGGTGACATAGTACGAATCAGTAAATTTAAAAGTATTTTCGCCAAAGGATACACATCCAATTGGTCCAGTGAACCATTTAATATTGTGAAAGTTCACATTAGTAACCCTGCTATGTACATGTTGGAAGACATAAAGGAAAACCTGTACTAGGAGGCTTTTATGTTTATGATTACAGAAAACAAAGTATCCCGATATTTACCCGGCGGAAAAAGTACTTCGCTCCAAGAATAATAAGTTATTCGTAAAGTGGTGGGGATTGGATGAAAGATCATGGATTAATAAAGGTGATATAGTTTTATAACATTTAACTTATATAGCCATAGGAATAGTTTGTAACCTTTAGGTACTTCTGTAGTCCTTTAAAGTACTGGATGGCCATATTCCCGAATCTGGTCGACATGTCTATCCCAAGCAGGAATTTGTTTCACCTTTATCGATGTTTTCTAATATCCAGCGGTAAATTTTGTGGTACCCCTCATCTTCCCACGGTAGAAACTTATGTGTGATATTTTGTTCTAATAATATTTCAATCAAAATATCGAGTCACTTGTAATTAGCATAATATGCTGCTGTCTCAATACATTCACTTATAATGGAGAAAATGTCCCTATAAGCAGAATTAATATTTTCTAAGCTAACATTTGTCGTAGTACATAATGAATCACCCGCTAATAAATTATATATGTACATCTTAAGGGGTATGTCACCAAGTAAATTCATATCGTCTAAGATCCTATCTACTTCATTAGAAGTTAATGAACTGTAACCTTTAATCGCCACACAATTTCATAAAAATTTTAATGGTATTGTCTAAGTTAATTTTTCTATCAAATACTGTCTTAATAACTTCATTTGCGCACTTTGAGTTTATAGCACACCACTTAAATTAGAAGTTAATGAACTGTAACCTTTAATCGCCACACAATTTCATAAAAATTTTAATGGTATTGTCTAAGTTAATTTTCTATCAAATAATGTCTTAATAACTTCATTTGCACTTTGAGTTTATAGCACACCACTTAAATTAGAAGTTAATGAACTGTAACCTTTAATCGCCATACAATTTCATAAAAATTTTAATGGTATTGTCTAAGTTAATTTTTCTATCAAATAATGTCTTAATAACTTCATTTGCGCACTTTGAGTTTATAGCACACCACTTAAAACACTCATCGGGAATAATAATGTATTGCAAGATATCCAGTATAAATAAATAGCTTTAGGGGAGGACTTTCCCATCAAAGAACGCTTCAGGTACTTTCTGTAGATTTGATCACTACTGTACCACAGTTTTTCCTGCAATTTGTCTTCAAGACTGCTCTGAATGAATCCATTTCTGAAACGCAAGAGAAATTATTAAAAGTTGTACCCCTAAGGTCTAGTATCAGTGAAATTAAAATTTACTAAATGTTTATCATCGTAAGGATTAAGTATGGCTTTATTTCGTTTGATGGTAAACACATCATGTTTCTTTGGTTTTGGTTTATCATTTGATATCGCCTTATTACGTTACCATCAAACAGAAGCTGTTTATAATCATTTATCGTGATCTTGCTCGGGTGGAAGCCTTTGATTTTTTTACAACTTTTTCATCCACGGTGTAAGCATACATTTTTGCACGAAGTACTACAAATTCCAACATAATTTCGCCATGATTTTCGTCTTTCATTAAGCCAAGGACTTTTTTATTCACTAAAGGAAGTCCAAAGATATTGTCAGGAGTATAATCAGATGTATCGAATTTGTCACTGTCCTCTTTAATGCATTCATAGGTATCGGGAAATGAAAAGGCGTATATGAGACTATCCGTATCCGTGTACAGAGCTTAGCATTTTATGAAACTTTGGTAGCGTGTAACCATAATGGAAATTGTATAAAAAGTTTTAAGACGTCTAAAACACAGAATCATGCATATATAGGTTTATTGAAATATACTTTTAGTTTACTCATTTGAATGATAAGCATATCAATGTCAAATATTGTACAACTACGAAAATTTGATTTTGCTATGTAATCACGAGCACTATAAGGACCATCCCATTTCGTTACTAAACGTATGTCCTTATGTTTACGTACATTTTCTATCAGCTTCCCAAAAATACTATTAATCATTAATTTAAAGAAATTTTTGTCAAATTCATTTTGAGATTGCTGACGCATGGTGGTATTTAAATCGGTATATTTTTTTAAGCACGCGCACTGTTTAAAACGTAATATACGGTATACTTTTTCCAACTTCAATCAGTATTTTAAATATACTTTCAAATTTCTGCAATGAATTAGGTAAGTACGTTTTGGGTACAATGTAAGCAGCAATTTTTCATTTTGGAATCAGGTGCGGGTGGAACCATGTATTGGCGTGCCAGTGGTAGATCACTGTGGCTCTCATGTAATTCTATGGGATACTCTAAATCACACTCGACTATATAACCAATTTCCCAATCATCAGGATGGTTTATTCTGTCTAAAGTTTCAAAATTAGTTCCATCAACAAAAGAAAAATCACCAAATGGTAGAAATTATGACATGGCGGCTTATGACATGGCGGCTCCATATAAATTATTTACGTCGTAGTACATTAAATACACACTTTCGGAAGTGGGATCAAACTTTTCTCCCATGTACTTATTGTTAGCTTTAGCATACCGATTTGAACATTGAACTACACTGCCTCTAATTCTTCTTTTAATAAACATTATTATATCAATGCGGTAAATAGTTCTAACATTACTTGCGTAATTTTGAGCATAGCATCGGATGCTAAACCGGGGCTGTACAATAGTGCAGAGGATCAAGTCTGTAAGTACTTAAACCAGTTTGCCGAAAATTTTCAAAAATGTCGGCTAAAAGTAGAACTTCCGTTTTTAGATACAAATCCGAGCATTCCCTAACGATCTAATATTAAATTTGTTCCAAACATTAACTGCATGTGCAAAACTGGAATCATTGGTTGCTTCATTATTAAGATGACTGAAAAACGCTTCCTTGGGAGGTAGCCTGGTTTCGCCTAATTTATCCAAAGTATCAATATACTCATAAGGAAACACCTTTGCGAACTAGTAGAGAAAATTCTTCATCATTGTTACAATTAGCGCGGGTAACCATTTTTTTAGTTTTCCAAATAGTCTGACAACTTTTCAATACCACTGCTCATAAATCTGAAAGAGTCAATAAATCTAAACTTAATTTTAGTGCCTTCTATTGCTTTATTTGTTTATGGGTAGCAGTGAAATCAAGTCAGGAACTCTAGCCAATTCTCTAATGATAAAAAATTAAAATCATAACCTGATAAATTATGAAACAAGACTGGTAGAATGGGGAGTCTTTTTGGTTTAGGTTACAATTCTAATGTGATGCCCCCCGAAATGCTCCTGTAAAGTGATTATGGTCTCTAACTTTTATATCATAACCAGTAAATCGATTCCCGCAAATGTGACAAATCGTGGCGTTTTCAAATTGCTCGACCTGACTGGGACTTAAAGTATCTATGAGAATTATTTTATAATTGATTATTTCGGTGGTCCAATGTGCAATATATTGAAGCTCTTTAACAATCCATTGAATGCAATCGTTTCCTCAATAAAGCCTAAATCGAGATAAAGAATCATTGTATGAACACTTCAAATAGTAAGCAATGCTGAAAGGTATATGTTTTGAGTGAAATAGAGTATTACTTTCTATGCGTGTTACATTTTTACTTTTTTCTAAAATACTTTTTAGATCTGCATAAATTAGAAATGGCATCTTCTTGGAATGCCAAATTTTGAACTGTAAATTCATTTCTGCTCCGGTAGGCAGCCTTGCAGAGCATTGATTAAGTTGATGACAGTTAGCGACATATTTTTGTAGAAGGTAATCTGAAGAATGATGGTTTAAGCATCGGTAACAAATAAATTTCTTGGGTCCCTTATTCGATAGTTGATTAGAAATGAGTAGAAATATTTTTAATCCATGTGAAATGATATATAGTGTTATTTTTTGTATTAATAACATCAGCAATAGAACCCGCGGCGTGATAATTAGCAGAAAGTATTAAAAGATTTATAGACTGCCTGTCCCTATTTCGATTTTCACTTAATGCAAATGGTAATATACTTTTTCCCTGAATGCAATACAAATTAATGGAGAGGTTGTTTAGTTTCTCAGATTTCTTTAACATCATCCAGCTGAATGGGGAAGTGAATTGAATCATAATTCAAAACATCTATAAAATGAGGATAACTTTTAACCATTCCCGTATGGCGTTGCGCGGGATATAATGCTTAAACAATGGCCCACAGGAAGCAATACTCGTCATTATTTTTAACATTCACTACCACACGCTTTAGTGATATGAAGTGAGGAACTTTAACGTAAGTTGACAGACTCTAAATGGAACATAGCTATTAATATTCGCCTTTAAATGTAAAACTTCATGTAATGCCAACCGAGATTCTTTTCAGAAAACCCTTCTAATTTTGTTGTAGTTTATAATAAACATTTTCATTATACCATAGACGTAAATTGGTAGCAATATCAATGACATGATTTTTTATGGCAAAAATCTTCAACTCAATAATATGATTTTGAGGTTGTATGAAATTGCAGCTAAAACAACATTCACCTTTAGCATCGACTGCCTTAGCATTAATTTAATCTTGCGTGCAAAACTATTGTATGTATTTTGTAAAAAAATAACAGGGTCTTTGATGCTTGCTATATTGACTGTAATTCCTGTAAGTAATCTACCATTCAAACATGAATCTAGCGAATATCAACCTAATTTGCATGTACGTTTTTTAGTGACAATTCCACTACCTGTTTTTCTGAAGCGTTCTTTAACCGTTTCAGTCTTACGAGATAACACTTTAACAATGATACATTGCTTTTGAGCTTAAATACACTTTCATTTGCCTCTAAATAAATTTTATTTTGAATTATATCCTGCATTTGCTTAAGTGTTAACTATACGGATGTGCTTTACAAATTCATTTCTTGTTTTCTGCAATGGAATAATACTTCTTGTTAAATTATTGATATTACTATTGCTCGGCATAACCCTACTGATAGTTACTTTCAATTGAATCCAAAAATGTAAAAATATGAAGCACACACTGGTCATTACCTAATAATGAACTTTTAACAACTATCTAATTGCTCTTTAGAACACTTTAGGTTTACAATAAAACTTCTAGTCACGATTGCAATATATGAATTCACTTTCAACTGTATCTGACAATGCAAATATATGAAGCACACACTGGAGATTAAGTAATATTAAACTTTTAACAAATATCTAATTGCACTTCACAACACTTTAGGTTTACAATAAAATTTGTTGCCACGATTCGAATATATCGACTGACATGAAAGTCAAAGTATGGATAAGACCGGAAAAGATCGGGTAAGGTCGGATAAGATCGGATAAGATCGGATAAGATCGGATAAGATCGGATAAGATCGGATAAAATCGGTTAAGATCGGATCAGACCAGATAAGATGGGATAAGATCGGATAAGATCGGATAGGATCGGATAAGATCGGATAAGATCGGATAAGATCGGATAAGCTCGGATAAGATCGGATAAGATTGGACAAGATCGGATAAGATCGGATAAGATCATATAAGATCGGGTAAGGTCAGAGAAGTTCAGATAAAATCGGATATGATCGGATAATATTGCATATTTGCTATTTCCAAGAATTTGATCTTGAAGAGCATTTAGCTAATAGCATAAAGTACAACCTGTCATTCTTCATGTTTCCACGAACTGTTTAGGTTTCTAAGAATGACCCCTGCATCGTGTTTCCACAAACTGTTCAGATTTCTATGAATTTCCCCTGCGCACAAAGCTAGTTACAAAAGTCATCGATTAGGAATTCTGCTATTCCCAAGAATACACCTATTCATCGTACCGTTTAGATTTCTAGGAATTTCTCCTGCAGGTGACCTTAAAAATTGATTTTGATACCCGTAAATTTTGATCTTTACTCAATTTAGCCATGAACCTACTTTAAGTATAGACAACAATCTGTTTGAATTGTAATATGAATTGATTTCTAGGAATTGTAATAACTTCTAAGAATTAACACATGACCTTGACTCAGCTTACTTCCAATAATTGCTTGAATAGCGTGGCCTTGACAATTTTATGCCACATGGCCTTGACTCAACCAGAATTTCTAAGAATTACTTGCTGACCTTGAAAGCCACGTGACCTTTAGTCGTTGATTAGGAATGCTGTCAAATTTGCCCTTGAAGAGCTCCTGCAGGTGATACTGAAAATTTCCCGACACATGGCGTTGACAAATTACACGAATTGCTTGGTGACCTTGAAATTAATGACCCTGACATGTAGTCCCCCACACGTTCAATGACCTTGAAAATTCTAATTGACTTTGATGCTTGAAACGTGTACGTGACCTTGAAAATTCTTAGACGCAGGAAACGTGTACGTGACCTTGTACTTTGACGCAGGTAATGTGTACGAGAAAGTGGATTAGCCTAGCTATACTACTATTTTCCGTTGCAAGACGAAATGATAAACTTGCATTATGAGTACCATTCCTAAATGACTTATTGCAATTAATAATTGCTTAAAAACACAAATAAGTCTGTACACTTTGTTTCTATGGCCACATTAATCAGTATACCTACAACTAGGGCGTTTGATACCGTTTTTGTGAGGCGAATTCATCAGGCGTAGGAATATGTTAGCTTAACTTTAATTTTCAAGAAATAAAGATGTATTATGTAACTGAGGTAAGTGCAAGATAAGAATCTTAATGTAACGTAATTTACTTAAAAAATTCATATATTTTACCTAAAGAAAATTATTTTAAAAAAGAATGAAATATAAACGTGAAACGTAATTATTTAGAGGCAAATGGACTACTTAAGTACAAAGCAAGCACAAATGCTAGTTTACTATTCAGTCTTTTTTAAACGTTTCCAGTTGTTTGAAAGAAAATGTAGATCAAGCTTGCAACTCTGGTTATTTATTAATGTATGTTAATGTACCCGTTTTCATTCATTAATTTTATAAAGCTATTCATTGCAAAATAGAATAAAATGTTTGTGCTTTTAATGTTTTTGCATAGTTGATCTTAAACTTTTCTTTTTAATGACGTATCACTCACATTAGCAATAATGTTACTAAGTATCGCTTTTGAATTCAAGTATTCAAGGAAAAAGTTGACATCTTAAACCATCCTATTTCTTTTATTTCTTAAAAAAAGTAATTTAAAAACATGTTAATTACTATCCTAACAGATTGTTTGATAAAAGTTTCATCGGTTACGATAAACTACCGTCTAAATCAGAGCAAAACTATTACTGATGATAAGTCATTGAATATCAATATCCTTCTGACTTCTGAAAGATACTGTAATTATGCTATAACCGGAACATTAAATTTCTATGTTGTAGAATAATTTATTTGTTACATAATATAATATATATATATATATATATATATATATATATATATATATATATATATATACAGGTGATTGATTAGTGCGATAAAGTTCAGTATCTTCTATGTCCTTCAAGTATCAAAACAAACGTTACAGGAGATTATAGCCATCATTAAGCTTCATATTTTAAAATTAGTTACAATGTTACAGGGTGTTCCATAACGCCGTGCCACACCAAATTAAATTTTTTAAACGAAACACCCTATATTTTAATTTAAATTTGAAATCCGCTTCACTTCCTCATTACAAAATATATACTTGTAATATGTTATACAGGGTATTTAAAAGTTATAACCACTTTTCCATGAAAATCGTAACAAGTTCACCGCCCTGTATAATTTCAAAGGGCTACAAGAACAATGATCTGTTGCAGCCGTAGCTTTTAATAATTGTCAAATTTTATACAAATTATTGAGTTTGTGAATATTCGTTAAATTGATTACAGGGTGAGTCAAAACATCAATTCATTATTTTCTCAGTTTTTCAAATGGATCAACCTGTATTTTATATCACTATCGAAAAGTGCTATTGTTTTACTTATATTTTGTTAAGCATTCCTATGCCCAAAATTATTAGTTTTGAGATATTTTCATTTTTATATGCAAAGTATTAATTATGTGTCTAAATGTTTGCCAATTATGAGTTGGCCATGATTTATTTGTCAAAAACTGACAGTTTACCATTATTGTCTGTTAATTTATTGTTGTGGTAAATTTGTTTATAATTTTAAAAAATCTAAAATAGGGCAAAAATGAATTTTACTCGTGATGAAATGCTAGATATGATATGAATATTGGGAGAATGCAATAAAAATGCATTGCTTTCAAAAAGAGTTTATTTTGAACGTTTTCCTGAGAGGCGAAAACCTACAAAATCAACTTTAGAAAGATTGATGGATCGGTTTAACCGAACTGGTTCAGTTAACTATGAAAAGCATGAACGAACAAATACTACCGTGACAGAGGAAAACGAAATGAATGTGTTGTTGGCAGTTACAGAAAACCCACGTACAAGTATAAGGAGTATTTCTAAAAAACAACAACTTAGTTACTATTGTGTGCAAACAATTCTGTGTAAAAATAAAATGCACCCTTATCACATTCAATTGCATCAAGAATTAACAGATAATGATTTTGAGAAGAGATTAGCATTTTGTGAATGGGCCCTACAAAAGGTTAATCAACAGAGAGACTTTTTTCACTATGTATTGTTTGGAGATGAAGCTACATTTCATCGAAATGGTTGTGTTAACAGGCACAACTTTCACTATTATTCCACAAGTAATCCATACCACATAATTACACATAGTCAAACCAGATGGTCATTAAATGGTTGGGGAGGTATTGTTGGTAACTATGTCGTAAGGCCATATTTTTTTGAAGATCATATAAATGCTGAGATTTTTTAGTAAATCACTTACCTGTATTACTGGAAGAGGTTCCACTTCGTATCCGCCAGCAAATGTGGTTTTTACATGACGGTTCTCCTGTACACCATAATCTTTTAATTCAAGGTGAACTTGATGATCAGTATCCTGGAAAATGGATCGGAAGAGGTGGACCAGTGCTATGGCCACCCAGGTCACCAGAATTCAATAAAATGGACTCATTTTTTTGGGGTTACATTAAGAATGAAGTTTATAAAACACCTCCGACAACAAGAGATAACATGAAGGAAAGAATAACAAATGAATTTCAAAATATCAGTGTACAAATGCTTAGTAATGTTAGTAACTCTTTCAATTACCGTTTTCTTTTCAGGCATGCACAGATGTCTTGGGAGGTCATTTTGAACATCTTTTGTAATTAACTTTTATTGTAGTTTAGCAAATTAGTATTGGTTTTATTTGTTCGTAATTGGAATTATTTGTAAAATTTGTTTGTAGTATACTTGTTTTTATTCCTGTATTAGTTATTTGACCACTATATTCACAGACAATAATAGTAAACTGTCAGTTTTTGACAAATAAATCATGGCCAACTCATAATTGGCAAACATTTAGACACATAATTAATATTTTGCATATAAAAATGAAAATATCTCAAAAACTAATAATTTTGGGCATAGGGAATGCTTAACAAAAATATAAGTAAAACAATAGCACTTTTCGATAGTGATATAAAATACAGGTTGATCCATTTGAAAAAACTGAGAAAATAATGAATTGATGTTTTGACTCACCCTGTAATCAATTTAACGAATATTCACAAACTCAATAATTTTTATAAAATTTGACAATTATTAAAAAGCTACGGCTGCAACAGATCATTGTTCTTGTAGCCCTTTGAAATTATACAGGGCGGTGAACTTGTTACGATTTTCATGGAAAAGTGGTTATAACTTTTTAAATACCCTGTATAACATATTACAAGTATATATTTTTGTAATGAGGAAGTGAAGCGGATTTCAAATTTAAATTAAAATATAGGGTGTTTCGTTTAAAAAAATTTAACTTTGGTGTGGCACGGCGTTATGGAACACCCTGTAACATTGTAACTAATTTTAAAATATGAAGCTTAATGATGGCTATAATCTCCTATAACGTTTGTTTTGATACTTCGAAGGACATAGAAGATACTGAACTTTATCGCACTAATCAATCACCCTGTATATATATATATATATATATATATATATATATATATATATATGCAGAAATATATATATATATATATATATATATATATATATATATATATATATATATATATATATATATTTCTGCATATTGGTTTCACCAAACTGTTTCAATGTTATTGTTTACGCGTTAAAGTGCAGTTGGGTAAAACGGGATAGTTGATCGTAATTAAAATGGGATACTATCCCGTTTTGTCCAACTATATTTAATTCCGTCTTTATTACATCTGAAGTCAAACTTATATTTTTGACAGTAATTTACAAAATGAAAAAATATAAAAGAATAAGTGACAGATAGTCTTGGTCGGAAATGAGTAGGAAGGCAGTAAACAGAGTATTAGAAAAAAGTATGGGATATTTAAAATCCTCCAAAGGATTAGGAGTCCCTCGCACAGCGTTAGAAGCCAAAGTAAAAAAAGTGAAACGTAGTAATGTTTTACTAGAAAGTTCGAGTGCAAAAGGACTAGGAGGATATAAACCAGTTTTTACTCGAGCACACGAAAATGAATTAGTGTAACATATTTTGACCATGGAGGCGAGATGGTTTGGTTTTACACTAGACTACCTTAGAAGCTTGGCGTTTGAGGTTGCTCATCTCACGGCATTTTTTAATCAATTTAATAAAGAGAAAAAGAGACCCGGCAAGGATTGGTTTTACGCTTTCTTAAAACGGCATCAAAATGTGAAACTATGGACTCCAGAACCTACATCATTTGCTAGAGCTATGGGGTTCAACAGACCTGCAGTTAATAAATTTTTCTCGCTGATGTCCGAAGTATTGGAAAATATAAAATAACTATCGATTGAATTTATAATGTTGACGAAATCGGCATTACGACGGTGCCTTAGAAACGGTCCAAAATTCCATCGCTGCGTGGAAACCGACAAGTAGGCTGCCTGTCGTCTGCAGCACGTAGCATTTTAGACACAGTAGAAATATTTATACGTGCTACATGGGCATTCATGCCACCAGCGTTTATTTTTCCTGGGGCTAAAGCAAAGTCAGAACTGTTGGATGAAGCTCCACCTGGTAGCTTCGCATACAAGGATTCATCTGGGTGGATGCAATCGGATATTATTTACGTCTTGGCTTGAAAAGCGTATTGAGTTTTCAAATCTAACTAAGGAACATCCTGTTCTTTTATTATTAGATGGACATTCGACTCATACAAAAAGTATAGCAACAATTTAGAAAGCAAGAAACAGCGATACTCACATCAACACCTTATAAGAAAGAGCTCGAGGAGGCTCTTGGGAAAGGTAACACTAAAAAAAATCCAAAACTAAATATGAACAACGATAAAGTAAAAAAGGTAAAAGAATTAAGAAACAAATGGTCGAGCAGAAAGTGCAAAGATTTCAGTGGAAGGGAGTAGTTGTGAAGAAGAATTCGAAGGCATGCTTTGCATATATTGTAATGAACCGTATTCAAATTCAAAATCGGAAGAATTTAAATGAATACAATGAAGCGGGATTTTCCGTGTATAAATTATTGGTTAATGCGACTCAATTATTGAAAAACATACAAGACATTTTTGGTTAAGTATCTTGTTTCACCCCCTCGCCCCTACTAGTTAAGAAATTTACACAGACGAAAGTTGTTGATTTTGTACAAGTTAGAGGCGAACGTACTTTGTTCACATGGTATTAGCAAAATAATAAATAGTAAAATAAGCGATCAGCGACGTTGTCAAAGCAATGATCTAAAGGTAACGAGACATTTTTGAAAATATAATGATTGTTATGAAATAAAGGTAAAATTTTATTTCATTATGAATTTTCGGTAATCACGCCAGGTAATAGTATTTACTGGCTCAAGAATGTGACAGGCTCGCCTAACGGCTCTCCAGTCATCCTCATCATCGCGAGGAAAAACTATTTTACCTGGCTTGTAATGAAAAATACTATAAATAGTGCCTAGTAAACTAATTTTATTGTCATTCTCTAGAGCAGTATAATTAGAGCAATTAAAACACCTGCCTTTTATGTATTAAATCACGTATTTTTTATTTATCTTTACATAAATTTATAAGTTCGAAAACAATTACAGTTACTGTACTGTCCTCAGTAAATATTAATATCTTTAATAATGATTTAAAATGTCAGAATGAACTTAAAACATGGAAACTGAAACGCAAATATGAGCATACTATTAGTATAACAGTTTCATAAACGTATAAAGCCAACTCTGGAATCTAATTTTATTTCATTTTCTTGTATCAAGAATTGCTAGATCTTTAATAAATTAAATATTATTAAACTATATTAAAGACGAATATCAAGTAAGACCACCCGCCAACGGACGAAGGCTAACAGTAAAAAATGGTATAATCAAATTAAATTAAATATTTAGTGAATCGAGCTAAACGTATTTGTGATCCTGAATTTTTGAAAGATGAATATAAATATTTAGAAAAATCGCTACAAGTTAAATGGTGTTCATTTAAAGATGTTAATAGCGTTATTATATTTGCTATACATAACCATAAAGAAAAACTAGTGCTTAATGTTAGTGCCACTTTTTCTTCTCTTATAACTAATGTTACAGATGGATTTGAAAAATTCCTAACTGATCATGGAGTTAGGACTCTTTTTAAACCTACAAAAAAGATTAAGGAAAATTACAGGTCACATAATTACGTTTTAAATATATTGTCATCATCCGGAGTGCATAACTTATGTTGTTCTTGTAGATAAGATACATTAGAAACACAAAACGTAGCTTTTATATAAGGGATAAGAACGTATGAGATTTTGGAGATTAGGTCAACCAGAGAAGTCTGGGGTATCTGAGCATGCTTTAGATAATTTAAATCATGACACCCAATTTGATAATATGGAAATATTGCCAAGATAAACTCATTATTATGTTCGTTTATAAGATGAAACTTTTGAGAAATATAAACATCCTCATAACTTCAATAGGCAAGAAGGAAATCTTCGTTGGAATAGCTTTTGGCATTTTATAATTAAAAAAAGCACAATAGTACGTATTAATTTCAATTGTATCTTTTGGTATGTCCAGGTTTTTTGCTGTTTTTTCCTAGACCTTGAAGTAAATACTTCATAAATTAAATATGTTCAGTTACCATTGCGCTACAATAATTTAACATATGTAGTTAACAATGAAAATTGCATAAAATACATAAATCGTGTTTTCACTGTACAAGAACAATGATTAACCAAAAAACTATTTCTTTGTTAGACATTTAATTAGTAAGTCAAGTTTCTGTTTGTGAATACCATTATCAATTTCAAATTAAAGCTTTTCACAACTTTACACTTACGTAATAACTTGATTAAGTTCTATAAAATTTGTTCTTTGATCATGACATTTTTCACTGTTCACCCGTTAGGGGGTGTTCTGATTTATTATCTCCAAGTTATTTTAATGGTGTTTGATTTATTAAAGATCTATCTATTATAACAAATAAAAAATTGGGCGTTCGATAGATTGTTATATTACAAAAGGTAAATTGCACCACGATCTAGCTCATTGAGGTACAAACTTAGGAAACTGAGAACTCATTGATTTTCAGGTGTAAGGGATGCATTTGTTTGTTGGACGCCACTCAATTTATAAGTTTAATAATTAAAATACAACAAAAATTAAGAAAGTTGTACCTTATTAACATAGGTAATCTGAATTTATATGTTATAACAATAATTAGCTTCAAATTATAACAAAATAACTTACAAACGGAAGATTAAAATAATGTTATTTAAATAATGTGCCTGACTCAGTGGTAGATTAAGATAGGGAGAGTTCTAATACATAATTTAATTAACCTACCTGAGATGCTGGTTGCCTTTATGCTTGATTGTTACTTAATGGCATAAATGTTATTAAAAATTATGAATAAGATAATAAATTCTCGAGCGCCATGTTATCTTTAAATCAGGAAAATAACAAAACCCTAAATAATGAACAATAATAATTTTCTAAAAATAACAAAATTAACAATGTGCAAATAAGTTTATTTACTCCATAAATGGATTGTTAAGGAGAGGTACGAAAAGGTTTTAAAGCTAAGCTTAATAGATATAAAATTTACCACAAAAATTCCTCAGCATAATAATATTCTATGGACAGCTTCCTGTGATTAACTACGGATGCGGAACGGTCAATCAAGATGAAAGCGTTTCTACTTCTTTCTTTCTTACTCTGGATGTTTTATTGAATTAAACTTGCATTTTAATATTATATTATTATTTTTTCTTCGGAGAGAAACTTGTGTAAATAAGTTACTTAAGAGCCATTTGTAATATAAATATAAGTACGTAACATAAAAGTGCAAAAATAGAAGTAAAGTAGAAATATTAACGTGTTTAAAAAATTAAAAGGTGGTGGTAGTATAGTGCCTAAAACAAACAAATGCTTAATTTTAAACTACAATGAGAAAAAGCAACTCACCACCCAAAATATGATGGCACTAATATAAAACATTGTTAGAATCATTCTTATTGCTGTTAACAGTCAGCATAAACTGAATTACTCAAAAGCTTTCTGAATCAACCAAGTATAAAAGTTTTCTTGCGTTGCGCTGTTACAATATCAATCCAATTTTTAAAGAGAAATTAAAACTATTTATGTAATAGTACACAAAAGATTTGTTCTAGAAAATGTAATTTGTTGCCAGTTTTCACGTTTACATGAAAATAATTAAAAACTCCTCTAGTTTTAAGCCAAATAAATTAATGATTTTAGATTAACGTATTTATTAATACAACCCCAAAAAGGTTGTTACAATGTATTTACATGTATATTCAATAAAGCCAAATGTCTGATTAATATCAGCATAAAATAACTAAAACGATATTTCTCGTAAAGACTTACTATATTAAAATTACTAAATTCAACACAACTACCTAAGCTTATATTATTATAATTTCTTGTTATGAATGAATAAGTTCAAAGGTAAATATGTAAATATTACATAAGCTTGCAATCTATATTTACTTAAAATTCAAAATTTAATATGATCAACACTGTATTTAATAATAAAACGTGTATTGACTTATGACAACAGATATTACGGTTAATGTAGGTTATGAACTCAAATGTTTTTATCTTAGGAACAAAAAACAGGTGTTCCTTTATAACCGTATCAAAATAACACTAACTGATTTGCTTACTTACTTAAAACGTACTTTGCACGAAAGGATACGTATTACTTACATGTACTCAAAATAAACATAACTTTGCCTTAAAATGCACTGTAGTATTATAAATTCATTTCACATTCATAAGATACACATACGATAATTTCCATTTACCAATAACGTACAAATAACCGAACTGTAGACCATATAGGTAAGGTAACGTAATTTCCATAATATAAACGTAAGGTATGGTACTATACTCTTCATTTGTCAATAATGGAAAAAATACAAACGCAGGCAAACTAACAGCAAGCGGTAATGATATAAATGTATCCCCATTTTTAATTATTCAAGACAAAAATTGCATATCATCCTGCTCATGCACGCCATTTTATAAATCCTTTCGTGACGTTATGCAGCACGCTTTTACAATGAACAAAATTCCTAAAATTTCCGCTTTCTCTTACGCCCAGCGGTTTCTTTAATATAAAGGCGTACTCTTGCACGCTTCTTTGTTCCGTAATAAATATAATATAATAGAAAATGTAATTAAAAGCCTTACATACCTTATAAAAGGGAAGCAAAACTTAAAAAAGATATACTGAACTGGACGGCATAAGAAACGGAAATGCGTAAGATTGTCAATTCACGTTGCGCATAGAACAACAAGAATTGATGTCTAAACTATACACAGGGACGTTCGTAATTATGTAGACTAAAGAGAAAATATTGACGTATACTAAAATCTAATTATTGAAAGAAAACAAGATACCAATGTAATGTAAATATATTTAGCAATAATAATACAAATTCAAAACTTAAATTAAGGTAGCGATAGACAAGAATTGTTAAAATAAAATGGAATTAGATTCGATAGTTAGTTTTATACGCTTAAGAAACTGTTATATTGATAGTAGGATTATATTTACTTTTTCAATTTTCTTTTTAAACAACTCTTAAAGATATTAGAAGTAACTGAAGACGATAATTGTAATTGTTATCGAAACGTGCACATTTATATGATAAATAAAAAATATACGATTTAATACATAGAAGATAAGTATTTTAATTGTGTGATAATTGTGGAAGTATATATTTTCATATAATTAGGGTAGTTTGCAATGTAATTGGTTTAATGTATTGGCTAATTTTTTAACTGCAATAGATTTTTCAAAGTATTCATAACCTTATCGCGATTAAATAGCTTACTAGCTCTAGATTAGTAGAAAAACCCTTCATGATCAAATTTTATCATTTGTCATTTTTAATCAGGTTTAGAAAAATAGAAATCTTTTGAAGGAAACGGCTACATTTTTTTAATTATATTTTGTTAGACTACATTTTAGACACATCATATTGGAGAAACTAAGTATTACGTAATGGAGAATTTACACATATAGTAGAGAATTTCTTTGTTCGTGTGTTACGTGTTACGTAGAAAAAAATTTTAAGATTCACATTTTACAGACATTTTAATTATAGCATTTTAATTTACAAGTTTCTGCTTTACCTTAATGATTTGTTACTATAAGCATTTGTTATTAATTTAGTTATATATTCTTTCTTAATAATGGTACATGCATTGAAACTGGATGAGAAAAAATAAAGTATTAATATGTGTCTTTTATAAATTCAATTCTAAGATAAGCAGTTCGATGATTTCACACGTGTATATACAGATTTGATTGTGATTCAAACATTACTTCGCTGTAAATTTAAAAAGTGTCATAAATATTCATTCCTATTTTTTTATATCACAATAATAATTTATAATTAGTTAAGATGAGAGAAATTTTGAGCAAGTAATCGCCTTAAATTAAGCGTCAATTGTAGCATACAAGATTTTAATTACATAACCGACGATATGTAATTAATAAACCACTTGAATGTTAAATTGTTACGTTCACCTTTACTTAAAAAAGCGTTGGTGAAAAAGTCGGTAATCACCTTGTCGTTTAAAGTAATTGACCGATTAAACTCTTTTCGTATTTGAGAAGATTTTATTTTATTATTTAATATTAAGAGCCTAGGCATGAAACCACAGTATATACGTTATATACAATACAACGTATATACTGTGATGAAACTCTCTTTGCTCAGAGTTGGATGGGTGAATGTAACAGAAAAATGGATAACATGTAATGAGTTTATTGTAAAAACTAAAATGAATTCATATAACATACAAATCAAACCAAAATACCTATAATAATTGTTCATTGTATTCTAAAACAAACTTCAACTACTAAATGTTCATCTACAATATCTAATAAAAAGTTACCTTATAAATATATATCTTTACAAATATCGCGGACATAAAACTGTAATAAACTGTAATATTCATTAATCTAGTTGCAACATTCATTCATTAATCTATCAAGTGATTGAAATTAACACACTTGAAAACCCTCACCATAACGTTGGAGCTCCCTGGAACTGGCGGTGTTGTTGCGCTGGACCGAGGGGATATCAGCGTAGAAAGTTGCTCACTTGCCGTGGTCAAATAAGTTCATTTTATGTAATAAGAAATCGATCTCTTTTTAATGGTTTTCCTTCTACACTTATTTTTCATACGATATTAAAGCAATTAATTCGTAGGAAACTGCACTAAATATTTACCTTCCAACTTACATATACATGCAGGGTGCGGCATTAGTGCGTCGAAGTACGATATATCCGCTATTAAAGGAGATATAAAAAAAAGTTTTTTACAAAAATGATAGGCAACTTCAAACTTCACGTTATAAAATTATTTTCGTATTTACAGGGTGTTTACATATTACCAGGGTGAACCAAACATACTTTTTTTAAATGGGACACCATATATATTATTTCAAATTTAGATTAAGCTCATCTTCCCCATACTTCCAATATAGGGTTTCATTACGTTATACAGGGTATTTCAAAATTTATGGTCAATTGTACACGAAAATCATTCACATTACGTCCTGTATACCCTAGACAGAACAACCTAATAATAATTTTTTCCAGGCATAACTTTTTGACATTGGTACAGTGTTACGAGAAAGTGCTATTTCTTTATTATTGCAGCAATTGAATATACAGCGAGCCAAAACTCGAACACATGATTTTGTAAAATTTTTTGGATGAATCACCCTGCATTTTATTGTAAAAAGTGAAAATACACTTTATGTTCTTCCATTTTTATTTAGCATTCCCTATAGCTAAAATCATTAATTTCTGAGATATTTTCAATTTAATAACAGAAAGAGATTTTTTTAAAAATTTCTATTATAACAAGTTAGCCGTGAACAAATAAAAGTGTGACAAATTATCATAAAAAATTCAAAGAACATCGGATATTAAGACAAAATTCTTATAAAATTAATTAATTTCATAATAAATGTTCAAAATGTCCACCGAAAATATCAATACAGCATTGCAGTCGATCTTCCAATTCTCGACTGACATTTCTTAACATTTCTACAATAATACTCTGGAATGCTTCTCGTATTCTATTCTTCATATCATCTTATGTGGTTGCAGGTATTTGATACACTTGGTTTTTCACATAACCCCACTTGAAGACGTCAATTTTACTTAACTCTGGTGAATGAGCTGGTCATGCAATGGGTCCTCCTCTTCCTACCCATCTACCAGGAAAATGGGTATTAAGATGATTATGAATTAATCTAGTGTGATGTACCGGAGCTCTATCTGTAACATCCACATTCTTTGACGAATGTTAAGAGGAACGTTTACCAACAGTAATGGTAAATGATTTTCTAAAAAGTCCAAATAAACCTGACCATTCACTGTTCCATCGAAAAAATGTGGTCCACTTACGTGATCTCCAACTATACCACCCCAAACATTCAGAGACAAGCTAGTTTAACTACGAGTTGCTATAACATGAGGATTACTTGTCGAATAATAATGGAAATTGTGTCTATTCACAGTTCCATTTTATGAAACGTGATTTCGTCTCCAAAGAGGACAAAATCAAAGAAATCTGCCTGATTGTGGATTTGTTGTTGAGCTCATTCACAAAAAGCAACCCTCCTGGGATAGTCATCTTCGTGTAACTCTTGATGTAACTGGATATGGCATGTATTCTTCGGATGGGCCTGTCACTAACATGTGGATTATGCGTAACTTCAAGCACCACGTTAAATCCATTTTCATCATTAAGTACAGGTTTTGTCCTTTCCTTTTTTTCATAAACTACTGAACCCGTACGATTAAAACGATCTACTAATCTTTCCAACGTTATTTTTTCGGGTTGTCTTCGTGCGGGATATCTCTCTTTGTAAATTTCTTTGTGCTAATAAACAATTTTTCATACATTCTCACTGTACCCATATCATGTATGTTAATTCCTCAACAGGAAAGTTCATTTCAAACAGTATTTAAGTGTTTATAAATTAATAAATACTACCCAACCTCAAAGAAGTTTGTTAAATGACAAGCTACTAATTATTACTGAATATCTATCTGTCATTTGTTCACGGCTAACTTGTTATGATAGAAATTGTTAAAAAAATCTCTTTCTGTTATTAAACTGAGAATATAATTCAGATGTCACATGGTACATTTTTGATTAATTTCATTCGTTAAAATACAAAAACAAAATCGCAGAATAGTCTATCAAATCGGTGATATTTTTATCACCGCATGTTGACTGTTACATGATTTTAATGAATAAAATAGTTTACTGTCAAAGTACAGGTCGTAGGTTCAAATCCTACTCGAGGTAAAATTTTTATTTATGTATTTAATAAAATTAATAATAATTTTTAAAGTGAAAAAGTGTCAAAGAAATAAATAATTTTATTGAATATCTTGCAACTGTAATATTTACTATCAAAGCTACAGATCGTTTAAAATTGTAAACTTTAAAAAGTATATTTTCTATTAACGTCCATTATATTCTCTTACCAAATATAACACGTGTTATGATTAATAATCGATGATACCACTCGTTAAAACCTGTAGAAACTCGTTCAATTTTTATCGGTTTTAACTCGATCTATCATCAATGATAATCATAACACTAGTTATATTATCCCCGAAAATATCTCAGAAATTAACTATATAGGGAGTGCGTAATAAAAATGAAAGAACATAAAGTATATGTTCACTTTTTAAAATAAAATACAGGGTGATTCATTTGAAAATATTGACAAAATCATGTGTTCGAGTTTGGCTCGCTCTATATGCAATTGGTGCAATAATAAAGAAATAGCACTTTTTCGTAACGCTGTACCAACGTCAAAAAGTTATGCCTGGAAGAAATTATTGTTAGGTTAGGTATACAGGACGATGAAATGAGAATGATTTTCGTGTACAGTTGACCATAACTTTTGAAATACCCTGTATAACGTAATGAAACCCTATATTGGAAGTATGGGGGAGATCAGCTTAATGTAAATTTGTCCCATTTAAAAAAAAGTATGTTTGGTTCACTCTCGTAATATGTAACACCCGATAAATACGAAATTAATTTGATAATGTGAAGTTTGAAGTTGCCAATAATTTATGTAAATAACTCTTTTTGATATCTCCTTTAATAACGGATATATCGTACTTCGAAGCAGTAATGCCGCACTCTGTATCTAGGTATAGAAAGTTATGCAATCGACTTTTTCTTCACTATCGTTAAATCGATTTATTAGCTAATTTTGCAACTTTTGTGTGTGCGTGCGATTTGGCAAGTAACCGGTCTGTCTGATAATTTAATTACAAGCAATATTACTATAGTACCTCGGATCGATCTGGCTACAAGAGGCGCCAAGGTCGAAACAGACAGGCCCCTTTGTTGACGGCAATGCAAAGGATGAATGGAGAGCTGGTATGTTGTAAAGGATTTGAAATTGTAATTGCAATGAATGAAAGGCCGCTTGATATTCAATGTCTATCGGAAACAAATCGCAAATGAAAGGATCTCGTGGAGACGGAGGATGGGAGTCTAGTACTATGGTCAGGGGTTGAGACTGAAATGCATGGTGCTAAAGAGTTGCAATCATCATCGTGAGTAAAAGAGCGAAAGGATGTTTTAAACAGTACCAATTGGTATTCCCTGGGTAATGTGGGTTGGAATGAAAAAATTTATTATTGCATGCTATGCACCGGTGAATGGAAAAAGAGATGATACCACTCGTTAAAACCTGTAGAAACTCGTTCAATTTTTATCGGTTTTAACTCGATCTATCATCAATGATAATCATAACACTAGTTATATTATCCCCGAAAATATCTCAGAAATTAACGATATAGGGAGTGCGTAATAAAAATGAAAGAACATAAAGTATATGTTCACTTTTTAAAATAAAATACAGGGTGATTCATTTGAAAATATTGACAAAATCATGTGTTCGAGTTTGGCTCGCTCTATATGCAATTGGTGCAATAATAAAGAAATAGCACTTTTTCGTAACGCTGTACCAATGTCAAAAAGTTATGCCTGGAAGAAATTATTGTTAGGTTAGGTATACAGGACGATGAAATGAGAATGATTTTCGTGTACAGTTGACCATAACTTTTGAAATACCCTGTATAACGTAATGAAACCCTATATTGGAAGTATGGGGGAGATCATCTTAATGTAAATTTGTCCCATTTAAAAAAAAAGTATGTTTGGTTCACTCTCGTAATATGTAACACCCGATAAATACGAAATTAATTTGATAATGTGAAGTTTGAAGTTGCCAATAATTTATGTAAATAACTCTTTTTGATATCTCCTTTAATAACGGATATATCGTACTTCGACGCAGTAATGCCGCATTCTGTATTTAGGTATAGAAAGTTATGCAATCGACTTTTTCTTCACTATCGTTAAATCGATTTATTAGCTAATTCTGCAACTTTTGTGTGTGCGTGCGTGTGTACGTGTGTGCGTGTATACGTGTGTGCGTCTGTGTCGTGTGCGTGTGTGCGTGTGTGCGTGTGTGCGTGTGTCGTGTGTGCGTGTGTGCGTGTGTGCGTGTGCGTGTGTGCGTGTGCGTGTGTGCGTGTGTGCGTGTGTGGTCGTGTGGTGTGCGTGTGCTGTGTGCGTGTGTGCGTGTGTGCGTGTGTCGTGTGCTGTGTGCGTGTGTGCGTGTGTGCGTGTGTGCGTGTGTGCGTGTGCGTGTGTGCGTGTGGTGTCGTGTGTGCGTGTGTGTGTGTGTGTGCGTGTGCGCGTTTAATGATTACTGAATACTGAATAAAGCTTTGTATATGTCCGGTTTTCAAAATTTTATTAATTTCAGTTTCATGGGTCTCATAATAGGTTGGGGGATTTTTAGACGGGCACTATATAGTAGGGAATACTACATCGCCTGGGGCACGATTTGGCAAGTAACCGGTCTGTCTGATAATTTAATTACAAGCAATATTACTATAGTACCTCGGATCGATCTGGCTACAAGAGGCGCCAAGGTCGAAACAGACAGGCCCCTTTGTTGACGGCAATGCAAAGAATGAATGGAGAGCTGGAATGTTGTAAAGGATTTGAAATTGTAATTGCAATGAATGAAAGGCCGCTTGATATTCAATGTCTATCGGAAACAAATCGCAAAGGAAAGGATCTCGTGGAGACGGAGGATGGGAGTCTAGTACTATGGTCAGGGGTTGAGACTGAAATGCATGGTGCTAAAGAGTTGCAATCATCATCGTGAGTAAAAGAGCGAAAGGATGTTTTAAACAGTACCAATTGGTATCCCCTGGGTAATGTGGGTTGGAATGAAAAAATTTATTATTGCATGCTATGCACCGGTGAATGGAAAAAGAGACCGACAGTGTGAGAACTTCTGGAATGAAGTAGATATCATGTTGAACGTATGTAAGACAAACGAAAGAGTGATGACATTGGGAGCTACGAATGGATAGGTGGGTGTACAGAGAGAACACACTGAACGCGTCCTAGGAAGAGACCAAAGACTCAATGGAAATGGTGAACGACTGGTGAAAATCTGTGTGGAAAAAACCTATTTGTATTTAATACGTGGTCTAAGCATAAAAATGTGCATATTTATACACGGCAAAGGGGTAAATCTAAAAGTATGATTCACTTGACAGTGTATGATGAACGACTTAGAAACCTGGTGAGAGATACAAAAGTAATGCGCGAATTGGAATGTGGATCGGACTACGTTTTGGTGGTATCGAGAGTGTATTTAGGGCAAACGTGGGTCTGGAAAAGAAAGCGAGCGTAGTTCGAACGTCCAGCATTAATGTAGATGAACTAGTATATAATGATGCGAGAATGAAATATGCAGATGCTGTAAGTAGAGAGTTGAATGTAAACGAAGCAGTGTGGGACGAAGAAATAAAAGACAATGGCGTTGGAAGTGTATGGATAAGCTTAAAAGACTATGTTGTCAATTGTACCGTGCAGATATGTGGAAAAGCGACCACAGGTAAACAGAAAGAATGTGCTTGGTGGAATGAAGCGGTAAAAAAGGCAGTATGTAAGAAAAACGATGCGTACATGGCAATTATTGCTGCAAAAATGATAGTGCGGAAAAGCGATTGTATGAGTTGTACAGATTACGAAAGAAAGAAGCGGAGGAGGTAGCGAGAATAAGTGAAGAGGAAGTGATGACCGTGGAAGGAGAGAATATTTAAAAATGATTTGAGGCATATGGCCACCCCGGCTGTTCCTGACGAAGCGCATTCGAGCAGTGGTGGCCGTATGTCATGAATCACGCGAACAATATTGGCTTCCAAGATATCCAGTGATGCTGGTTTATTAGCATAAACAAATGATTTCACATAGTGCCATTGTAAATTAAGCAATCAATTAATTAATCACCAAACCTTGTTTGCAATAAATCGATAGTTTCGTTTTCCGTATGACACGTAGCCACATCCTGTTGCATCCACAACTCGTGCGGATCAATGTCATCCATATCTTGAATAAGATATTCTTTGATCATGGTCAAATTACGTTCCCCATTGACCGTAACGTTACGACTAGCGAAATAAGGTACAATCATGCCACAAGCGTATAAACCGCACCAAACTGTGTATTTTTCTGAATGTAATGGGGTCTGTAGGATCTCCTCTGGATTGGTATCTCTCCATATCCGGCAATTCTGCTTATAACAAACCCTGAGCCTCATCGCTGAACAAAACTTTACGATAAAACTATGGGTCGGCTTGCAACTGCTCTAAAGCCCAATCTACGGAAGAACGATGGAAGCGATGGTCTTGTGTGTTTAATTCCTGCACCAGTTGGATCTTATATGGGCGTAGGTCTAGATCTTTGTGCAAAAGTTTCCACGGCCAAAGCTGCTCCGACCGGCGACAAATCGATCATTTTGGATTTTCTTGCACACTTTCGTTTACAGCGGCAATATTTTCTTCAGTAAGCACATTCCTTCGACGTGTTGATGTTCTTCCATCCTCTAGAGAGTGTGTGGTATGACATATACTCACAGTGCGACGGATGGATTGCTCAGATGGGCGATTATGTGTGCCGTAAAATTCACTGACTTTCATAGTGAATTTGAACAATTTGAGAGCGTTCTTCAAGCGTCTATTCATAATTTGTCACACTATACAAACGTCACCATTTGGGGGAAACTGACAGCTGATTCCACAGCCATCGCTATAGGAATTCAAAAATTAACTCTTTTCTGATAAAACTCAAAATAAAACAGCTTTCCGCAAACTTAAGTAGACACACTGTATAATAAAGTAAAAGTACACTAAAATTACAGCATATAACTATTAGCATGGAAAAATGGTCTTTCCTGGTAGGCCGAAGGATATGATTTGCGAGCCGTTAGGCGAGCTTGTCACCATCTAGAGGCACCACAACCCGTTGCCTTGCATGTGTTGTTGAATATTGTATTTGCGTATTAGCTTTTAAATGGTTTGATTTGGAAGAACACGTTACTTTTTTTGTTGTTTAGTTATGTATTGTAACAATATAAAATATATAAGCACAGGTGTAAAATTTTATTGATTTTAAAGGTTAGTCAATTAAGAAACTGTTTCAAGGGGAACACAGTGACTTAAAAAGTTGATGTTTACAAGTGAGGAACAAATAAACTTATTCACAAACTTATAGCAAAATCTGTAAATTAAAGTACTTATTTCTTTCGAATTACTTAACAAGTTAAAGAGGAAATACATAAAGCTATTGAAAATAGCACTTAACTTAACCTTCACGCCATTCCCTTGCGGGGTAGGCATAACTCCCGTGAGGTTCATGCATTGCCTCTGCTCCGGTCTTTCCTCTAACCTCACATACATATACTTGCTTCGTTGATCTTGCGTTGTTCATTTTCTTAATGTGACCAAACCAACGTAGTGTACTACTTTTATATCTATCCATCATCGTTTTTTCCTCGCCATAGTTTCGCTTCTCATTATCGTCCACATACTTCAAATCACTTTCCTCCCAGCATTGACCCTTCGTCCAATCTGGCCCTCCATTGTATCATCTGCAGTAAACATTCTATCCAGATATACCAGCTTGTCCACTTGCTCCACAACTTCATCTTGCAGAATAAATACTCTACTCTCCTTTCCACCTTCCCGATTGAACACCACAATCTTAGTTCTTTTCACGTTTACCTTTAGGTCCATGCTCTCACAGACTGTATCAAACTTCCTCAGAACAGTTTGTAGGTCATCCGCACTGTCACTGAATAAGACAGTGTCATCTACATACACCAGAAGTCATACATTTATGTCACCAACCATTACACCATTTGTATCGGTACATGCTTGTCTAAGACATTTATCCATGTATACATTGAACAACCACGGTGACATCACACAGCCTTGTGGCACTCCTTGATCAATATTAAAGTATTCACTCACACCTCCTCTCATTCTAAAACATGCCCGACTACCGTTGTATACTGCCCTTATTCCGTTTATTAGACCTTTATTTACGCCATATTCATTTAATATTTCCCACGGCTTCTCCTTATTCACTCTGGTATATGCTTTCTCCAGATCTACAAACGTACCGTACAACTTTCTTTGTACACTTAAACATTTTTCTATGACCTGCTGTAGAGCAACCATCTGATCGATACAAGCTCTCCCTGGCATGAAGCCACCCTGCACATCCCAAATCTTAGTTTGTGTAGTTTCTCGTACTCTTCATTCAAAATAATTTACCAGGCACGCTGAGCAAACTTGTTCCTCTGAAGTTCTTGCAATCGCTCTTGTTCCCCTTGTTGAAAATAACAAAACGATCAAATTAACACAAAATATTACGGAGATCTTGTAATAATTTTTTACCCATGTGGATATTCCTTTGGGATGTTCATTTTAGGGATTTATTTAGCTTAAATAAATCTTGTCGCTTCCTATTGACTTGTATTTTTAATTTTCAAAATTTGTATTAGAATAATATAGAAATATTATTTTAATACAATAATTTGAGACGTAGCTTCGTAAAAAGTAATGACTACTATGGAGAAGACATTGTTAATAGGTAACATTAAAAGGCCCTACTTTAATTTTAAAATCTTGATAAACTATATAGGATACAGTACGACCTCTTTTAAAGATAATTGAATTTTAGGTTTAGGTTTGAACTCAATTTTTTTGTAGCTTGAGGAATTACATCCTAAAAAAGTGGACCTTTTTAAAGAAAATTAATTAAAAATTTCCCTGAGTAATAAAACCTAAAAAATTAGTTACAAAACTTAATTTCCCTATGAGTAGTGAAAACACGATACAGTTGAGTAGGCATGATTTTCATGAACAAATGAAAACAAAAACTTCACAAATAATTGACTCGATCCTGTTTTTCCACATACGAATGGGAGATCAAAAATGTTACTTTTGTGCTCTTTAAGAAAAATGTATTCAATTTTTCTCCATATGCTTCATTTTTCTTGCAACAATTGTTTTTAATGTTTTTAATTTCTAATGATACATTTATTTTTCTCTAAATGATCTGTCACGTATCTAACCTGCCATGTCACATACATATAAATGAGTGAGTGAGCTCGGCTAGTAACTTAGTCAAACGATCAAGTGACCGCAGAGCACTTGGATAGTGTGGGTGTTTTGAAGCGTTGACAAAGAGTAAGTAGATGGTTAGGTTACTTAGAAAGCAGAAACAGAAGTTTTAGTCAGAAAGATAGGGAGAACGTACAAGAAAAGGGCACTACAAGCTTTAAAGAAAAAAAAAAGGTAAACTAATATTTCTTAAGAGAAACAGGTGAGAGCAACAGAAAAGGACAAGAGAATAAATAACAATTCCTACAATACTCGTATATTATTGAAAACCCATAAACAAATAATTAAATAAATTGGGGAAAATTTCCCCAAAAGAACTGTACTGAATATTTTATCTGTTATACTAATCCATTAATCAATTAATTTTTCCCCAAAATGAAAATATAAGAATTTCCTACATAAGCCAAAGATATCAAGAATTAAATAGACTAGGGCAATTCGCGCTATATTAACTGAGAAGAAAAAAAGGTAACATTGCTTAAATTTTGAAACGAAATTAATATCCCCCCCACTGGTTTGTTGAAAGATCTTTCGATCAAATTTGCATGTAACCAATAAAATTTGTAATTTACGAAATGTTCCCAATCGAACTTGCCTTTGTTTAGACAAATATGTACAAAATGAGTTCCTCCATAATAAGTAAACTTCAAAATACCAATACATTTGAACAAACCTGTTCAGTTCAACAAAATTACTCTAGAGTGAATTTATATACACATAATTAAAATGGGAGCGCATATGAACTGAACACAAAAACTTGTACTTGAAGATAGAAAGCAGAATTTTAAAAGCGCGCAAAATTTCGCGTCAAGCGTGTTACGTAATAACATGCATATGACAAACAAGTACACCCGGTATAATAAATTCATTTCGTTTCCTCAACTGCTCACCATTAGCTATTAGATAACGGTACCGCAGATTGTAACATGTACGTCAAAACCAATATTATTATAAATAGCCTAAATCAGATTATTATAATTCCCCAGTATTATGGCTAACGGTGTGTTTCACATATAGCGGTGACGCACCAGTAAACTATTTATAAATGGACTAAAACTTAATGGATCTGAACGTGATTTTCACAAAGGTAAATAATTCGTTAAAAATTGTGGAAATATTGATACTGTAAACGCACTTTCTATTTTGTAGAACTGGTGGGTTACTGCTTAAGGCAGCTTCCGAAATGTAACAGTTTATAAAGCAAACTCTAGTGTAAAGTTTCTTAATACATGCGTAATATGGAAAGTTCTAACCTTGTGCTGCCGAGTAGTGATACTTTAACCTTGGTTAGTGCAGCGGCAAAAGTTTCGGGTCGTCAGTAGCAAACAGTCAGCCTGATTACATTATCGTAAACTCCAGTAACGTAAACCAAATAGGGAAAATAAATCGTGATCTTCTGCAGAGCGTAAATGTTATTTCCATACAAACAAAGTGCTAACCGTAAAGAGACAAAAGTAATTGAAGCACAGCTACCAGCTGTATACAAGTAGTCCAAGCTAGGAGAAAATCGTAGTAAAATTAAAAGCGAAACGAAGGATACACGACGTAAGATACCCAACGTATATTCAAGGAATATTCAAAACACCTAAAAATAAGCTAAGACAGATAATAGCAATTTATTCATTTAGATCAAAGGTGAGCTCTAGGTGATGGTATAACACGATCTGGCTAAATGGTAATTTTTGAGAAAAGCGTTATTGAATTTTCTTATTTCAATCCTGAAAGAGAAATCATAATTACAACGAGGTAGCTTACCCCTTTTTGTGCAAGTAACATTTTTATATATCCGCAATCAATGGCGATTATATAACTTCGCCCAAATAATTACTTATTCAAAGAAATACTTTATACGAAAATTCTCCTGTAAATATAATGTTAAACATCCAATAAACAGTGAAAAGAGAAATGTTTCTACAAACTCCTCTACTTGTGATGAAGAGCAAAAACAACAACGGCTCAACTTCTGCGAATCTATATAACGTCGCATTAGGAAAGACAACGGAAGAGTTTTGGGTCCATATTTCTTTGACCGCGAATTAAGTGGTCAAGAATATGTTAATTTTTTGCATATCATCTTTGGGAATTTGCTGGATGGCATGCCTCTAAATGTACGAAGAAATATTATTTTCGAACCACATAATGTCCAAGCTGCTAGTAATTATTTAAAGCCCAATTTTTACGAATGGACTATTAATGGCCAACCAATGAGTATCGAGTGGTATCAAATCGGGAGATTGACACCACGGCTACTTTGTTGTGAGAATATCGGAGGAATAGTTTATCACCTCAAAGCAAGCAGAACATTAAACTGTCTGTGAGAGATAATATTTTTTTTAATAATGGTGCACCGAAACAGGCCCAGTGCACTCAGAAACACTACGAGGGTGGATTGTGGGATATTGAATTGCCAAGAGATTCTTTTGAACAGCTACCTTAAACTTTTTCATATCATAAGTGAAAACAGGAATTAGGGAGATCATTTCAGAGTTTAAGAGCCGTGTAGAAGAATGTGGATTGCGTCCCTTTGGTGCAACAAGTGGATATTGCATATCGATTATGTGAATGAGAAAACCGAGTATTCCTAGCAAAGGTTGCCCGAGGTGGTATGAAGGAATGTAATTCAGCAACTCAATATACATTTTAATACCGATAATTCCAAGAAAGGACTGAAATGATTCTTCTATGCTCAAGGTAGTGTATGTCAGAACTTAAGAACGGGTCAGATATAAGCCTAATCACTCTTTTTTTAATACGATCAACGATATCGAGGGCGTATTGGGGAGCACCAACTTAGAGGTAAGAATTATATTCTATGTGAGGTCGAATGTGGGCCTTATACAGTAGCAAGAGTTGTTGGGAGGTAAAGTACTGCTTAGATCTGTACAAAAAGCTTTTGTTACGAGCAGCTGCTTTGGTAGCTGATAGAGCAAGGAAAAACTGAGTTTAAGTAGCATTAAATTTTACTAGATTATTACTTCCCCATTTGAGTATACGTTGAATGTCTATTGTTTAAAATTGCCATTTCAGCTTGAATGTCTTGATTTGAGATAGAAGGCGGATAACCATTATGAGTAGATTAACAACTAACAACTACAATAAAGAGTGCTGTCGTTAGCAAAGCAGTAGCTATAAGTGATCCCTGAGGCACGCCCGCGTTAATGCCAACTTCTTTTGAAATGAAGCCATCAACTACGACACGTGTTCGTCTTTATCAAGGAAACTAGAAACCCATTTGATGAGCGTATCATTTAACCTAAACGAGGTCAGTTTAACAAGTAAACATTTACGCCAAACTTGGTCAAACACTTTTAAAATATCTAAAGCGACTACATTTCAAAGAATGTCACCAGTTGAACGATTCTTCCTAAACAAATATTAGTGATCACTAAGGAGTTTGTTAGTTTCAATAGAATAGAGCAGTTGCTGATTGATGGATTTTTCCATGATTTTAGACAAAAAGGAAGTGATGGCAGTTGCTAGGTACTTCAAGGGATCGGTCTTATCGCCTTGAATAGGTAGTATTGTCTAATTTCCATGATGCAGGAAATCTTTCAGAAGACATAGTGATCGAGAAGAGCTTAGATAGGATTGGTACTAGTTCTGGGGAACATTTATTTAGGACAATAGCTGGAATACCGTCTGATCCAGTCGCGTTATTGAGATCAAACCTAATGATAATCGATTCTAGGAGATTGTACCGATAATGAATTGGTTTCATAGTGTATGAAGAAGAGTTGACCAGGGACACATCTTCTCCAGAAGCATTGAGACACGAGTTTGATGAAAACAAATACACAAGAAGATCGGCTTTGTCTACAGAATCAGCAACTACAGATTCGTCAAAAGACGTCATGGAGGGAAATGAAGATATACCAAACTTTTACTGATAGCTTTAGCTAAGGACCAAAATTTAGGACTGCCTAAAGAAGTTATAGCTAGTTAATTGCATTTTCGTTGTTCAGTCAACTTTTTTAGCTTTAGTGGTAACACTTTTGCACTGGTACTAAGGTAGTGTGCATGAATCTCGAGCGTTTTATTAGGTGAATAATCTAAATGGTTTTATTTCTTGGTGGGAATATACAGATCCATGCCTATGAAAATGACTTCAGATACTGAAAGATGTAACGGTTCTGTTTTTTCTTAATAATTTATGATTTGGTGTTGTGAGGAAATTCATTTTAGAATGAAGTCAAACGTTACCATTTGATTTAAGCTATAAACGCAAAGTGGTACTACACATTGAAAACAGTAATACCGGGAATTCATTTGAAAACATGATCGGCCATTTGGTTCTTGTTACCGGGTAATAAAAAATAATAGAAAAAATAAAATAAATAAAAACGGTCTTTTTTATTATTCCGTCAATTTCTGAATTTTTGGAGTTTGCCTTCAAAGTTAAAAGAAAGGCGTTTTACCAATTTAAAAAGCTGGAACATCATCTTATAGCTTTATGTATAGAATTTTTATCTTGGAACTTCGTTTGTTATTGTTGTTGTTTTGATATTTTCATCTTGCTTTGCTGTTACTACAACGGAAAGTGTGAAGATTACAATCGAGACTTTTAATGGTAGTGGCCCGGTTATCGTAGATTTCTGACTGTGGTATAAATTTATTCCAGTATAACCGCCTCGTCAGGATAATAAAGGTCAGATTAGTTAATTTAAGCTTGCACATCGAGTGCGGAGGCAAAGTTGAAGCCCTACCTTTAGTGGGTTAGTGCACCATCCATTTTTCATTATTTACGTTGGTTAATAATATTGCGGTTTATTGCTTAGACATTTGTTAGATTTAAATTTGACAGTGAAGGCTTGTTCACACTGTCACTTAGAAACATATCATGGACATTTAATTCTGAATGCTAAAGAACACGGTACTAAACTTATGAAAATCTTGTTCTTATTGATTTCTGATAAGTTAGTTACAATTACGTTTGACTTGCAAACCTAACAACAAGACTAAATTACAATCAATTTTTTTTAATTCAAAATGTGAAATTTTAAAAAGGAATTACTTGCCAGGAAGGTCTTCCAGCACTTTTATCTCTTTATCATTGTAAAAGGAAATGAACATATATCTGTAAGCGGTCTTGTTGATGACGTCCTAACCACGATTGTTAGTTTACCTTTTGTAATCTATAATTATAATTGCCATTGACAATTTGAATTTGGAAATTATTATAGACCCGTAAGTTTATAGATATTCTGATTGTCACATTATTGACTTAGTCAAGATTATTTACTTGTGGTATCAACTACTAAGGGTAAGTGACATATTTTTTCATATTTGTATTTTTAGTACGAACTAAGTATATAATTGACAAGTTCTTCATTGATATTATGTTGTTTTGAAGCTCAATGTACTATTTGCCTTAATTATTTTGATTTACTCTTAGGTGTACCGATGATAAGTCACTTTTTGTTAGGTATAGTTATTTGTCACCCTGTTTCTTGAGGAGGGAACAATCACTCTTAGATTGGGCCTTTAAGTTGTAAGCTTCTGACGCCCTTTTATCCTTGCGTTTCTATTTAACTGACTCTCGACCCAACCGACGAGCTTCTGGCAACAAATTGTGTTACCATCTAGAAAAGGTTACCTTCCTTTAATTATCGGGTTATTTTTTTTTTTGTTCTTCGTGTTGGTGACATAGAGAAATGTCTGAAGAAGAGGACGATTTAAAACAATATTCACGCCAAGGAAAGGCTGCAAAGAACTCCCGTGAATCACACCATTTAGCTGACTTAAAACACCACAAGGTTCTATCAGTGTTGCGAACAATAGAGGGATTGGGGACAGTAAAAGTTATTTCTATTAGACAATATAAAGGCAAAGAACTGAAGTTCTATAAATAAGTTGTTTTAATGTAAGAAAGAGATCTAGAACTTGTGGAGTATGGTGAGGGTTATCAGAAATAAATTATCTGAATAGTGCAGACTTCATACAGAAAGCGACTAAAAATCTGAAAAAAAATTTTAGACGTTCGTTTGGAAAAGCAAGGCGATTACATTGAGCATTTATTGTACATATTTACATAAATACCATATCTAACTTTAATGAGTATAAGACGTAATAGGTAAAAGATACTTTATTGGGGTTTATTGTTAATGACTTTAAAGTATTTCAAGTTGTCTTTAGTGCAATAAATAATATATATTTCTTCTTCCCACTTGTTTGTAGTTTTTTTTTTATTTTCAGTTAGCCTTAGAGAAAAATGACTTACCGAATTTGTCACGTGTCTAACCTACCACGTCACATAAATATAAACAAGTGAGTGAGCTCGGCTAGTAACTAAGTCAAACGGTCAAGTGACTGCAGAGCACTTGCATAGCGTGGAAGCGTTGAAGCGTTGGTAAAGAGTAAGTAGATGAGGAGAACGGACAAAAAAAAGTCTCCACAAGCTATAAAGAAAAATTTAAATTAATATTTCTTAAGAGAAATCTTGTAAAGATTAAAACAGGTGAGAGCAACAAAGAAAGGATAAAAGAATAAATAATAATTCCCATAATACTCGTAATTTATTGCAAACTCATAAACACAGACTTAAATAAATTGGGGAAATTTTCCCTAAGCTGAATATTTAATCTGTTATACTAATTTATTCATTAAATAATTTTTCCCGTAAATGAAAAAATAAAAATTTCGAATATAAACCAAGGGTATCAAGAATTAAATAGACGAGGGCAAGTCGCGCTGTATTAACTGAAAAGAAAAAAAAACTACCTAAATTTTGAAACGAAACTAATATCCCCCCCTATGGTTTGTTGAAAGGTCTTTCAATCACCTAAAAAGGAAAAAATTTACATGTAATCAATAAAATTTCTAATTTCCGAAATGTTCAAATCAAACTTACCTTTGTCTTAAACAAGTATGTACTTACAAAATTAATTGCCCTATAATAATTAAACTTTCAAATAGCTATAATTTTGGAGAAGCCTGTTCATTTCCAACCAAATTACTCCAAAGAGAATGTATGTATACATAATTAAAATTAGAGCGCATAAGAATATTAATATCCTCAGTAACACATTAAGGATAGAAAACAGAATTTTAAAAGAGGACAACACTGCGTTAAACGCATGACTTAATAACATGAAAATGACATAAAAACACACTCCGTACAATAAATTAATTTAATACCGTTATAAATACCCTAAATTACACTATTATAATTCCCCAATATTATAGCTAACGGTGTGTTTCACATATAGCGGTCATACAGCAGTAAACTGTTTATAAATGGAATAAAACTTAATGGAACATAACGTGATTTTCACAAAGGTGAATAATTGATTAACAATTGTAGAAATATTGATACTGTAGACGCACTTTCTATTTTGTAGAACTGGTGGCTTACTGCTTAAGGCAGCTTCCGAAGCATAACAGCTTATAAACCAAACGCCAATGTAAACTTTCTTAATACATGCATAATATGGAAAGTTCTATTCTTGTGCTGACAAGTAGTTATATTTTACACCCTGGTTAGTGCAGAGGCAAAGGTTTCGGGTCGTCAGTATCGAACAGACAGCCAGATTACATTATCGTAAACTCCAGTCACTTAAACCAAATAGGGAAAGTAAATAGTGATCTTCTGCAAAGCGTAAATGTTATTACCATACAAACATAACACCAACGGTAACGAGACAAAAGTAATAGAAGCGCAGCTACCACCTATGTGCAAGTAGTCCAAGCGCGGAGAAAATCGTAGTAAAGTTAAAAACAAAACAAAGGGTACATGACGTTTATTCACAAGATACACACATGGTTTAATACGATCTGGTTCAATTGTAATTTTTTAAAAAAGCGGTATTGGATTATCGTATTTCAATCCTGAAAGAGAGGTCATAATTACAACGAGGTTGAATAACTCGAGGTAGCTTACCCCTTTTTGTGCAAGTAACATTTTTCTATATCCTCAATCAGTAGCGATTAAATAACTTCACCCAAATAATTACTTTACAAGGTAAAGAAATATTTTATATGGGCATTCTCCTATAAAGATGATGTTAAACATCGAAGAAACAGCGAAAAGGGATTTTTTTCTAAAAATGCTTGTGCTTCACAAAAATGGCTACTCGAAAAAGAAGCCACACCTCAGAAAGAAATTTTTCAATCCAATTTTCTTATCAAAATCATTATTACCAAAAATCAAATTATATATATATATATATATATATATACAAGGTGGCCCACTTAAGCGGGATTGCTCCATAACTCCCTTACTATTACAAATACGAAAAAATGTCTTATATAGAAGTTGTCCACAGTCATAAACTACACGTTTTAAAATTATTTTCAGAAATGGCGGAATTCCGGTTATACCGGAAACTCACTTCGTTATTTTAAATTTTAAATAGAACAGCCTACATATTATTACATTTTTTAATTCCTCGTTGAATTTAAAGGTCACTTTAATAACCGTACTATGGGTCTACGTCGCATTGCTTCTGAGTTATTTGACATTTTGTAGAAAAAAATCTTACTTTTAGAATTCAATAATTTCTATCGCTCCGAAAATAATTTTTTTCAAACATGGATAACTTGATTTTTTTAAATGGACCACCCATATTTTCTTACATCAGCGGATAGGAAATTAAATTTCCTTTCCATTAATGTAACATTATAGATATTTTGGAGTGATAGTTTTCGAGATACTCACATTTTTATCTAATTTCAGTTTTTATTGCGCATTGCCGCGTTTGTCAACTGACAAGAAACATCAGTTTCTCGAGCTTCTGTTGTGCTTTGCTGTCTTGTGTATCAGTTTAAGTGTTTCTACAAGACATTTCCATTAAAATGTTGTTGTCCGACGCAGAGTTGATCGACATGACTTTCATTCTTTGAGAATGCCAAACAAATGCGTTACTGGCGTCAAGGATTTTTGCGGTACGATATCCTGAACGAAGACTTCTCCGAGAAACAGCCTTTCAAAAGTTTTTGCAACGTTTTACAAACACCGGACGCGTACAGTATCAAACGAGGGAACGTGTCAACAGGAAAACCACTTAAGAAAATGCATTTTTAGTATTGGGCTCTGTTCAGGAAAATCCTCATGTAAGTTCGAGGGATATTAGCAGTGCAACTAACATCAGTCAGACATCGGGACCAAGAATTTTACGTCGGCATAAGTACCATCCCTTTCGAGTACAGCTGCATCAAGAGTTGCTAGGTGGTGATTTAGAGAGAAGTGTGTTTTGTCACTGGGCACTTGATAGAGTAGAGGAAGATGAGTCTTTTTAAGAAGTCGACATTCCACCGAAATAGACACGTAAATCGACATAATTTTCATTATTATGACACAGAAAATCCACATCACTTCAGGACAACAAATTTTCAGCATCGTTGGTCTCTAAATGTTTCGGAGGGCATTTTAGGAAACAAGATTATTGGACCCTTCTTCTTTAATGGCCATGTATCTGGGGAAATGTATGCCCAATTCCATCAAAATGACCTGGATAATATGTTATTTGACGTTCCGCTGGGGAGACTTTAGAATATGTGGATGCAGCATGACGGGGCTCCCCCTCATAACGCTAGACGAGTTTGCCTAATTTTAGACGAACAGTTTCCAAATCGATGGATTGGTGGAGGAGGACCGGTACCTTCGCCACTGCGATCTCCAGATTTGACCAAGCTGGATTATTTTTTGTCGGGTTTTGTAAAAAATAAAGTATACCATACCATACTGCTGAAGACATACAGAACAGAATTACTCTGGCGTTCCGAGATGTTACACCTGACATTCTGAACAGAGTTGATCTGGAGTTCAGGAAACGTATGCAGTTATGTCTTCAACAAAACGGGGGACATTTTGAACATTTATTATGAACATCAAAACAGAAGCTTGTGTCCATTTTTACGGTAAATAGTGTTGCAGGATTGAGATCTGGAAGAGGTGTGTTATCAGTAATACTTGTGTGATTTGTTTGTCATTCCTGCGTTATTCTTGTCATTCTTGAATCTTGTGTAATTCTTGTGTAATTGTTATAGATTTCTTGCATAATCCTTGAGTAATATTATGTATTTCTTGTGCATTCCTTTTGTATATCTTCTGTAATCGTTGAGTAATTGTCCTTATGTATTTGTTGATTGTTCCTTATGTATTTATTGTGTATTTCTTGTGCATTTCTTCCCTATTTCTTGTGTAAGCCTTAAGTAATTATTTTGTGTTACTTGTGCAATCATGATGTATTTATTGTTCATTCCTTATGTATTTCTTATGTATTTCTTATGAGTTTTATGTTCTTAATTCTTGAGTATTTATTGTTTATCTCTTGTGCATTAAAAAAATCAAGTTATCCATATTTGAAAAAAGTTATTTTCGGAGCGATAGAAATGATTGAATTCTATAAAAGCAAGACTTCTTATCAGTTGTTTAAAGCAATTGACAAACGTTTTCCAAAGCACCGCGGCAATGCTCAATAAAAACTGAAATTAGATAAAAATGTGAATATCTCGAAAACTATCACTCGAAAATATCGATAATGTTACATCAATGGAAAGGAAATTTAGTTTCCTATTCGCTGATGTTAGAAAATATGGGTGGTCCATTTAAAAAAATGCGTGTGTGCTTATGTGCGGGTGTGCATGTGTGAGTGTGCGTGTGTGCGTGTGTGCGTGTGTTCGTGTGTACGTGTGTGCGTGAGTGCGTGTGTGCGTGTGTGCGTGTGTGCGTGTGTGCGTGTGTTCGTGTGTACGTGTGTGCTTGCGTGCGTGTATGCGTGTGTGCGTGTGTACGTGTGTACGTGTATGCGTGCGTGCGTGTGTGCATGTGTGCGTGTGTGCGTGTGTGCGTGTGTGCGTGTGTGCGTGTGTGTGTGTGTGTGGTGTGTGTGTGTGCGTGTGTGCGTGTGTGCGTGTGTGCGTGTGTGTGTGTGTCGTGTGGTGTGTGCGTGTGTGTGTGTGCGTGTGTGCGTGTGTGCGTGTGTGCGTGTGTGTGTGTGTGTGTGTGTGTGTGTGCGTGTGTGCCTGTGTGCTTGCGTGTGTGCGTGTGTGCGTGAGTGCGTGTGTGCATGTGTACGTTTGTGCGTGTGTCCGTGTATCCGTGTGCGTGTGCGTGTGCGTGTGCATGTATTTATGTTTATTAACCCTGGGGAGGTCGCGGCCCTAAAAGTGACACGAGTGTCGCGTGTATCTGTGAAATACATGGTGTACTGGTAAACGCTGAACTGAAAAAAAAAACACTGCAGATGCTCGTATAATATGTAATTAATTATTTATTTTCAGTCATAAGTCGCAGATTATTAAAAAAAAACCATAGAAAAACAAAAAGAAATACAAATTTTCATTATAAACTAAGTAATACAAACATGAATGTTTAACAAAAAGAAGAAAATATAGAACAAATGTCTTAAACGTTAATTAATTAGAATTAGTTACATTTTCAAAACGGTTACAATAGTCATCACAAATAATATTGCTATGCTCAAGGCATAAATACTTTTCACAACACTTGCAGAAGTATTTTGATAACCGACTCATTTTGGATGTGTAGCACGGAGAACATCTCTTTGTTTTCCTGCCTGAGGTGGAAGGTTTTTCTGTATCTTGCTTAGAATCTCCTTGTGAATACCTGTAGTGACTTCTGAACGTACTGTTATTTGTTCTGACAACAATTGTTAAGAAATTTTCGGAGTCGTATGTTCACATATAAATAGGATGCGCATTTATTCTTGCAATACTCAAAATCGGCCAACTTCTGGTGTTTCTGGCTACATTATACGAACTAATCATATGGTCCACAGTGTCAACTCCCGACTTAGTTTGATTATAATACTCTATTATGTCAGGGTTTTGCGAATCTAAATTCACGGAGTTGTCAAAAATTACGTTTTTTCCCTTTTTGGGCACATGAGAGACAAGTATGACATCTGCACCAAAGACAAATAGACTTTTCAGGTCTGGTCTTAGTAGATACTAATTCAGGTGGCAGTTGGGGTTTATTTTTACTTACAGTACCTACATCGTTTCTCTTCAGGTCGGTGACAAGATTTATGTCGGTGAACCAATTATCGGCTGTAATGTTACGTCCTCTTTATTACATCTACAGGTTTATTATTAACAAAGTTAGGACCTTCGGGCTGCTTACCCGCATATATTTCCAGATTTCCGGTATAAAATATTTTGGAATCCACCATTGCAAAAATTTTTATTCCATACTTATTAGGCTTCGAAGGAATATATTGTCGAAAACCTCATTTACCTCTAAAACCCGCTAACATTTCATTTATAGTTACGTTCTGTCCCATAGAGTAACACAGTTTACAATTTTCTACAAATGACGAAAACATGTCTCTCACAGCCGCTAATCGGTCAACTTTTAGGCGCTCTATGCGGTTAAGTTTATCGTCAAACCTAATGAAGTTGTGAATAAATCTAAATCTTCGTAAAGACATCGTGATTCTAAAAAGTTCAATTCCACCACCGTCTGCAGCCCACATATCCTCTAAATTTAGCCTGTTGCTGAGATGTAAACCAGCTAGATATAGCAAACCCAAAGACGCTTTCAGTTCTATTTTATCCATTCGTTTAGTATCCCTTTCTCTCGAATAGCGGCTCGAAATAGAATCGATATATTTATTTGTATACAATAAAGTAAAGTCCAAAATATCGTCTGTAATAAAGGAACTCCCAGTGTCAATTTCTGTTTCGGCATTTTTTGCTTTTGGCCGAACTAAAGGAAGTTGGCACAAAATATTCTGCGGCTGTATTCTAATTTGGCTTCTTACTAGATTTTTTCTCCATTTTAATTCTTTATCTTTTCCAAAAAAATACTCTTCATCCTCTTCTAATTCATCTTCACTCTCTTCACTAGAAATATCTTGTTCGCCTTCCAAACCTTCTGAACTAACTTCTACGTAATCTTCATCTTCTAAATCGCTTTCATTTTCACTGCCTTCAGTTCCACTTTGGACTTCATCATTCTCATCGTCGGATTCGAGTAGCATTAGCTGTAACTCTTCAACATCTGCTGGATTATCGAATAGGAATTTTTTTTTCAGACATTTTAAACAATAAATAAAAACGAAACTACTAAGGCCATATTAATACTAGGCCACGGTAGTTCTAATATATACAATTTAATGCCGAATATAGCATACAGCCCCAAAATAAAATCAAAACGAAACACCTAAGCAATGTCTAACATGAGAGGTCGCGGTATCTCTCAGATACAATTTAACGTCCGATGTCACACAACACGTGTGTAACCAAACTAGCAAAGTAAGCAGTGTAGCTTCTTACTGGGAATACACATGCGCAGCTACTTAATACATTAGAGATGTGCACTGGATATACGCAATAATATTTAAAGAAACATTTAGCTTGTACCTCGCAGATCAACCGCGACCTCCGCAGGGTTAATCTCTATCTGACATGAAGTTTTAAACGTTATTCTGACATAGATTATTGTTTTGTTTTTACAATATGTTGCCTGTGTTCGTTTTGAACGTATAGAGAAGATGTTGCATAGTTATGCTAAAAAAATTGAAATTATTGTATATTAGTATCTAGAACACTAAGGACATTTTACCGTCCGTCCAAAAAATGCAAAATCATTTCATTTCTTTTTAAATTATCGAAATGGGAAATGCACTGATCAGGTTATTGGGAAGGGTGCATTAGCTGTAGCAACAAGAATCGCACGAGGTTCTAGTGGATGGTACTGAAATTTTTTCATTGGCATCTGTTTTCCAAAATAAGCTTCCAGTGACAATTGGAAATTGTAATAATTGTACTTTCAATATTTATATTAAAAGGTAAATTATAAAAAATGTTTAAAATTGAAGAAATTTACTTACCGTTCTAGAACGATATAATATTTACCGTCGTACTTATTCTTAGCAACTAGTAAACAAAGCTTACTGTCGTGGAAACAGACGAGGTGAACAACCAGATAGAGCATAGTCGCGCAAAATGGTATAGTGAGTATCAAGAACAGTAATGGACGTTTACCGGTCGACGGCCATATTTGGGCCGGAGACCGGTATAACCCTTAACGTTCGTGATGCTCATTGCATTAGATTTACCACAATTGAAATTATTTAATTTCTAGTAAATAAACGAAAAGTCGACGAGTTGGGCCTCGCAACCAGTAAACGTATCCTACTGTCTTGGAAACAGATATGGTAAATAAGCGAAAAAGCTCAATCGTGCAAAAAAAATTATTTCATGTCTTTTAATTTAAGTTAGTATCTAGATGTCTATTAACCTCTGTCATGAGGTTTTAAACGTCTGTTTGACATAGATTATTGTTTTTGCGTTTACCATGTTGCCTGTTTTCGTAATGAACTTCTAATAAAGAAGGTTGCACAATTATCCTAAAAAAAATGTTATTAATAGTTATTTTTATATCTAGTGCGTGGAATGCTACTTTGGTGATCGAGAATTGAATTTTTTAACGAGGCGTAGCCGAGTTAAAAAATTAGTCGAGATTACCAAAGTAGTTCGCGCACGTGTTACAAACAACATTTTTTCTACAACCATCAAAATATGTATATCCCTTAAAATTGTTTTAAATAATTTTTTTTGGATTTTTGCTTGATTGAAGACCACAAAAGTTAAAATACAATAATCTTATAGAGTTTACATGCAGTGCGCGAAATATGTATTTCGCACACTATTTCGCGCACGTGGTAACGTAGGAAAATCAAAAGTGTCATTTCGCATATTGTTATTAATGCGCGAACCTCGTCATTTTTTGACGTTTGTAGAAAAAATTATTTTATTTCTTTTAATTTCCATTTTGTAGGTTGGATGGTCGTGTAGTGTTCCACACCAGATATTATTTTTTATCTATTTAAATAAGTAAATTATGAATATGGGACGTTATGATAAAACACTCGGTATATGTAATTTAAGTAATTCTCCTACAAAAGAATAAAGTTACATTATTATAATTTAATTGATGAATACATTTTAAAACACAAAAAAGCAACAGAAATGGTAATAGACTTTAAAAGTACGATAAATGCTTAGGTAAATATTTAACCATTCATGTTCAAATGAAAGGTGTTATTTGAACGTTAATTGTAGATTACTTTATTTTGAAATAGATAGTTGTAATTAATTCCACACCTTCATTCAACTATAAGGGAATTAATTAATATTGTTAAAATATATTAAAAACATAGCTAAAGTACAAATCATTGAATTCAGAATTTAAAAAAATCAGAAGACGTTGCAACAATGTTACATAAAAATTGATGATACGTGTATTATGATAGCCTGAACGGGACAGGCACATACTACAAAAAGTAGAAAACATTGAGTATCTTTTTAAACAGCGTGATAAGTGGCCATACAAATGTTTTTGACAAATATTTTGTATTCAAAAAGTTGATTTTAGAGGAATTCACTAGGCACATTTAAAGTTACACAGAGTTTCAGTAATTTTGCCAATCATGATTAAATTTTAAGGAGAAAAATTATATTTTGTAAACTTAGTGTGTAGAATTTCATGATCAAATAATTTCTGTTATTATTAAAAAATATGTCTGTGACGCAGCAGGCCGCAGGCATTAAAATTTTAATCAAAATGAAGAGCTTTGCGAAACCTTTAAATAATAACACTGATTATAATCTATTTACAGAACAATTAATTCTATTTCTGGCGAATTCTTTGTCCCTAACTTTACTTTAGAATCAGATATATATTGGTCACAGAAAGTTTGAATAAACAATTAACAAAATAACAATGTTTGGTAATTGACGAACCTCCTCTGCTTTATCGTACAATATTAATGAAGATAAAATTAGCATCAAGATATCTCCTCCATTGTAGAGGTCATGAAAGATTAACTGCCTTAATTCTGCCACATCATAATCTTGAATACAACATCAAAATATGTTTTTAAGAGAGCTTCGGAAGAAAAACTATCCGACAAAAAATTAATATTGCTATTAAATTTACATTTATGTATTCTATACTATCGCGCAAATTTGAATCTGGATTTAAATTTCATCTTATAAACCCTACAATAGGTTTTAGTCCTCCTGGGTACACAATGCGTTTATTATCGTTTCAATATTTTATTTATAGTAAAATATACCATTTTAAATTTGATATCATGCAGAAAAGAAACTAAAAGCTATAACCTTAAAGTTTTTATGTGTGTAAGTATCCTTTTACTTTTTCTTATTAAATTATTCAGATTAGCGATTAAGCATGATTAGTAAGTACAAACTTTAATATATTAATACACCCAATATTTAGGATTGTGGAGTAGAATAAAATAGAAATACTACTGTAGAATTGAAAGTTGGTTTTTGCAAGCTGTAAGTTAAATCAAATCGCTATTTTAGAATTTGTGTTTGTATTTGTGTTTGTGTTTGTGTTCGTGTTCGTGTTCGCGTTCGTGTTCGTTGTCGTGTTCGTGTTCGTGTTCGTGTTCGCGTTGTAACAACTCTTTTTTGTGTTGTATAAAATATACCTCAATTTAAGATCTTTCCTTCATTTAGTTCTAAATACAAGAAAATTTTAATTATTAAGATATGGTTATGAGGTAGGCAACTCAATTTGCATATCTTCATAGTGCATACTTTCGTAAAGATTTATATTCCCATAAACTGTTTTCTAGTCATTTGAGTTGCGCAACGCATCGTGACTTAATTCTATGCGCAAAGGCATTGGGCGCATGACCTCTTCATCTACTTCGAAAGCCTTCATTTTTTCACTTCCTGTTTTACTGTCGAAGCAGGGAGCTGCTTCTTTTTAATTTTTACCTAAATTTATGTGAAAGTGCCATCAATTTGGTGGTAAGATATATTTTTAATACATTTACGTAAAATTAAAGCATTTGTTCTTTTTAGGCGCTTTCTTTACATATTTTTATACCATCTTTTACTTTATTTGCACGTTTATCATTACTTCTATTTACAACGTAATTGCATCTTAAGTACGCATTTGATTTGATTGTTGCGTACATTTTTCGTTTTATGATAGCTTTTTTTTTTAATGGAAAACTTTCAATTAATGCAATAAGAAGTGGATTTAAAAGTTTTAAGAAGAAATTTATACGGATTTTATAAAGATAATTTCAGTTTGGGGTGCGGCTGATAACATTGTCAAGATTGCACAATGATGACGTAAGAATGACTTCATGCAGGTTAACCGCTTCGTAATCATATTTAGATACCAGAGGTTGTCAAAAAGAAAAGTTTGTGTACAAAAATTTCTAAGGTATTTATGTAGTCATTTATTTAGTACTTTAAGCATAATTTTAAGACCTTCATTATTTCATCATTGCATTTGATATTCAATAAGCATAGTCTGTATATTGTTATTTTTTTACATTTTTATAAACTCGGTTTAATTGTTCCGATATTATAAAAAACAATTTGCCGCCCGAGATAATTTCATTAGTTTTACATTCTTTATTATTGATGGTAAGTGAAAATAATCGAGCAGATCTAGTGGTAATTAAGCAAATCATTTTATTTGAACCCATCCTATTAATCAACCGACTGAGTCAAAGGCACAACTATAAGTGGTGTAAGGTTTGTATTTTTGGAGAACTTATTATTTCATTATCTTATAACTTACTTTTTATTATTTAAAATTTTGTATACGATATACACCTACGTTACAACACCTTTTTCATTACAGCGTTCGCGTTCGCGTTCGCGTTCGCGTTCGCGCTCGCGTTCGCGTTCGAGTTCGCGTTCGGGTTTGCGTTTGGGTTTGAGTTTGAGTTTGAGTTTGTTCGAGTTCGAGTTTGAGTTTGCGGTTGTGTTCGCGTTTGCGTTTGCGTTTGCGTTTGCGTTTGCCTACAAATAAAAGGTTTAATACCTAAAGAAATTCATACAGATATGGTTGGCGTGCTTGGAGATTGTGCTCGTTCCAATCAAGTAGTACAAAATTGGCCTCGAGCGTTCAAATGTGGCAGAACATGCAAAAGGTGCTGGTCGGCCGAATTCTGCATTGATCTTGTGAATGACATAACCATAGAAGATCGTCGATTGACAATAAGACGTGTAGCGTAGATAACAGGCATTTCAAGAAGTACGATTGCAACCATAATAAATGACTATTTAGAGCTTCATAAGGTGTCAGCAAGATGAGTACCCCGAATGTTGACGCCCGAACAAAAGCGTTCGAGAATCACTTCTTCACTATCCAATTTAGCCTTGTTTAACTGTAATCCTAAATGTTTCCTCGATCGCCATGTTATGGTTGATGAAACTTGGGTTCATCACTTTGATCCCGAGCGCAAGCAACAAAGTATGCAGCGGCGTTATCCAGAATCTCCTCCTCTACGCAAATTTCGTTTATAGTATTCAGTACGCAAGATAATGACTGCTGTTTTTTGGGATGCCGAAGGAATTTTACTGGTAGATTTTTTGGAACGTGGCCACACAATCACTGGTCAATATTATGCAGCATTAGCTATAAAACTTTACGCGAAATTCTCTTTCACCAAGACAACGTCCCAGTTCATAAGAGCCTTATTTCTATGACTGCAAGTCATGACGCTGGGTTTGAAGTTATGGAACATCCACCCTAGTCCCCTGACTTAAATTCCAGTGATTTTTATTTATTTCTAAAGCTAAAAGAGTCTTCGGGAAACGAAATTTGAGAACGATGGTGCAGTTATTACAGCAGGTTTCTGGTGTTATCAAGACTCCGAGTCTTTCAAGAAAGGTGTTTCAATGCTTAAACTTAGGTGGAATAAGTGTCTTCACGTTCAAGGGGATTATGTTGAAAAATAGTGTTGTATTCTATGTTAGGAACATTAAAGACTGTACATCCCTCGTACAAAATAGAAATTAAAAGAAATGAAATAGTTTTAATAACATTCTTTTTAGGATAATTATGCAACTTCTTTTATAAGAAGTTCATTACGAAAATTGGCAACATTGTAAACGCAAAAATAATAATCTACATCAAACAGACCTTTAAAACTGCATGAGAGGCAGAGGTTAATAGACATCCAGATGCTAACTTAACTTAAAGGAAATGAAATAATTTGAATTTAAATTTTTTTTATGATAACTATGCAACCTCTTTTTTTTGTACGTTCTGTAACGGGTGCCTGAGAAATTTAAATTTCGCACTAAGTTATATGATATTTTATAGTTTATGTGTTATTTTATAGAAAGAGAAGTGATTGTTTGTTGGTTATACGTAAGTTTCATTAATATTAATACGATAAGCTTAAATTTACTTCAATAAGTTATGTACATATTTAGTTAGAAATGATTTAAATACACGCGGCAATCTGCAAATGCATAAATGAGTTATAAAGGATGGGAATGACTGTTAACATGACTGGCACTTTTAAGTAAGTAGTAAGAGTTGGTTGAACTTAACCAAAAGAGTGGTCGTTGCCGAGGCACGAGTGACTGTAGTATATAGTCACGCTACCCTCTTAAGAAATAAAGTAAGATCAGATTTAGTGTATAATCGGGAAGAAGTAAGAATACCTTCCTTATTAAAATAATAAAAGGCTAGAGAGAATAAAAGTGCATATAACGTCAAATATAAATTACGTGTTTTGTGAATATTGGAGGTCCTTCATGACAATATTTAAATAGTGAACGAATGATATAAAATACGATAATCATCCTGAATAGGTAAATCAGTAAATAAAAAAAAATAACTCGAAAGTATTAACGGTTAAGTTGTACGATGAGCACTGCCGTTTGTGATTGCATGCGATTCTTAGTGAAACTTGAACAATTAAAGTCATAATTAAAAACTTTAAAGATATCCAACAAATATTCACAGGATCAATAAATTGTTGGAAAGAAAATTTGGAGTTGTGCAATTCAGCGACAAGGTTCTACAGAAGAGCTTGGAGGAACAAAGGAATACGTCTCCAGAGCGGTGGCATAGTAACGAATCGCGGAATCTTTGGCCTTCAAAAAGTGACAAATAAGATCACAACCCGTGTAATAAAAAAAGCCTGTATGTGTTTTATTCTCCTTTAAATTTGTGTTTGAATATCAACGCTGAATGAAACCCATTTCCTTCACTGTTGATAGAAATCTTTTGTGCATGTTTAGATGATAAGAGTACTAAATATAATATGATTGTTATTAATGTGTTAATGTTAGCTAAGCATTTCTGCATTTTGGGGATTTAGTAATTAAGTATAATGTTTTGATTTATTTTCATTATTAACCATTACGAATACTAAAAGCTTAAGACTGAAAGAAGTAACTTCAATAGAGTTACAAATTACATGTGTCTTAAGCAAATCAAATTGAATATAAATTGCGTAATTGATAACAATAATCATTTCTTTTAATAAACAAGTTGACCGACGCAAACAAACAATAAAGGAATTTAGTGAAGCAAACATCGAGTTCATTTATTCAAACTGAAACCTGATAGCAAGTAAAACAAATTTTAGATAATGAATGTTATCTTTACAAATTGAAACTATCCAAATTAAACTAAAAGGTAACCATTTTAAGTTCTCACAAAACAATGTAAATTTTATTAAAGAATTTTGAAATTAATAAAAATTGTAAATGACTCAACAATTTATTGTTTGCAGCGTTCGCGCTCGCGTTCGCGTTCGAGTTCGCGTTCGGGTTTGCGTTTGGGTTTGAGTTTGAGTTTGAGTTTGTTCGAGTTCGAGTTTGAGTTTGCGGTTGTGTTCGCGTTTGCGTTTGCGTTTGCGTTTGCGTTTGCCTACAAATAAAAGGTTTAATACCTAAAGAAATTCATACAGATATGGTTGGCGTGCTTGGAGATTGTGCTCGTTCCAATCAAGTAGTACAAAATTGGCCTCGAGCGTTCAAATGTGGCAGAACATGCAAAAGGTGCTGGTCGGCCGAACTCTGCATTGATCTTGTGAATGACATAACCATAGAAGATCGTCGATTGACAATAAGACGTGTAGCGTAGATAACAGGCATTTCAAGAAGTACGATTGCAACCATAATAAATGACTATTTAGAGCTTCATAAGGTGTCAGCAAGATGAGTACCCCGAATGTTGACGCCCGAACAAAAGCGTTCGAGAATCACTTCTTCACTATCCAATTTAGCCTTGTTTAACTGTAATCCTAAATGTTTCCTCGATCGCCATGTTATGGTTGATGAAACTTGGGTTCATCACTTTGATCCCGAGCGCAAGCAACAAAGTATGCAGCGGCGTTATCCAGAATCTCCTCCTCTACGCAAATTTCGTTTATAGTATTCAGTACGCAAGATAATGACTGCTGTTTTTTGGGATGCCGAAGGAATTTTACTGGTAGATTTTTGGAACGTGGCCACACAATCACTGGTCAATATTATGCAGCATTAGCTATAAAACTTTACGCGAAATTCTCTTTCACCAAGACAACGTCCCAGTTCATAAGAGCCTTATTTCTATGACTGCAAGTCATGACGCTGGGTTTGAAGTTATGGAACATCCACCCTAGTCCCCTGACTTAAATTCCAGTGATTTTTATTTATTTCTAAAGCTAAAAGAGTCTTCGGGAAACGAAATTTGAGAACGATGGTGCAGTTATTACAGCAGGTTTCTGGTGTTATCAAGACTCCGAGTCTTTCAAGAAAGGTGTTTCAATGCTTAAACTTAGGTGGAATAAGTGTCTTCACGTTCAAGGGGATTATGTTGAAAAATAGTGTTGTATTCTATGTTAGGAACATTAAAGACTGTACATCCCTCGTACAAAATAGAAATTAAAAGAAATGAAATAGTTTTAATAACATTCTTTTTAGGATAATTATGCAACTTCTTTTATAAGAAGTTCATTACGAAAATTGGCAACATTGTAAACGCAAAAATAATAATCTACATCAAACAGACCTTTAAAACTGCATGAGAGGCAGAGGTTAATAGACATCCAGATGCTAACTTAACTTAAAGGAAATGAAATAATTTGAATTTAAATTTTTTTTATGATAACTATGCAACCTCTTTTTTTGTACGTTCTGTAACGGGTGCCTGAGAAATTTAAATTTCGCACTAAGTTATATGATATTTTATAGTTTATGTGTTATTTTATAGAAAGAGAAGTGATTGTTTGTTGGTTATACGTAAGTTTCATTAATATTAATACGATAAGCTTAAATTTACTTCAATAAGTTATGTACATATTTAGTTAGAAATGATTTAAATACACGCGGCAATCTGCAAATGCATAAATGAGTTATAAAGGATGGGAATGACTGTTAACATGACTGGCACTTTTAAGTAAGTAGTAAGAGTTGGTTGAACTTAACCAAAAGAGTGGTCGTTGCCGAGGCACGAGTGACTGTAGTATATAGTCACGCTACCCTCTTAAGAAATAAAGTAAGATCAGATTTAGTGTATAATCGGGAAGAAGTAAGAATACCTTCCTTATTAAAATAATAAAAGGCTAGAGAGAATAAAAGTGCATATAACGTCAAATATAAATTACGTGTTTTGTGAATATTGGAGGTCCTTCATGACAATATTTAAATAGTGAACGAATGATATAAAATACGATAATCATCCTGAATAGGTAAATCAGTAAATAAAAAAAAATAACTCGAAAGTATTAACGGTTAAGTTGTACGATGAGCACTGCCGTTTGTGATTGCATGCGATTCTTAGTGAAACTTGAACAATTAAAGTCATAATTAAAAACTTTAAAGATATCCAACAAATATTCACAGGATCAATAAATTGTTGGAAAGAAAATTTGGAGTTGTGCAATTCAGCGACAAGGTTCTACAGAAGAGCTTGGAGGAACAAAGGAATACGTCTCCAGAGCGGTGGCATAGTAACGAATCGCGGAATCTTTGGCCTTCAAAAAGTGACAAATAAGATCACAACCCGTGTAATAAAAAAAGCCTGTATGTGTTTTATTCTCCTTTAAATTTGTGTTTGAATATCAACGCTGAATGAAACCCATTTCCTTCACTGTTGATAGAAATCTTTTGTGCATGTTTAGATGATAAGAGTACTAAATATAATATGATTGTTATTAATGTGTTAATGTTAGCTAAGCATTTCTGCATTTTGGGGATTTAGTAATTAAGTATAATGTTTTGATTTATTTTCATTATTAACCATTACGAATACTAAAAGCTTAAGACTGAAAGAAGTAACTTCAATAGAGTTACAAATTACATGTGTCTTAAGCAAATCAAATTGAATATAAATTGCGTAATTGATAACAATAATCATTTCTTTTAATAAACAAGTTGACCGACGCAAACAAACAATAAAGGAATTTAGTGAAGCAAACATCGAGTTCATTTATTCAAACTGAAACCTGATAGCAAGTAAAACAAATTTTAGATAATGAATGTTATCTTTACAAATTGAAACTATCCAAATTAAACTAAAAGGTAACCATTTTAAGTTCTCACAAAAACAATGTAAATTTTTATTAAAGAATTTTGAAATTAATAAAAAATTGTAAATGACTCAACAATTTATTGTTTGCAGCGAGTGTAAACAAACAAAAGGAATAGGCCATATATATTTACCCAGTTGCAGTTCGTAACGAAAACAGCCAACATTGCAAAAACAAAAACAATAATCTATGTCAGAATGACGTTTAAACCTTCAAGTCAGATAGAAATTCATAGACATAAACACATGTTAACGTAAAAAAAAAATTCTATAAAAATGTTGATAATACAGCTTCAGCATTTTCAATCATATTTATTTAATTTTTACATTTATTTCGCTTTACATTAAAAAACTTTATAAAGAAAATTTGTAGAATTAAATCTTCTTTAAAAAATACGTCTACAGTTTTTCGCATAAAATTAATCGTTATTCAGATAATGAAAATACTTGAACTAGCACTTAAATTCTACCTTAGGAATATTTTTGCCGCTAAATTACGCGTCATATCAAAAAGTTGCGTATAACATAATTAATCGATTTGTTTAAGGTATATGTCTAGGTACTTTTAAATTTTTGAAATATGCAGCTGTTTTAGAAATATTTGAAAAAAATCAAAAAAACTGCCCCTAATAAACCCCCACACCCTCCTGCTGCTGGATTTCTCCCAAAATCTAATCAGCTCTAAGCCAAATGAAAACAAGCTTTAAGTATATCCACATAGACGTACACACAGACATATACACAGACATACACAGACATCCAGACATGATGGTCGATCTTGGCGAAACTTGGACAAAACTTGTAAAATGAGCTAATAAGACGATTTAGCGGTAGCGAAGAAAAAGTTGATTGCATAACAGTAGAAAGGGGATACCTTGGCCGCCATCTTGGATTTTGACGTCAGAAGACCGCCCACGTGTGAGATCGTGTTTTTCATCCCTATTATTGGCGGCTTCTTTTCGGAGGTCTTTTTCAACCCTTGATGGGATTTTCATCCCTAATTAAGGCCTTTTTGTTTTTACTCGCTTACTTGAGGGGGCGTGTTTTCCAACCCTATGGTTTCTTACTAGAGGTCTTTTTCAACTCTTGATGGAATTTCCATCCCTAATTAAGGCCTTTTTGTGCTTGCTCACGTAAGAAGCGTATTTAGGTCTTGAGCTTGGTGTTGGACTTGGGGTTAGTCTTGGATTTGGGTTGGTCTTGGACTTGGGGTTGGGGGGAGGCTAAGGTTGACGGTTATTTTTGGATAATTATAGGCCATTTTTGACCCGGTGATTGGAGGGCTAACATTCTGATTGGTGTGAAATTTGAAACAAGGAAACCCTAACATAAAACAAGTGTAGAGTATGGCCCCCTTGGAAATTGTATGTGGGTTCTAACCTAACCTTATAAGACAGTTGTATTAACTTGTGTTAGGGTCTGACCTTGCGTGGGGAATTTGAATGACAGTAAAATTTAATTATAGAACACTTATTTTTATTGTAAATATCATAATTAAAAAAGCCTCAGTTAGTTATAAAAAAAAATTACTGACATTCAGATTATTCTCTAATGAAACAAACATTTTTTATTAAGTTAATTAATTACATCACAGTTATTACAATATTGTTTTCTAAATGAATATTAAAACTGATTGTTTTACCTGCATTGATTGCATTGAGATATGTTTAATATCCATCCGTTAGTTAAATTGTATATTGTACACCTTAATATTTTTAAAGAAACTTGTTGCGTATAACGTAGATGTGTTTATAACTGTAATTAAAAATCTGTACAAGTAAATAAAATAAATAAAAGGTTAACAGCACACTTACCAGCTCTGTATTGAAACAGCATTTTGAGGGGATGATTCACGAGTGATAGTCACTGCTTTGTGTTACTCGTCTAATCAAACTAAACCGCGTTCTATGTTTTACGTTTATGAATTGTTGATGTAAAACTAGCTATTGATTTCCCCATAATTAATTTTTAGAGTGTAAATATACAAATAACCTAATTATCTTTATCATACTTACCGCAACTCGTATTTACCTTTCCCTTAAAGTAATTAATAACAAAGCGGTTTGAACAAATATTAGATGCTTTACATACACACCCAAATTGTTTTTATAAAAAACCTCATTAAAAGTTTGGAATGTAATAATTACATGTTTTAAATTCCACAACAACAATATGTAGCTAGAAACCACTGTTCATGTTTACTTTCAGCTAATTACTGTGTAATTATATAATCCTGTTAAATTTAATAGTCTAAAAAATTGATTACCAATATCGAATGGGTAACATAATTTCTTTTAAAAAACACTAAATCATAAATTTTACAACACGATTTTTAAAAACACACATGCTGAATTAAAAAGAAAGGAAAACAATAGGCTCATCTGATATTACGCAACTCATAATTAAAAATATATACCATTGTATTTCAATTTTAAGGTTAACTGCATTTTTTGTAAGGAGACAGTCAGTTCTTGTACTTAAATTTTTTAATTATACTCATTTTAAAGTGTGAAATAGTATAAGGAATAGAAATGTGAATTTATTTGGAAATTATCATGTTATATCGTCTATTACCAATTTATTTCAACCGTCATTAGACGTGATTTTATCATTAACATATTTAAAACTATTATCATTTTTTACACCGGTACTAACCTTCAGTAATACTTTCAAATTATGTTTGTCTTTGGTAATTAATTACTGTTGACACATTGTTGTTATATAATGTAGATTTAAACTTTCTTTTAAAACAGAATAATTTCTAATCAGATTTTAAAAAAGCAGATTTGAATTAAAAGAAAACATTAAGGTCTTTTTGACGACGATTGATGACCATTAAAATATACATCATTGTATTTTAATTTAAAAACTTAATTGCAACATTATGAGGAGACAATCAGTCCAGACACTTAAAATAGGTTTCCAATTATTACCATTTAAATCCTAAAATAATATAAGAATAAAAATGCTGATGTATTTGGAAATTACTATCAGAGGCTGTTCTGTAATAAAAAATGATGAAGGGGATCTTTTTAAAACAGCTTAGATTTTTAAGTTGACGTGTAAGTATTTTCACATTTAGTTAATGAAAATTATTTTTCAATGAGGTTAAACGTCTGTTTAACATTGTTTTACAACGAGTGTTTTATACCGTAATGAATATGTTATAAAAACGCTTAGCTAAAATAAAAACGTTATTATAATTATTACATTCCAAACTTTTAATGCGGTTTTTATAAAAACAATTTGCGTCTTTGTACAAATTATGTTATTATCACCTAACTTCATTTTCAACAATAAGGTCATTTGGTATTGAAAGATAAACATCATACTTATTTTACTTTGAAAAAGTCATCGGCCATGAAGCTAGCCATGGACGAAATCGGTCTTGAAGTTAGCCTTGTAAATTTCAAAACAACTTAATTTGACCCTTGACCCTGTAAAATACTATAAAAACGTGCGCATAGTTTAGCTAATTTAGTTCTGTTCCGAAGAGCATTACGTTATCTTAGCTATGGAGTCTTTAAACGTTAACCAAATTCTTTAGTTGTTCAGTGCTGGCGCGTTAACCGAAGAGGGGTTGAAAAATGCTTATAATATTGTTACTTATAAAATGTTGTGTGAAAATGACACTATCGATTCGATAAAGGTTTATAATGATTTTGTGGAGGCTGCACAACGGGTTGGTGGAATGTAAGTATATGCTTGTTTTTTATTTTAAGTTTAATTATTTTTTAAAGCCCTGCTCAGATAAACATGGATGATGTGTTTGACGATGATGAGATGATGGAAACTACAGCTGCGGAGGATTTGATAGCGGTATGTATTTTCTAATTTTTATTGTTTTGCTTGCTGAATGAGTACATTACAGGCGCAAGACCAATCGGGCTCAGGTTCCCAGCAACAGACCAGACCATCCTCCTCCCAAACGGGGTTCAATCATATAAATATAATAGGAGAGTCAAATAGTAAATTCATAAAATAATTCAACACTACGTGTAAATCTCTAAGATTTAGTGTTAATGACGAGACATGCATAGATAATCCCTTAACATGGCTACAGGTAAAATATACCATTTACTAACAATGCTATTGATCTAATACGAATCTTTTTGTAGAGTGCGTTCGAGGAGTTGTATGAATACACTATCAAGGATGCAGCTCCGTCAGACCGTGTAGGAATCACGTTAAGGAACCCAAATTACCCAGACAAACCAATCGGCCTGTCATTTAGAAGAGTGGACCAGTTGTCGGTGAAAGTGATAATGTCGCTACTTAAAAAGGTAATGCAGAGCAATGCTAGTTTTTTCTCTAGTTACTGGTTAGTTTTAAATGTGGATAGAGTATCGGTACCTGTTGGCTATGGACGCAAAAATCAGACGGGTTAAAATTTGAAGATTTTTGTAAAGCAAAAAGACAAGGTATTATTATTGTCCCCGCAGCAATCAACGAAAACAATTGTTTAGCTCGGGCCCTAGTCCTAGCAATTGCATTTAGAAATAACGATGCAATGTGTCACTGTATGGAGATGGGCTGGCCTCTACTTCAAGTGCGAGCTATACAACTTTGCCAAAACAGCGCTGTAGATCTTAGTCAGGGCGGTAGTTACGAACACATTCAAGCATTTCAAAAGCATTTAGCTTCATATACCATTGTAGTTTATAATTCGCGCGTAGGCTTATTTTGAAGGTCTTAGGGAACCGGGTAGAGTAGTTTTAAATTTAAGCACTATAACGTACTAGTCTCACTTCAGCATTCACGAGGGGGTTATTACTGCGAACAGTGCAAAAAGCGTTGTAACGACAAAAAACGACATGTGAGATGTATGTATCAGTGTCCTTGTTGTCATCAGAAATCACCTTGCTCCGTTCAAAATCCTAAAATTGTATGCAGTGGTTGCAGGAGAGATTTTTATGGGTAGGAATGCCTTAGAAACCATAAGGATGCTAAACTATGTGACAAATTGCGTAGATGTTTAAAGTGTCTGAAAACCATTGAAGTAAAGGGTAAACATAGGTGCGGATACAGCTATTGTCCCACGTGCATGAAAGAAAAACCTATTGGTCATCTTTGTTATATGCCCGTTAACAAGGTGCGACCTGACAGCGGTAATGGCAGACCATCTACGTTTATCTTTTACGATTTGGAGTGCATGCAAGAGAAGGTATGTTAGGGGACGAATGATCGATTTCTGCATGAGCCCAATCTATGCGTGGCCCCGAATGTTTGTTCCACTTGTATTCAGCACATCGACAATATGGATGAGCGATGCTCGACGTGTAGCGAAAGAGTGCACATTTTCAGGGAAGATCATGTTCTATCATTTCTGTCATATGTTGCCGAGAGAGCGCGAACATTTAAAATTACATGCATTGCGCATAACATGAAGGGGTACGATGGGTGTTTTGTGCTTAGATGCATGTTAACCGATAATAATCGGTGGAGGCCCAAAGTCATCACCAACGGTTTAAAACTAATTTCCATTCAATGCGGTGATATTAGGTTTATTGACTCCCTTAATTTCAACCCGTCACCACTCTCAGCATTTCCGAAAACTTTCAATTTCCCCGAGTCCAAGGGCTACTTTCCCTTTCTCTTCAATACATCCGCCAATCAGAAATATGAGGGTCCATTGCCATCTCTTGAATATCATTGTGCAGATCAGATGTCTGAGAAAGAGAGACAATAACTTTTAGGTTGGCATGCGACTCAAAGTAATCGTGTTTTTAAGATGAGTGAAGAGATTGAGAAATATTGCCTGATAGACGTTAAGGTTCTCGTTAAAGGTTGTATTAGTTTCTGGTCCACCTTCACGACCTAAAATAAAGTCGATCCGTTTGGGGGGGGGGGGGCTACCACTATTGCTAACACTTGCAATAAAGTGTTCCGTAGGCTTTTCCTCAAAGAGAACACAATAGGGCTTATTCCAAAAGGCGGGTATAGACGTGCCGACAACCAATCAAAGGTCGCAATACTGTGGTTACGCTGGATTGAACATTCACAACAAGTGAGCATACAGCACGCAAGGAAAGCTCGTGAGTTTAAAACACCTGAAGGGGTTAAGGTCGACGGTTATTGTGCGGAATCAAATGCGGTTTACGAGTTTCAGGGGTGTTATTGTCACGGTTGCGAGGAATGTTTTCCCAACCAGCCTAATATTGATCCTAAGCGAGGTCCCGGTTTCTACGCGAACGCGGGTATAATCTAGTGGAGATGCGTGAATGCGATTTTAATAGACTATTGCCTGCTAATGATGAGTTGAGAGAATTCATACAGAATCTAGGTGACCACGAGACGCGTTTTACGGTGGTCGCTCTAATGTCAGTAAACTATATCATGAATGTGACGGTATTAACGAGAAAATCATGTATTATGACGTGTGCTCATTGTACCCCTATGTAAATAAATATTGTAAGTATCCTGTAGGTCATCCGAAAATTCATGTAGGTTTAGATTGTAAGAACATTTCATTGGACACGGTGGATGGTTTAATTAAATGTCGAGTACTACCACTCTCTAATCTCTATCACCCTGTTTTACCCTTAAAAATGCATGGCAAGTTGATGTTTTTGTTACGTAGGATTTGTGGTGCAGAGTTAAATGAAGGGGAATGTGAGCATAGTGAAACCGAGCGCAGTTTGGTTGGAACGTTTGTAGCTGACGAGCTGCGTAAGGATTATCTCTAAAAATAATAAAGTCTTGGAAGTTTTCGAGATTTGGGAGTATGAGGCAACCACTTACAATAAAGCCCTGAAACATGGTGGATTGTTTAGTGGGTACATCGATAATTTCCGGAAACTCAAGCAGGAATGTTCAGGGAGGCCTAGCCATTGCACTACAGAAGTCGAAAAGTCGACCTACGTAACAGAATATTACAAGAAAGAGGGGATTGAACTAGACGCTAATAATATTAAGAAAAATCCAGGTTTAAGGTACTTGGTCAAACTGATGCTGAATTATTTTTGGGGTAAGTTTGGTCAACGCGAAAATTTAACTCAGTGCAGTATTGAATCCGAGCCAAAGGATTTCTTCAAACTGTTTACCGAACCATTGGTTTAGGTACAATCCATTATCCCTATTAATGACAATGTAGTAATGGTAAATTGGGATAGACCGGAGGGTGAAGGTGAATCACAAAAAACTATTAATGTGTCCATAGCCGCTTAAACGACATCTCATGCGCGCTTAGAATTATATAGTTACCTGGAGAAACTAGACCGCCGCGTTCTGTATTATGATACAGACAGTGTCATATTTGTGGCGAAACCCGACGACTGGAATCCAACTTGCGGAGATTTCCTTGGCCAGATGACCGACGAGCTAGAAACGTACGGTGAAAGAAGTTATATAGCTGAGTTTGTTAGTGCAGGACCGAAAAACTACAGTTATAATGTGTTTTCAACCGATGATCAAACAATTAAAGCCGTGTGTAAAGTGAAGGGTATTACCTTAAACTATAAAAACTCTCGTGTTATAGACTTTGAAGTGATGAAATATATGGTGATTAGGAATAGTAAAGACTCTCTTTTGTGCATAATGATAGAAAAATAGTTAGAGACAGATGCTACAATCTGTTAAGTAGGCCTGAATCCAAACAGTATAGAATAAGTTATTCGAAGCGACGGAGAATTGAGAACTTTGATACTCATCCATTTGGATATAAGGAATAAATAATTAAGCAGATAAACAGAAAGAATTATTTTATTTATAAACCCCACCTCCTTGTTTGCATGTTTTTGTTTTGTGTGTTTGAGTGTTTTCGTTTACGTGTTTTCGTGTTTTTGTGTTTTTCGTTTTTTTGTTTTGTGTTTGCGTGTTTTCATTTTTCGTGTTTTCGTTTTGCATGTTTGCGTGGGTTCGTTTTGCGTGTTTTGTTTTGCGTGTTTGTGTGCTTACATGTTTTCGTTTTTTCGTTTCGTGTGTTTGCAGATTTTCGTATTTGCGTGCTTTCGTTTTGTATGCATTTGTGTTTTGGTGTTTGCATGCTTGTGTGTTTGAGTGTTTTTACGTTTGCGTGTTTGTGCCTGTGTATGTGCTTGTGATTGGTGTTTTCGTTTTACGTGTTTGCGTGTTTTGATCTTTGCATGTTCACCATTTTCGTTTTCGTTTTTCGTGTTTGCGAATTTTCGTTTTTCGTTTTTCATGTTTGTGAATTTTTCGTTTTCGTTTTTCGAGTTCGCGAATTTTCGTTTTTTCGTTTTGTATGTTTGCGTGTGTTTGTTTTGCGTGTTTTCATTTTTCGTGTTTGCGTGTTTCCGTTTTGCATGTTGGCGTGGGTTCATTTTGCGTATTTGTGTGCTTACATGTTTTCGTTTTTTCGTTTCGTGTGTTTGCAGATTTTCGTATTTGCGTGCCTTCGTTTTGTGTGCATTTGTGTCTTGGTGTTTGCGTGCTTATATGTTTGAGTGTTTTTGCGTTTGCGTGTTTGCGCCTGTGTCTGTGCTTGTGATTGGTGTTTTCGTTTTGCGTGTTTTCCTTTTTACGTGTTTGCGTGTTTTGGTTGTTGCGTGTTTACCATTTTCGTTTTCGTTTTTCGTGTTTGCGAATTTTCGTTTTTTTCGTTTTTCATGTTTGTGAATTTTCGTTGTTGCTCCCCTTACTAGAATACAAATTTTATGACGGTGGGGCGAAGGCCTACACCTGTCTTATAGGGTTAGGTTAGAACCCACATACAACTGCCAAGGGAGCCATGCTCTACACTTGTCTTATAAGGTTAGGGTTTCCTTGTTTCAAATTTCACACCAATCAGAATGCTAGCCCTCCAATCACCAGGTGAAAATGGCGTATAATTATCCAAAAATAACCGTCACCCTTAGCCTCCCCCCAACTCCAAGTCCAAGACCAACCCAAGTCCAAGACCAACCCCAAGTCCAACACCAAGCTCAAGACCTAAATACGCTTCTCACGTGAGCAAGCACAAAAAGGCCTTAATTAGGGATGAAAATTCCATCAAGGGTTGAAAAAGACCTCCGGAAAGAAACCATAGGGTTGGAAAATACGCCCCCTCAAGTAAGCGAATAAAAACAAAAAAGGCCTTAATTAGGGATGAAACCCCCATTAAGGGTTGAAAAAGGTCTCCAAAAAGAAACCATAGGGTGGAAAATACGAGCTCACGCATGGGCGGCCATAAACTAATGGGTGAAAAAATACGCCCCTTAGGTAAGCGACTAAAAAGAAAAAGGGATGAAAGTCCCATCAAGGGTTGAAAAAGACCTCCGAAAAGAATCCGCCAATAATAGGGGTGAAAAACACGGTCTCACACGTGGACGGTATTGTGACGTCAAAATCCAAGATGGCGGCCAAGGTGTCCCCTTTCTACCCATAACCTTCTATACCTACATATGTAGATGCAGGTTAGAAGGTAAAAATGAATTTTTTCTGTTCATTCATGTAATCCCACTTGCCGTGGACACTTTAACGTTAGTTTTTGTAATTTGTTTTCATTTTGATTCTTTAATAGACATATTAAGAAACGCGACGCCATCATCTCCGTTGTCATTATAGCCATTAAATTCACGGAACATTTTACGAAAATTTTTAGGTTGACTAAGCTTAATCCGGAATTACGTCGTGCATTTCACTCTTACAAAATGTATTAAATACAGTATGCGTCCAGTGGAAAGCTTTGATGTGAGCAAATTCGCGACCGTGTTTTTGGCAATTTCACGTATTTCAGGGGGCGTACATGCAAGATTATCTTGATTATATTCCATTTTGGTGTTTTGTGACAGAATTTGGGTAAAACAAAAGGCGACTAGGTTAATTTTCACGTTTAAAAAATTAATAATTTACAAACCTCCACAAAAATCCCTAAATCAACTAAACTAAAAATTGTTTTTAAAAAGGGCAAATTACAAAAAAATGGCATAACACGTGTTTCATAAGACCTTGAATTAGTGTTTCAAGGCTGGTCTTATGAAACTTGTTTTTTAATATACTATTTTGACATTTACAAAATATTTGACAATTCTAAATACTTACTTGTTTGCGTAATAGCACAAAATGAAATAAAATATTGTACACGACGATAAACCGAAATTAACATCTTGTGAAACATAATCACTCGATGTTAAAATGGCCCTTTACTGTCTTATGTGTTACATTACTATTAACAAATCGCCCATTTTAATCATTAGCAAAAGAAAGTCAATTAAATCATACGCCCCTGTATAAGTGCGTATTCACTCGATACATGTCAGGAACTTATCGTTTTGGTCATTTCAATTTTATCTTTTTAATACTAATTATAATATCCTTGATTTAAACCGCAGATAGTTACAGTTTTTCTAAGTGCATAACTACTTCCTTTGGTTTAACAACATATCTCATATGTGAAATGAAATAGTGTTTTAATTCTTGCAAATCGCTTGTCCTTAGGAATTGTTAATGAATTGCCGTGAAAACAAAAAATAATTTTAAAGAAAATGTGTGAAAAACCAATGGTTAAAATCTAAAAATAAAAGTTTCAAAATAACCGCTTCCGGCGCGCGTCGCGTCGCCAACGCATGCGTTTGAATAATCGATCCGGCATCCAAACAATTTCGACAGTGTTACAAAGATGTCAACTTATTGTTACCTATATTTTCAATTTTATAGCAATAATGTCAGATAGTGTTAAACAACAATATTCGGTAAGCATGATTGTTTTACATTATAATTCCTGTATATATATAATCTAACTAGATTCAATTGAAATAGGTTTTATTAACATTCTTGAGTCGGTTTGTCACATTTTTCAAGTCTGGTTTGAAATAAACAAATTTAAATTGAATACTAAATACAATAATGGTGAATTAAGCAAATTTATTTATTACATATTCCTATTATAAACCGTTTGTAGATATATGATTTATTACATTTTATATACATATTTAAGAATTTACTGAATGTGTTGAGTGACTTCCTATTGCCCCTATATTGGTTTAAATAAGATTTTCAAATGTTTCGAAGATATAAATATTATTAGGTAAACAAATTTGGCACAATTAAAAAAAAATCACAATTCTTTGTATTAAATAGCATTCCTAATTCTGCATGCCTGATGATTTAATAATAGAAAAGATATTTGTGTAATGATAATATAAAGATTATTGCATTAATGTAAGACGATCTTCAACAAATTATTAACAGTTAACATTTAGGAAACCGTTTATTTCTAATTTAATACAAACATTAATAACACAATAAAAAGGTTCAAGAGCAGATTCTAAAGTGGTAATTGGAAGGTGACATTTTTAATGTTTAGTATCTTCCTAATAATTATATCGATAAATGACAGAACTTATGTTAACCACAATCCACTGTTGATTAAAAACGTCAACATTTATTCAGCTTTCCCTTAATCCCTAGTCTGGACTGTTAATAAGTAAACAATCAAACATGTTTTACGACGAAAAGCGTATTTTATGGTCTGAACTGTTATTTCACTCCAGAAACTAAACAGTTGTTTACTATCAACTGTAGTACATTGTGATGTTGCAAAACGTTAGATTTACTTATTATGCGTTGGAACAATGCTTAAAAAAAAATAAAATTTTCAAAATAATCAGGAGGTTTTCCAGACTCATTTAATTCTATTTTTATTTATAAGCGATATCAAATTTTTATATTTTTGGAATCATTGTTTCGTTGGTGCCTAATTTGCAAACGTTTTAATCATTTAGAAAAACAAACCCTATTAACTTAAAATTTTAGGTATCATTTAAACAAAAACACATACTAACATCAACTTGAAACATTTCCAGGAATAGTTATTGTCAGTTTTATTGTGTCTATCTCTCTTTGGGAATAGTGTATTAAATAGAATGCTTTTCTAACAATATTTGGAATTGTTTATTCTTATCTGATTAGGTTTAATTGGTAGAACAGTATTCGGTCATCCTTTTTCAACAAGAACCTTAAATTCGAAAGCTGTGGCAGATTAGTTAATGGAGATTCTGCTTTTAAGCCATAGAGTTTATTTAAAAATTTATTTTCCTCAATAATTACTAAAATTATACGAAACATTGCACAATTTTGATATTGATAAGTTTCAGAAACGAATAAGTGCTTGTATTAATACTGCTCGTGATGTTATATATCTTTGCCGTTCTCATACATTTGGAAGGTAAGTGTGTTCAGTTTTTCGGTCCACAGGCGATGAACTAAGAAAATCGCTCTACGTTACAAGCGCTTTAAATTGAGATTTCTGCGCCAAAAAGAGATAACAACAGGGTATGGCATGATTGGGGCCGCATGGAAAACATACTCTCAGAAGCATAAGGCCGATTTACTTATTTTTACGTGAAAACGGAATTGCATTATTGAAAATAAGCGTTAAATTATATGTAGTAGTAACTAACAGAAATATATGGTATGGAACTATACTCGACCTTCCAACCTGCAAAGTGGAAATTACAAGAAATGAAATAATTTTAATAATAATTTGTATAGAATAATTATCCAACCTACTTTTTAATACGTGAAAACGGGCAACATTGTAAAAACAAAAACAATAATTTATCAGATGGACGTTTACAACTTCATGTTAGATAGAGACATCTAGATAAAATTCTAAATCAACCCCTTCTATAATCCATCAATAATACAATTTAAGCATTTTCTATCATAATTAATTCATTTTTAGACAAAGAAAAAAACACATGCAACATAATTACTTTATATGTTTAAGGTCTATATGCTGGTATTTTCATATATACACCTATCAGAAATAATTGATAAAAACAAAAAACTTCTCCTAATAAACCACCCCTCTCCCCCTCTGAATTTCTCCCAAAATGTAATCAGCTTCAGGAGAAATGAAAACGGGCTTACATACGAAATTTGAAGCACGTCCGTGTTGTTCTGGAGTTATCGCGGATGCTACCATAGATCCACACATGAAAACACACGCACGCACGCATCCCACATACCCACTCACACACAGACAGGCACACGTACACACACTCACATGCACACGCATACGCACACACACACGCACACGCGCACACACGCACACACGCACACACGCACACACGCACACGCGCATGCAAACGCACGCACACGCGCATGCAAACGCACGCACACGCGCATGCAAACGCGCGCCCGCGCGCACGAAGGCACATACACACACAACACATCGTGTAAAATGAGCTAATAAGTCGATTTATACCTACGTATATTCTATGTATGTTGGAAGGTAAAAACATTTTATTATGATTTCGATCTCATATCTAGGTGATTAATAATTAGAATAAAATTTTTTCAATCGCTTAAAGTCGTATTTTTCTATCGTCATTGGTTTTCTGCTATATCATCTATTATTCAACTGAATTTCTAATATTTATCGGAATTTTGCATGGTTCTACAGCTATATCTAACACATTATTCAAGACCGCCAAGTGGATATTGCCTTGTGGTTATGTAATATCCCATATCCAATATTATATTATTCTTGTATTTATGCAACGACTATTCCTATATTTATTCTACATCTGCCGATCTTAATAGGACTTACATAATCCAAATACGGTGATTTGCGGTAATCTAATATAAAATGGCATACCCTTTTATTATGTTACCTACTGTATATTGCTATTCATACTAGTTAGCAACATTTGGGTGTGTGGGTGTGTGTGGGTGTGTGGGTGCGTGTGTGTGTGTGATTATGAGTGAGTGTGAGTGTGTGTGTGTGTGTGTGCCTGCGTGTGAGTGTGAGTGGGAGAGTGTGTGTGGGTGTGGGTGTGAGTGTGAGTGTGTGTATGTGTGTGAATGTGTGTGTGTGTGTGTGTGTGTGTGTGTGTGGGTGTGGCTGCGGTGTGTGCGAGAGTGTGTGATGCGTGGTGTGTGGTTGTAGTGTGTGCGGGGGGGGGTGTGTGGGTATGTGGATGTGTGGGTGTGCGTGTGTGGGTGTGTGTGTGTGTAAGTTTGAGTCTAAGTGAGTGAGCATGAGTGTGAGTATGAGTGTGAGTGTGAGTGTGCGTGTGAGTGTGTGTGTGTGTGTGTGTGTGTGTGTGTGTGTGTGTGTGTGTGTGGTGTGTGAGTGTGAGTGTGAGTGTGCGTGTGAGTATGAGTGTTAGTATGAGTGTGAGTGTGAGTGTGAGTGGGAGGCGGTCGCGATGTATGCAGAAGGGGCTGATCGTGGAGTAATTAATCTCCGTTTCCACATATGGGATAATATGTACATAGGTTCACCACATCCTCGAGTTAATCTTATGGTTTCGTGGTACCCTGTTTATCGCAATTTATTGTGTTTGCGGATTAAAGTAACGAGTTCCTGGTTAACTTTTTATTATAATGCTGCGTACATAGCAATAGCCCGCAAATGCTGATAAAGTTCGCTATATATAAATCGTTTTAGTTTAGTTATTCAGGACTTGTATCTATTTAAAGTAAAGATCGCAATTAAAGTGTAAATATATCATATAACGAAATTGCGGCCTTTACATAGAGCTCAAGATTTTATTGAAGTTTAGGTGAACGCGTAAATATTTTTTAAATAGAATGTTAGTACTAGAGTATTTTTGAGTGAACGTGTTGGTTTTCTGTTAGGCCAATGTAAGATCAGTTCACGTTTTCCCGCTATAAATGTTTTTAACAGGTGGCGTCTTTTTGACACTTGACCCGATTTTGACGTATTTTGAAGTTGTGGCGAGTGCCCTTTTACAACATTAAGCAAGAACCCCGCGTACACCACTGAGCTATGCCGTGGCACAAATTGCCTTTACGGGATTGATGCTCTAGTGAGTATTTAGCCTGTAACAGGGTCACCTTGGTTTAAAAAAAAATAATTTAAAAAAATCGTTAACAGAACAGTATAATCAGAAGTATGTAGCATATAGTATATAGATTTACATTATAAACTTGACCAATTTTAACATAAATCACGAAATTAAGATCTATTATGAAAGCGAGTCCCCGCATGGGGTTCTCGCTTCTCTTTAGAGATAAACAGTCGGTTAAATTAGGGCAAAGTTGCGCATTTTTATATTGAATAATAATCAGAAAGAAAATTAGCGCTGTCATCTTTTGTTAAAGCTAGACGTTTATAACTAAAACATTGTGAAAGCACTTTTTCACAAGGAATCTAAATCTGTCATCGTAATTTCCATGGCAAGACCCAAAAAATACAACATCCAACTTTGTTCTTTCTTACGGGCGCCATTTTGGATTTTTGTATTTTTATTATAATTTTTTTTTTCTGAATACAAGATGTATCACCCATTATAGTTCTGCCTTAAAGATGACAACGTTTGAATCTTTTAACGAAAAATTTGACAGTGCCACCATTATTTTGACACAACAAAACAAAGTTTTCAAAGAAAATTATTGTTATTATTAAAAGAAAAATATTAAATGCAAGAAGAAAAAGTGGTAAAAAAATTACAGCAAGTGTTCAAATTGGCCACTCTCCACTTCAAGGGACAACGTCGCTCGCTTGTCTAGATTAGCCATTGCTCTTGAAATATCTCTTTTAGTGATGTCATGTCTAAGGGAGGTAATAATTCTTCCGCGAAGTTCATTCAGATCAGCTGCTAACGTTTCATCAATTTTATTTTTCATTGTGCCCCACAAATATTAGTCTAGAGGAGACAGATCGGGCGTCCGTGCTGGTCAGTGTACTTCACCGTTATTCGCAATAGCTCGATTGGGGAACATTTCCGACAAGTATTCCCTAAACCTCCTAACATTATGCGGCGGCGCGCCATCTCGCTGGAATCAGATTGCATTTAAACGCTGAAGAGTAATATTGTTGTACACAAAGTCCGTTAAAAACGTCCTTAATAAATTGAGGTAAGGATCGGCATTTAAATTTTCTTCATAGATGAATGAGCGTATTACTGTATCGCCCAAAAAACCAACTCACACATTAGGTCAAAGCGTATTTGCGGTCGCCGTTCTTGAAACTGATGTGAGTTCTCAACTGACCACTAATGCTCATTGCGCCGACTAACATTCCTACATTAATGAACTTTCAGTCAGCAGACCATATCACATTATCAAGGAAATTTGGTTGTTCTGTAGCTGATTTATCAGAATTGTGCAAAACGCTTCACGTTGACCACAGTCTCCTGGATGAAGAGCTTGCGAAAATGGATTTCGTAAGGCCATACTTATGTTTTTGAGTGATCTCCAAACGACTTATTGTCGATAACTTTGTGATCCTTTGGCTAGGTATATTAACCGTATTCACCCAAATTTCTATCCATAATTGAAAAAATCGATTGTTGGTCCGAACAACGATTCAAATATGTTTCCGCAGTGACTACTGCATTTCAATTCGAAGCATAATAAATTCACAGCATATCTCTTAGGTTAACAACACAAAAGTGTAATACACAAAGAAATGGTGGAACTATCAAAGTTTGCGTTGAAACTATCGAACATTATCTTTCCAAAGCAAACCTCTGAAAATTCGAAAATTGAAAATTTTGGCGTAAATGTAACGCGGAACTATTATGTGTGATACATCATTATATCCAAGAAAAAAACTATAAAATTGAAGAAATCCAAAATGGCACCCATAAGAAAAAGCAAAGTTGGTTGTTGTATCTTTTGTGTCTAGAGTGCCATGGAAATTACGATGACAGATTTAGGTTCCTTGTGAAAGAGTGCCTTCACAATGTTTTAGTTAAAAACGTCTAGCTTTAATGGTTTTTGCTAAAAAGATAAAAACGAAAACCAAAATATTCATTTTTTTGTAATAACTCAAATTTTCTCTAATTTTCTTTCAGCTTATTGTTCAATATAAAAATACGCAACTTTGCCCTAATTTAACCGACTGTTTATCTCTAAAGATAAGCGAGATCCTCATGAAGGCAACCGAAAAACGGATACTCTTCTGCTAAACACATAACTATCCTAGGTCTTGGAAATTTTTAAAAAGTTACAGTTCTTGTAACGTCGGAGAAAGCCGATAATTTCAATTCTGAATTGCGGGTAGTAGTGAGCGGATTTTTGTGAAAAATTGCTATATTCATCGTGCCCCAGATATCTTAAAACATATATACCAAATGCCAATGTGACATTGTTGACTTGTTTTGATAGATAGTAACGCTAACACTGCTCATATAACCGGCATTGCCATTAGTTATCAATAATGGCATTCATCTCTCCCGTATAACTAGGTACTGCCAATGGACTACACTACATGCACAAACTGTTTAAAATTTAGATGTGGTGTGTGAAACTATTTACTCTATAGCAAACGTTTGGAGATTTTAAAATTTAGTCTCAATATTTATCTATATTAAATTTTCCTGAAAATAGTGTTTCAAGAAAATTCCCATTAGCTGCTTTCATAGATTTATCGAAAACTACCAAGTTTGGGGCAAAAATGTAGAGATATTTTTTTAAGCGTAATTCAATTTTATCTTTTTATAAGGTACTGAATCTTTTTTAGAAAGCAAAGAGGTGAAGTTAGCATAACAAAATGAAAATTTCGTTATTCTGATTAAAGTTCGAGTCCTGTTTTAAAGAGATTTCGCAAAATATAATTTTCCACAAAACGAATTACAATGTGATATGGTATAACAATCAATTAATCAGAAACACTATTCAACAATAAAAAGAATGAGTTAACACTTACCTTTAACTCAGTGTGCGATGGAGTTAAAATTACCAGATTTGAAACAAACACTGTACACAAAGTTAACTTACATGAACAGTGAATATGTACCGTTAATAAATGAGCGTAAGTAATACAACATCCTGTTAACATATTAAGTTCTATCGAATAGAATTCATAGCCTCTGTTGCTCAGGGGTAGACCACTCTACTAGTCAATGAAAAATTTAAAATTTTTATATTACTAAAGAAAAATTATCCAAGTATTACAATTGTTTTGTTAATTATATCTTTCTGCTAAACCCCTCTTCACTTTGACCCTAATTTATTTAAAAATTCTTTTCTCATTTAATATTTCCCTTCATTACTTAAATATCATTATTATTTTGAAAATTACAATTAGAGGGAGAAGTAGCTTGAAGCTGCGTTATAGAGAACAATAACAGGTCTGTGACGACCTTAAATTTATTCCGCCGCACGCGCCCTTCACTGCAAGATTCAGCGTGTGTGTAGGTACATACCTCGGCCATGAGGCCCCGGTAATCCGCTAAAACTTCCACTATATCAGTCATTCACGTTTTTTTTTCTGAATTATCATTAGTTACCTTATTTAAACTATCTTTAACCTTTTATATATTTTAAAACTTTCAATTCTTTTCGTTCATTACAACCGTTTTTACCTTCCAATGGAGCCGCTTTCGGTACGTCCGCCTTCCCAAAATGGGCGTCGCACTTTGGCCGGTCAGTTCGTGGTCTTGTGAATTCAGTGGTGTGGTAATGATCAGCGCACTTCGCATAGCGCCGTTCGTGACAGAAAACCTGACACCGGTCACCACACCGATCTATATACATCATCAACCTGCCTCGATCCTAAAGTGAGGCAATCTGTATCCGGATTCCTTCTAGATGGCGTTGACCTTCGCGAACGTGATCCTTTGTCGGTCGAGTTCTCGGGAGAACGCGAGCCAATTTTCCTTCTGTCGAAAGATGACCGGTGGCACTTTCTGCCTGATATCTGCATCGGTCGCCGCCTGGTCCATGGCTTCAGGACTGTCTGTAACTCCTCCAGTGGCTGGAATACGTAGTAGGTCGGGGGTGGGGTAGCGGGGGAACCTTCCGTGTCTTCTTCGGATTCTTCTTCTGCGTCTTGAAGTTATCCTCATAGGGGTTATTGGATCCTTGGCTGGGGTCTTCTGTTGTCGAAGTGGTGTTAAGCGGCTGCTTCGCTGCGATCCAATCAGTTATATTGGTTCTTCCGACAGCGGCGAGAAACACGGAACAATATCCATGTTCTCGTGCCAGTCTTCGTTGTGAAATCACTCCGACTCGTATCTTATATATAATATATATATATATATATATATATATATATATATATATATATATACATATACATATACCGGGTGTTACAAAAAAGTAGGCCAATCCGTTAACCACATATTATTTGGGACAACATAAGGGGACTATTCTTATGTCACTTTTCATTGGAATGCTTCCTTTTCGATATACAGGGTGTCAAACTTCACTTTTTAAAAGTGTATTTTTTTATTATCTCTGGTGTGTTTTAAGATATCGTTTTCAAATTTGGTACAAATCTTACTCTCTTCTAAGTGCACCTTCTGTATGATTTTAAGTAAAAAATTCAAAGAACTAATAGAAAAATAAGAGGGGTGTGGTAACGTTTAACCCCCCATTTTTTTCTGACGAACGCCTATGAACGTCGCATCCATTTTTTGTAGTAGTTTGATGATTTATCTAACTTTTTTGGCTCTTGTAAACTTTTTATTTGATGCTTCCTTTATGGCATATTTTTAGTTATTCGACTAGGTGTTGCGATTTTTTTAACAATTTTTTTATTTTATTAATCAGAATAAATTCATAACAATAACTTAAAACAATCAATTGTGCTAATAATTATAATACGAAGTTGGATGCAAATAAGGTGTCCACCGCCTTCGCGAATGCACCTTTTCGCTCTTTTTATAACTGAAAACCGAATATTTGGAAAATATTCGGTTTCAATCTAAATACCTCTGCACCTTCTGCGATGCGATCACTCAATTGATTTTTATTTATTATTATTTATTATGCAAAATAAATTTAAAAATAGACTTATCTTAAAGTTCGTAACAATATCTGTCAATTACTTCTCTTGTGTTTTAGCTTTATTTGCAACGGTTTCAAAGATATTGGAGTTTGAAAATTCGGCTCATTTTTAGTTTTTTCTAAATAACTACGAAAGTTGGCAACAATGATCAAAACTCAAAACGTCATTTGATCTTGATCTTGAAATTCTGCCCAATATTGCTAATTTAACCGACTCTGTAACTATTATAATAACAAAGTTACCCATAGAAGCTTAGTAAAAAATAAATCCATAATTATGGCTTAAACCAATCAGTTGAATTAATAATTCAATACTACGTCGCATACAAAAAACATTTAATGTTCGATGCGTCCACAGCCTTCGCGATTGCACCTTTTTATTTTTTAAATAATTGAAAACCTAATATTTTTTATACGTCTTGTCAAATGTTTGTCAAATTAATCGCTGTAAAAATTTCGAACGACTATTGAGTTCAAACGCTAAACTGAATAATAAGGTATGGCCAACAGAGAGAATATTTTGGAATTTTCTGAAATGACTGATATGATTTTAATTATGGGTAAGATTTCAAATAAAATCTCTAGATTGTACATTTTGAATAATCATTCTCACTTTAAGAAAATGTGATTCTAATGCTAGTTTAGCTTCAAGGCGTTATGCAGAAATGTATCTAAATCGGTATCACCCAAAAAGGAAATTTTTCTTAAGTTTAGTACGCCGCCTAAGAGACACTGGAAAATTCAAACAACAACGAATGTAGACGGCCACTTAAAATTACACCAAATCAAGAGGAACAAATTTTGTAAATAGTTGAACAAAATCCGGGTACTAGTATTAGGATTATAGCTCGACAGATTGGAAATGATATAAATTCGCCAGACGTGCATAGAATTTTAAAGCGTCACTCATTACATTCATATCATGTGCAAAGAGTACAGAACTTATTGCCGCAAGAGTTTCAGGCAAGAAACATTTTTTGCAAATGGCTCTGTAATGAAAATAACCGTAACCGCCGGTTTGTTAGATCCATTTTATTTTCGGATGAAGCTACCTTTACGCGAAATGGTATAACGAACATCCACAACACCCATGTTTGGGCAGATGAAAATCCGAGAGCTCTTGTAGAGAATTTTAGACAATTTTCGCTTAGGTCCGGTATTTTTGCCACCAAACTTAAATGCCGAACATTTTTTATTTTTTTTACAAAATGAGTTTACAAATTTACTTGATGACGTACCTATAGCTATTCGTCAAAACATGTGGTTTCAACTTGACGGAGCTCCGCCACATTATGGCAATAATGTTCGGAACCACTTGAACCAATATTTCCCGAATCACTGGATTGGTCGGGGACAGGATGCGCCTATTCATTGGTCACCTCGTGCCCCCGACTTAAATCCACTGGACTTCAGTTTTTGGGGATTCATGAAAGATTTTGTTTATACGGTTCCAATAATAAATCAAAATCAATTGAGGGATCGCCTCGCAGAAGGTGCAGAGGTATTTAGATTGAAACCGAATATTTTCCAAAATATTCGGTGTTCAGTAATAAAAAGAGCCAGAAGGTGCGTTCGCGAAGGCGGTGGACACATCGAACATTTAATTTAATTATTTGCATCCAACTTCGTATTATAATTATTAGCACAATTGATTGTTTTAAGTTATTGTTATGAATTTATTCTGATTAATAAAATAAAAAAATTGTTAAAAAAATCGCAACACCTAGTCGAATAACTAAAAGTATGTCATAAAGGAAGCATCAAATCAAAAGTTTACAAGAGCCAAAAATTTAGATAAATCATCAAAGTACTGTAAAAAATGGATGCGATGTGCTCATAAACGTCGCATCCATTTTTTCGTCAGAAAAAAATGGAGGGTTAAAGGTTACCACACCCCAAATGTTTTTGATATGTTTAGAACAAAAATATAAAAAACATTATTAAAGCATTTATTGAAAATAATTAACCAAAATCATTAATTTTGAAAATAATTAAACAACAAATTCATTTTTTTTTATAATAATTTTTCTACGGATAAGAAACCTAAGGGAAATGAGAAAATTACTTTTATACCCCTTCCTTATAACAATAAAAAATGCTTAATATGTAAATCACTTAAAGAATTTAAACTAAAGCCGGTATTTTCAATTAATAACAGATGTATAAATTTAATGTCTAAATTAAAATCAAAAATTTCGAAAAATAACATAACTCACACTATTTACCAAATTCCTTGTGATTTTTGTGATAAAGTTTACATAGGAACATCTTTACAAGCTTTAAAAAATAGATTAACACAACATAAATCTGATGTTCGTGTTAAACCTAAAAGTACTACTTTCAATATGATAACACAAAAATTTTAGATGTAGAATCAAATTTAAAAAAAACGTTTAATTTTAGAAATGTTACATATAAAAATTAATAACAAAATTTCTTGTAACAGTAAAAAAGATTTAGAAAGCTTACCCATAAATTATAATAATATGTTGGAAAATTTAAAGTAGTAACCTTGTACATTATTTCATATTCGAAATATATGGAACATGTTGATACTTGTATATATATATATATATATATATATATATATATATATATATAGATATTAAAAGACATTTTTTCTTTCAGATACTCGTGTAATTTGAAATCTGTTCTTAATTCTACGTTACGGTAGACTACTATACTACCTTTATCAAGAATATAATATAATAAAAATAATATTTAAATTGATTGACACTAGATGTCCCGTAACTTGATTTTTTCTAAATTATTGTGTTGTATGTCGTGTACTGCTGCGGGTCGTAGGTCATGTGTATGTATTTTTGTCTTTTGGAGTATTGTTACAGTCGTTGAGTGCATGTCGAGTTCGTGTTATAGGTTAAGTAGACGTAGTGTTGTCGTTAGATGTCAATTGGTTGTGTGCTGTTAATTTTGATTGGGTAATTTTTTTAATGATTGACTTCCAAATTGCTGAAATTCGAGATCCGTCATCTCTTTTGTTTAAAGCTAAAGGTCTTTTTCGATTTCAATCGCTTCTCTTATGATTCTTTCTTGTAGTCTGTTCGAGGAAGGGAGTAATTTTATGTGGTTAACTTCGATATGAAGTCCAGTGTCGAGATAATGGGTTGCCAATGGGTTTGATGTTATGTGTTGCTTGATCGCTAATTGATGTTCTTTTGCGCGTACATATAACCTTCTACTAGTTTGCCCAACGTAAGAACTTTGACAATTTCTGCATGGAATTTCATATACACCTTGTTCTTCACCTTCAACCTTGTCTTTTGGACTATTCAACAATCGATGGATGGTAATGTGTGGTTTGAAAACAACTCGTATATTACTTTTCGAAAATTTCTTGGAAATTGTATCGGTCACTCCATTAATGTATGGTAACAGTAAATTTTGAAATTCTTCAAATTTGTTCATCGGTTTTTAATTGTTATTGATGATTTTGTTCTTAATTTCCTTTATTAGTTCTAAACGATGTCCATTGTGAAGTAATACATTAGATTATTTAATTTTTGGGTTGTTGAGCTATTGTCCGTCAAACGAATGGATCTGATTGTTAATGATTTTACATTTCCACTTAGTTGATATGGGTGGTGGTGTGATTATGCATGAAGATATCGATTAGTATGAGCTTTCTTTCAGTGTACTGTATGATTAATTTTGTTTCCAAGTTTTGTAATTAAAATGCCCAAAAATGATAAATGATTATTGGTTTCTAGTTCCATTGTAAATTTTATATCTTTGTGTATGTTGTTGGGATGTTGCCAAAAGTTATATAAAGTTTTTAATCCATGTGGCCATATAATAAATGTGTCATCCACATAGCGAAACCAACATTTGGGTTTAAGGGGAAACGATGCTATCGTCTTGTTTCCGAAATTTGCCATAAATACATTCGCTACAGCCGGAGAAAGTGGTGAACCCATTGGAGCTCTTTTAATTTGTTTATAAAAATCTCCTTTGTACATAGAGTGTGTTGAATTTATGCAGTGCTGTATTAATTTTGAAATATGTGAATTGATAGAATGTTGATTTTGTAAAATTTGGATCGTTTCTTCTACTGGAACTTTTGTAAATAATGTGGTCACATCGAAACTAACAAAAATATCAGGAATATCTAATTTGATGTTTTTAAGTTTTTCTGAAAAGTCTAGAGTTTTTAATATAAGATTTAGCACTTACACAAATATGTTGTAGTTCTTTTGAAAGATATCTTGCAAGTTCATGGGTTGGAGATTTGAAAGCACTTACAATAGGGCGCAATGGTCAGTTACTCGCTTTGTGGATTTCTGGTAAACCGTAAATTTTGGAGATTCGTAAACTTTTTTCTCTTGGAATGATTTGTTTTTTGATTTGATCACTTAATGATGTAGATTTGACGATAGATTTGCTTTTCACTTCTAAATAACTTTTGGTGGTATTCATTGCGGTTAACGATAACAGTACTATTACCTTTATCATCCGGAAGTATCAGGATTTGTTTATTGTTTTTCAATTCTTGTAGGATTCAAAGTTGTTTTTTTGTTACATTTGGTTTCGGTGGATTAGCCTTCTTAAGTATGTTGGCGACATCTCGTCTTATCCGAATTTGATTGACCCACCTTCGCTACAGCCATTTCTACATTGGTGATGATATTTTCTAAAGGAATTTTCGTAGGTGTAATTGCAAAATTAAAACGCTTTTCTTAATATATTCATGGCATCTACACTGATATTTACGTTGCTAAAATTTTGTACTGTGTGAATTGGTTCTTTATATTGCTTCCGTTTTGGTAGTAGATTTTCAAATTTTTGCTTTTGTCTAGAAGTTCTTAACTTAATAATGGATTCAATGGTAGTTTCTACTGATTTGTCGACATGGTCATAAATAATAGGATGAATTTCCTTTTTTGAAAATGTTTGAAATGAAATAATGTTTAATGAATTTCGCTTGTATCTGATATTATTAATAGTTTTTCTCATTAATGATTCGTATTTTGAAAAATTTGTTGAGATCCATAAATATCTGGGCGAGGTTTTATTAAATTAAACCTAATATATATATATATATATATATATATATATATATATATATATATATATATATATAATATATATATATAAGTGTCCCAATAGTGCGTACTCGGTCGATAGCTCCTTAGCCATTAAACTTAGAAGATAAGTTTATCTATTTTTATGAGCTGCATAATCTAAAAATAGTTTGGTTTCTACAGGGTGTAATATAAAAGCGGTACAATATATAACTTTTGATTTTTAAATAGAACACCCTATATATTATTTTATTTTTCGATTCTCCTTATAATTTTACATCTTTTTTATAACAATTACTTACAAGCTAAATCTTACAGTTTTTGAGATATTTGCAAAGTTAGCTAAAAACTGACATTTTTATGTAGTAATTCAAGTAGGCGTATCTCAGCTATTTTTAAAGATAAAAAAGTAATTGATGGTATAGAATTTATTCATACATGAGCTTACTTTAATCTATTGTCAAAATTGGATTTCAATATACAGAGTGATCACAAAAATTAATTCAATAACGTAAATTTGAAAATGCTATATCTTCATTTTTTTAAATGGCACACCCTATATTTTTAATGCCTTGTCTTCGTCTATTAATCGGCTTTCATTTCCATCGAATATGTTCTATACCTATCTCTAATAGTCTCGGAGATATTTAAGTTTGTTCAATTTTTTTCGTTGATAACACTGAAGAAGAGTAAATTTAGTCGGTCAAAGCAAGCTATGAATACATAAGAAACTAAAAAACATATTAACTGAAATACAAACACTTAAAATTACAATCAATGTGACCACCATTTTGTTGCTGGCAAACATGAAGTCTTTGAATAAACGGGTGATCACAAAAATTAATTCAACAACGTAAATTTGAAAATGCTATATCTTCATTTTTTAAATAGCACACCCTATATTTTTTAACGCCTTGTCTTCGTCTATTAGTCGGCTTTAATTTTTATTAAATATGTTCTATACCTATCTCTAATAGTTTTGGAGATATTTAAGTTTGTTGTAATATTTTTCGTTGATAACACTGATGAAGAGTAACATTAGTCGGTCAAAGCAAGCTGTGGATACATGAGAAACTAAAAAATATTAACTTATGGTTGTAGTTATGTAGTTCTACGAGTAAATAATTATTAAGCGTTGTCCTTTTATACTGCAAAATGTTGAATTGTGTCATAAACTTATAGCTTCACAGTTTTATAGCAGTTAGCATTGTTTCATTTTTATATTTCTTTGAATTATGATATTGTCTTTATTTGTTTTATATTGTGACAAATTCAACAAAAATAAAAAATGTTTACAATTTTCAACTTTATCACTAAATAATTCAAAAACACCTAGGAATAGGTAGTAAAACATGAGTATATATTGAAAGCCCGTAATACATGCTATTCAAATCTGTAATAAAATACAGGGTGTACCAATTAAAAAAAATGAGAAAGATAACATTGAGCAAAATTGACCACCCTGTATATGCGAAGAAAAGATTCTGCAATCTGAATGTAGAATTTATAACTAGACAGCTTGGAAAAACAAATCCCAAAATTTCACTCCGATATCTTTCAAAATGGTGGAACAGGAGCCTACTTTATTGACTAATTTTTTTACATGTCAATAACTTAGAAACTGTTAGTCGTAGACCCACAGTACCTTATGTCATTTTGCTCCTAGTTGTTGACTACAACACTCTGTTATAAATTTTTTTATTAAATCAACAGTATAAGCGTAATCTTCCGCCCTCAAATGGTTGGGACACCCTATAACTATGGTTTTAGATAATATGTAGTCTTTACTACGCAGAGAACGTGGTATTTACTTTGCTAGCATAATAGTGCACCTTTACGAATTCTTTTTGTCGCGCTAAAGATACTGGAAAACTTTGAAATTGTTAGTATATCCTCAAATTCGTTCTTAGATACCTAAAAAAAGGGTTGCAACCTGTTCGATAACCGCTCTGAAGGTTGTATTTTCCGGGTTGCATAGCCACATACAGTATCCTCATTATTAGTAATTTAAGTACAATAATTCTTGTGAATTTCAATCAATTTTAGACATTTTACAGTCTAATTTGTAAATTTTGGAGCTTTAAAAAGTTTTACAAAGCTATTTTTGTATTTTTGGGATCACATATGGGGGCACAGGAAGGGTATGTTGTCACCTCAAAAAATTTTATATCGTTTAATATTGGGGTGACGATTTCGCCTCCATCAGTCTTTCAGGAGGTGGTAATGACGCTTCTGTATATCTCTCGGTATTCAATTGAAATACGCGGAGATCATTAACCGCGTTACGCCTCCTAAGGTAGTAAATAAAGCCAAAGAATGTGAGCTTTATGAAGTGCCTTCTTCCAAGGTTCTTTAAGTAGTTTAATTTACATAAAAAAATTATTCAACAAATCATGTAAAATTAAAAAAATGTAAAATACTCTACTGTTCGCATGTATGACAAATCATTTAAGAAAAAATCGTGTTAACAACCTCAACCATAAGGCTGGAAAGCAAATATTTGCACTTAGCTGTTAGCCGACAAAAATTGTCAAACAACTCGAGTCATGCGATTTTTGCCAAGGATATGAGGCTCACTTAGCGCTTATTCCCTGCACATGCCTCAAAATGTAAAAATTCATGTGGAATTGTTACCCGGGAATGCAATTCTAGGGTATTTAATGGTAGTCTAATGATTCATCTATTCAGATTGTTTAATTATATGTGCCTTTATTATTAAGTATCACAAAAGCTTACGGAAGTGGACAAAATTTTACGATTCCTTCCATACTTTTTCTTAGAAACATCGTATCACTTATTTTTTGCTTTACACCGTATGGTGCATAGCCTTAAACGGATTTAATCAGCTCAAGATAGGTTTTTGGCCAGAAACTGGAAAATTCGATATTTATGCAACAATTCCACTGCGAAAAGGTCAAAAGCGTTGTCCTGGTAAACATAATTATGTTTTAATGTTAATTTAATATTCATGCTTTTGTGGTCTAATAAGTCAATATTAGTTTTTTTTTTTAAAAACACGAATTCAAGATTCATGGACCCCTTTGGCCAGCAAAGCGATGAAACTCATATTTCGATCCCGTAGAATTTACCTCTATGGTTTATGGTAGCACGATATCAAAATAGTTATTATGTAACAATTTGGTTTTCATTGGCATGATTACATGCGGAAACCAACTCAATAGTCTTGATTTACTTGTGACTAGATTGCTATGTTATGCTCATCTATTTACATCGGTTATTTACCGTTTGATTTTAATAATATTGGTATATAAAACGCGTCAACATCATCACTGGCGCAACATGGTAAGGAATAATGGACACAACATTAATTTTGAATATAGCAAAAGGATAGCATCTGAGGGCCATCTCACAAAAAAGATAAGAAGAGAAGCTATCAAGACTGAAAAACATCCAAAAAACTTACTTAAATGCAAGGGACGATATGTGGAGATTTCCAGATACATGGAAACCAATATTAAACAAGGAAAAACATCAAGAACAAAAACGAAAGCAGCAGAGTAAGCCAAAAAGTGAAAGCGGAGAAATTCAAAGTGGAGAAAACCATCAAAGAAGTATATATATATATATATATATATATATATATATATATATATATATATATATACTCTGTGACATAAAAAATGCATTTCCAAGATGGCGTTGGAATTTTTGGACCAAACTTGGCAGAAATGTTTAACTAGTCAAACGTCGTAATTGATTAAAATTTCAAAGACATTAAACAAAAGGTAAAGGCACTTTTTATTAATATTGCTTTGGGTCATCCCTATTACTCCAACAGGTGGATGATTTCTTCCTGAGGTACTGCATCCCAGGCAGTCTGTAATTCATGTCGGAGAGCTTCTAGTGTCTGTGGAGGATTGGCTAATTGCTTGAGTCTTCTACCCATCATGTTCCACACAGATATTGACGTTAGCCTCTTCGAAGCGCTCCATAGAATGCCTTTCAATGTTGGGACGGGCATTATCCTGTTGGAAAATCAGGTCCTCCAGCTTCTGGAGGAATGGAAGGGTATGAAATTTTACAACTCCATCAACATATGCTGCACATGCTGCTCAACAGAAAATTGCACATTGCAACGAGTTCCACGTCTACGTCTGACCCTCATGCGACCATCGTACATTCTCAAGCAGAATCGGGATTAGTCACTGAAGACCACCCTATGACATTTCACGCCCCAATCCAGTCGCAAGGTACACCACTGCAAACGTTGCTGTCGATTACGAGCCGTCAGCGGAAGCATAAGATGTGGTCGATAGGACTGCAAGCCAAAAGCTCTAATTCGCCTGTAAATTGTACTAAGGGTTACAGAACGTCCTTCGTTTACAAACCATTGATCCGCTATTAATCTTGTATTCGAGAATCGGTCTCATAATACCATTAATCGGAGATGGCGATCCTGAACCACATTTGTCTGACTTGGCCGTCCACGTCCTCTTCTACGATGTTCTTGACCTTCTTTAAACCACGCTTGATAACACCATACTACAGAGGATTGATTACGGTTAAAACGATTAGCAATTTCTCTGAATGAAGAACCACATTCACTTAAGCCAATAATGCGACCTCTGTTGAATTCACTCAGTGGGCAATAATTTTCATATTGCCGCACTCGAGGCATAATCGCAGCCTCAAAATGCAAAGAAGAGCACAAAAGCAAAACAGTACCGAAATCTACTGTATCTCTCAAGAAGTACACCCGATAATTTCGAGTGTTACAATAAGTAAAACGTCAAACTTTCCATGGCTACAGAATTATTTTGAATGAAATTTTAATCAATTACTACATTTGACTAGTTAAATATTCCTGCCAAGTTTGGTCCAAAATTTCCAACGGCATCTTGGTATTACATTTTTTATGTCACAGAGTATATATGTTTACAAATATAGTATATTTTATTATGATTGGTTTAATCGGCGTTATGAAATTAAACATCTTCACGACAAAAAATTGATATGTTTTGGCTATTCATTTTAACTCTTTGATCATAAAATGGATTTAAAAAATATAAAAATTTTAGATTTCTTCAGTGACCTAGGGATAGGTTTTTAGGAATATCATACATTCATTCGATAAATAATCTTATAAATTTTTAATCCGATACTAATCATTCAAGTAGATAATACACATATTTATTAGAAAAGTTTAAATAAATATCTATGGCGCATCCAAATCTCCAAATTCAGTATGGGGCTTATGGAAAAACAGTGCATGGTTCCCAAAGTTACTATGCCAATAGATTATTGCACCTATACTATATTCCATTTAAGAAGGTAGTAGATGGCGCTACCTCTGAGGGCATGTTTACCAGCTATGTTTTTTGGTTATCTTCAAAATGTGGGAAAATTTAAAAATAGTGTAATTTTGTAAACGTCATTTATTTTAGAAACCTCTTTAATAAATCAATGGATTTCTTTTACTAGCCAGTACATGACTGAAATAGGTGTGTGTTTCAAATAAAATGTGTTATATCAGATTGTAGATTGCCACTGATGAAATGAATTGTAATGGTTGAATATAAAGCAAAACACGAACAAGTCATGAAAACTTATACGCAAAAAATAATATTTTAAATGACCATGAGATATGGCTCATTCTACTGAAAAGGTTTTCATTTAATTTCATTAACATTCTACACAAAATGACTAAAAAATGTTCTTATTGAGCGAGCACCTATCTTTGCATTTATCAACAGTGCGTTTAACTTTGAAATAAATTTACATTATTTCAAAATCGCTAAACCAAGGTGATAAAAAAAATACAAATGTGAACGACAAAATAAGCTTAACTTGTAAGATTCATTTTTCATTTAACAGAATAAATTAAGGAAAACTTATATAATTACATAACGATTACAAATTACAAATCTTCGTCACTTGATTCTTCTGAAGAACTACTAATCATAATGCAAATTTATAACTACTTCCAACATATTTTCTATTATACCATCTAAATCCCACATTCGCTTTTCCTTATTAATTGCATGTTCCACACAATCATACCATTTTTGTGCTATAACATTGACAATATCTTCATCCAACAAGTTTTTTACATCGGAAATTTTATATGTCGTATTATTGGCCGTTACGTAATGTTTAACTTGTGCCCATACCAGTTCAATCGGATTCAGCAGTGATATGGGGGCAATCGCAATACGATTCTTCCACTGCTGTTGATTATTTCATCAATAACGTAAGGAGTTGGATGAGATTGGGAATATTGTTTTGCTAATTCCCATAGTTCTGTTTTTAATAAGTCTCCACCTGTTAGTGTTACAGCTTTGCTATGAAGCCACTCGATGATATCACCTTTTCGCCAACTTTGGTTAGGAACTTTTTCAGCTTTAATGCAGTTATAAGGCGTATTGTTCATTATTACCATCACACAGTTATCTTCTAAAAACGGTAGAACATTTTCCAACCAATTTTTAAACACCCCACCATTCATTTCTTCATGGCAATCACCTAAAACGATTGGTGAAAGTAAATTTGCAATTATAAACCTGAATTTATTGTTTACCTGTCTTTTTGGATTCAAAATTTAAATAAGCACCCTCCAAAAAGCCTGAGGTGATACCCATATGCACAACAATCAAGCGTTTTCCTTTGCCCGATGGATCTTTGATGCCGGTTGAAAGACCCTGCACGTGTGCTTGTCTTGCAGTTATCACAGTAGTATCTTTCCAAATTTTATTTTACACATGCCCCGCATTAACCCAAGTTCCATCTGTACAATAAATTTTTCTTCCCTCTTCACGATACTTTTTGATAGAAGTTAAGTATATACGTCTCCATAAAACCATTTCTTGTTTTTAAATTAAAATAGTTTCTCTGCTTCGCTTCTCATATTTGAATTCCAACTTTCGCAATATTCTCCAAACTCCTGCGTTTGACGTATTCGTGTCTTTTTAGGGGAACGTGCAGTACCAGAAAGCTCTATTTCTTTGATAATGTTCCACAACATTCGCTCACCAAGGCCAGACTCAATAGATGTTAATTTAACAGCTTCCGATTTACTTCTATTTACCTTGTTTCGTAAACAAACGTTATACGCCATCAATCTTTGACCACTTTGTACTAATTTGACCTTATTGTTCTTAAACGGTAATTGTTCTGCCATAATACACAAAATATGGGGACACTGTAAAACTTGTTTATTTCATTCAATGTTATACAAGTAGGTTACGGCACTTACGTTAGGTAAATGATGCAAGTGCAGTGGAGTTCTGAAAAGAACTATTACGGAATATGTAGTAAAATGGACGGATAGAAGAATATAAATGAAAAACTCGAGGATTACAAAGAACACAAAATAATGGTGTTGACAAAATTATCTGACAGCAGGACAAACAATTTTACCAATATAAATAACACTTACCAACATAACATGAATTTTACTTCAAATATCAGTATTTTATGAAAATACGTTTGTGTGTTTAAAACTGGTTTGCATATTAAGCAATGAGAATGAAGGTTAAAGCTGTCCCATGTTTTCCTTCACTACCTTCTTAAATGGAATGAGGTATAATACCTTATTACGGTTATAATAATACTATATCTACGGTACAAGAGACACAATTTTTAATCTCAAAATTAATGAAAATATTTACAATGTAATGCAAATTTAGATAAATCTGCAATGTACTTATGAATGTACCGAAAAGACTACCCTTAATCTATACAAATCGAATCTTTGAACTGTATCTTTTAGAAAAGCGAAGTAGGCGTACGTAATGTAGGGGTACATTCACTTAACTGTACTTTATTTTACTTTGCCACCATAATGTTCTTTATACGCCACCAAATGCGGGCGTAATGTGGTCTTTATAGCACGGAAATGTCATTGGTGCTAAGCAGCATGATTGACAGCAAACACATGACATGATATGTCACGTAAGTTGAAAGAATTATTGAAACAACAACCTTATTCTTTATAAAAATTGAAAATACAGTTGGATGGATTTGAAATTGTAACTCCAGATGAGCCAACACCAAAGCTGACAGTTCCTTCGCCGTTTTGTGGTATACTTATAGCTGTTGTACCAGTAATGTTCTGAGCAATTTTAATTTTATTTTGCAGAGAATTCTCTACATATGATTCGGCTACTTTATCCGATCGCCATCCACCAAGCTGCTTCAGTGCCCTTGTATCACCACCGCTTTCTGCAAAGATCGTCGCCGCACTCCTGCGAAAGCAGTGCCCTGTGTACTTATGGGCACCCGGTAGATTGAGGAACTCTGCTATTATCCTCGGCATTTTGCGTAAGGTGTTTTTCCCAACAGTCTGAGCACTACATTTGCCATTATGATACGACAAAAACAAGCTGTCAATTTTAGTATGTTCCGGTCGTAATGCTGCATATTTTCGGTACAAAGAGACGTAATCAACCAATCCATCGCTTGGTACAATTGTAAATTGCCTCGAAGTATAAGTTTTGGTTTTTTTGATCTTCACTAATAACACTGATCCCTCAGTTGTTACGTCCTGTATAGCCAAATCGTACAGTTCTTCGCGACGACATGCTCCAAAAATACCAAAGGCTGTGACAACCTATAAAACACAATAATTTTTATAATGAGAATTGGAAAAAAAAACTAAAATCGTTATACCTTAACTAACAAGTACGTATGATCAGGCGCCTTCAACATGAATTCTTCAATTTGATGCCGTTGCAATACATAGGACTTTTTAGCTTGATCACCTACAGAATTATTCTTCATGAATTCTGTGAGCATGGAAAAACGAGATATATCAACATCTTCCTTCAACTTGAACATCTTTTTCAATTTAGAATATAAACACCACAGTGACGACGGCTTATAGATCTTTGACTGCAAAAATAGATATTTATTGAATAGAGATAATTGACTAATGTATATATACAATCCCTTAGCATTTGAGACAAGTATGCCATCACAACTTTTTCATCGCATTTTGTGGACACGCGCAAAACTTTTCGTACTCTTTTATGTATAAATATTTCGATTTACTTGGAATTATTTTTCCCTGGGCGGCCTCAAATTCATCTAAAATTTCTTGTGAATAAGTTTTTGCGTTTTAACCTTCCATTTTAGAATGCAAATTATTTACAAACAAACAGTACCTTAGCAACAATTTAGCAATATCACAGTATCTTAGTAACAACAAATTAGCCTACTGTCGACTTTATTTCACTGCATTTGCATTTAAAAACTTGCCGAAAATACTGAATCTTTTTAAAATTTTGTTCCAGTTTCATGGTGCAAAATAAAATAAAATATTGTATGTACCACGGGCATAATTGTAGATTATGCCCTTAATACAAAAATATCTATTACAGTTCAGTGGGTACATTACATATAAATATGATGGGTTAGATTACCCTGTACATGGGATTGTGAAAGAAGCTCTATAAGCAACAGCATGAGTAAATGGTAACTTTATGCTTTGCTTACGGAAGAAGTTTTCAATATATAACCAAAATAATTTTATTAAAGTTTATTTATACCTGCGTCATTTATTTCCATTGTAATATAATATAGGAAGTGTGGCTATTAGATAACGAGACTGACGCTATAAAACATTTTATTTTGATTTAATAGCCACACCTCGTATTTTAATAATTTTTTTTTGTTTTTCAGTACAGTTTAATCGCTCGAATCAATTTGTAGGTCTTCGGATGATGATTCTGTAACGTTGATTATAAACTCTGTAATATTATCTTGAAGGTTACTAGCCACCCACATCTTACCTTCAACGATCTTTACATGACATATAATGTTGCCAATTTTCAATCGTCACTTGTTCGTAACCAAATTTTATGCATTGCTCCATGTCTTTAACTTTAAAAGTCTTGTTATTTATTTTAGTATGACGTGACTTGTGCCCACACCATTTCTATTGGGTTTAATTGGAAGTGGTAAGGGGGCAAACGAAAAACCTCTTTCTTGTGCCATAACATCACGTTTACTCTTGTCATATAAATGCCTCACTTGTGCTACAGTAGCCAATAGGTCTCGCTTCAACATGTTAGCTTCAATGGGAATTTCTTTCTTACTAAGCCAATCTAAAGTTTTGCCTTTTCGCCTCGCCATTGTTGGAATCTTTTCTATCTTTCTGCTGTGATAAGAATCATTGTCAATAACGATAATTGAATTTGGTATTTTCGCCGCCAACTTGAACTACGGCAAATCGGGGTCCAAGACCACTTGGGGATTTTAAACCTGTACTTAGCCCTTGAACAAATGCCTGCCGACCACTTTCAATAGTGGTGTCACACCATGCCTTAGTACCTGTGTGCCCCACGTTAAACCACGATTCATCGATGTATATAATATATTTACCCAAAGAATGAACATTGTTAATTATGGAAAATACGACACTATTTTATAAACATGTAATTAGAGATCGAATAAAAAGACTAAGTACCTTCCTCTAAGAACTTTCTGATGCATCTTAAGTATTTATGCCTCCATCTTATAATGTCATCAAGTTCAACAAGGATACTCTTGCGTCGCATCTTTTGAAACACCAAACCCATTAAATAGTGTACTGCGTTTAAAATTAATGGAAGAAAGGATACTATTCGTCGTTGGTGGAATGTTTTTAATGAAAGAATTGTGCGCTTTACGTCGAATAATTGACCGTATATCCTGGTCATATACATGAAGACGAAAATTGAGTTGTGCACCTTTTCGTTTCATGCGTTTTTTCGGACTAGCTACAGCTCCGATTTGGTCTTTCTTTTCGATAGCATCGATACTACGCTCTGTTCAACATAAAGCTTCGCTGGCTTCTGTAACAGCTGTACTAACGTTCATTGTATAATAATTTCTTATTAAGCACGTTCATAATGAGGCATTTCTCCTTACTGCTACTACTACTTCTACTATGTAGTTTTATGTTTGCAGGACCACATTCAGCTTCCATCTCCATGTTATACAAAATCCTACAAAATAACCTCAATCGTACAATTATAGAAATTATTCATCATTACCTTATAAGACGCGTGAATGAGATGTAGGCGTTCTGAAAAGAACGATTTTTAATAAATGAAGTTAGCTTAATTCTATAAATATCGTAGGAGAAGCAAGCAATAAATTTGACAGTACACGGATTTGATTGATTTCTTATTAAATTACAGTTTACGTTTGACAACATCGCTTGAAGAACAAGGATACCATTATTTAGAAATGACTAAAGATAGTAAACGAGAAATTTACTCCATGAGAACACATACTGAATTTTGAGGTTTGGACAGACTATAGTAATCATTAGGTAACTTAATCTTATATGTTTATTTCTTGCTAATATTATAGTATACATATTTACGTCATTGTCACTACGTAAAATTTTTGAAATTAGTACAGCCCTAATTTTTGTATTTTCGTAATGATTTTTTGTTCTGAACAAGTTTGTAAAAAAATAAACGAAATATAGACAGAAAAGAAAACTGTTGTAATATCGCCGATTAATCCAATTTAGCATTACCTTCAATGAAAAAAATAATTTCTACAAAGGTTTACACAAATTATATATAATCAATCCTAGGACGCCTAAAATAACAATTTAAATTTACGTAATATAATCAAGTTTAGCGTCTATATGTGTCATACAACTGTGAAAATAGTTTGAAAGTGTACATTTTTGGTTTAATTCGTATGTTGGAACGTTGTGTCTATTATCCGTTCAGTCCTCATCCATGTGTTTGTATTGGTACTATAAATTATGACGTGAATCTACGACTATGATGTCACTGATACAATGGAAACAAATGATTTTGCATTTACGTATGCATCCCCGATTTTGAGATATATATTTTCTGGCAAATAAATGTGAAACACCCTATACGACTGCTACAGATATCATAAAAGTTATTCTAAGTGATCACAGAAGGACTTACTTATGCACTCGCTATCTACTGCTCTCAGAACAATTTTAGAGCGTTACTCCGTTGTACTGACAAAAACTACATGAATTACGTAAATGATGAATCCTTAATGTACATGAGAGCTTTTCGTGACATGTAAAGGTTATATTGTTTATTTTTAGAGTTTATAAACCATGTGTGACTATTACGTAAAACACGCTTATTCCTGTTCTTTATCACAATAGTGCGTTCATTTAGTTTTAACGGAGTACCATCTAAAAGTAGTTTTATTACCTATAATATAATAAATCAATCAGCATGTACGTGTACTAAAATAATAATCAAATTAGTGGATTAGTGACTAGCGACGAGTGGTTATATGCGGTTGTCCCTGAAAAAATGTAAAACCATCGTAGTAAGTGTTATGTGTTAATTTATGCAGTATCCGTAGGCATATACTACATCTAGATTAATTTGAATAACTACCATTATTAAATGTATCTGTCGTCTGTTTACGTGGAGAACATATTTCGAAGAATGTAAATCCTGCATGTAAAGAGATAATCCAGTATTTGGTTTGTATGTTATAAACGAAACTGACAGGTGCTTATATTTCTTGGCAAAGTACTATTACATTACTGCGTCACATTACCATGATGTCACTAACTCCATAACAAATGTTTCATACTTTATTTTTTTTCTCTACTGCCATCTTTAGATGTTTTCTAAAAAAGAAGCAAAGAGAAGAAAAATACATAAAAAAGGAACTTGTATCCTTAAATTGGCTCAATCTTCCTCTCAGTTTTTAGGCAAAAAATGAGTTTTTTAGCACTAAACTGGGTTTCTTAATTATTTTAGCAAGACTGGAATAGCATCCAGATACTACGACGATGTGCAACTTTGTTACCTTGGGAAAGCAATTTTGTTTTTATTCACTTATTTAACAAAAATCATTTCTAAACATCGAGTAAATAGAAATGAATGATCATTCACAGTATTTAGGAATTCTGTGCATGTTTGGGTTATTATATTGCTTATGGCAAAGCCGTAAGTAATATATTGTTTTCTTGAAAAAAATTGATGTCGAGATTTCAACGGATGTATAGGTTTGCAACAATTGTGAATGTGCTCGTATAGTTGTTAACTAAAAATAAATTATTTTGACAATCTTAGACACACACACACGCACGCACACACGCACGCACGCATGCAGACGCACACGCACGCGCACTCGAACGCGCACGTGCACACACACACGTACACGCACACACACGCACACGTACACGCACACACACACACACACGCACACACACACACACACAGACACAGGGTCAGTTGTAAGGAATAGGTCGAGGAGATGTGGAGTATGGTTAAGGTTGTCAGGGATTCTGGTTGGTTCGGAAGCTATTAATAACTTAAATTAAATGAATTTGAATGTTAGTTTGGGTACGTAACGCTTCAGTGTTACATTCGTTCCGTAACAAAGCCTCGAGGAAACGATAAATATTAACCTCAAGTGTGTAAAACAGCAGGTTTTGCTTTACAAGCATTCTTTCGTATTTGAATTTATGTTACATACGAATGAATTATCAGGAGAACGCTCGATAATGTAGTTCCCATAGATTTAAAACTGTAGGTCTCCCATAGATCTGAACGTAACGCACAGAAGAATAGTTCGTAGAAGGGTAGCTCAAACGGGAGATCAGCGTGCATCTAACCTTATAAATGTAAAATTTGACTTAAGTCAATTACTTTAAGGGTATGATAATCCCTAAAAAAAGGATCTTAATAAACTCATCAAGCTAATACTTATCCATACGTCAACAAGACAATGCGTTCGATAGTTTTCCTAAGGAAACTCGTGAATATGCATATATATATATATATATATATATATATATATATATATATATATATCCTCCATGTGTTAAATCGATGTTGATGTTGATGTTGACGATGTAGTAATCTCAACTCGACGTTTCGGCAAGATCCCACTTGCCATCTTCAGGATACTTTTAACTTTCGGCTACTGCTTCTCGTTACTCACATAGAACTGATTTTTCTGGTAGAGATTCCGTTTTATACTGCTGGTTACGTGCTTGACTTCGTGTGATTGGTCCTTTTGTTACACTTTCACTTTCTCCACTTTCCCTTCTAGTGTTTACTTTCTTTCCTGTTTTGTATGTCGTCGTATTTGGCTGTGCTATTTTCCACTGTCTGTACTAAGAGACTTAAAACTTTACAGAGATTCACGAGAATTGGCAACTGAAATTTAGTCATATAGATGACAGCACAAAATACGATAAATCAAAGGCCTCTTTATATGTACAATTTGCGCAAATATACACATCTCTGCACAAAACATACTCCCAGGTCTCGACTAAACACATAATAATTAAACAAATCTAAGGTTTCTAAAAGTAACAAGAGCTTAACTAGAATTGTGGGGTCGTGGGTGTAGCCGGATAATTGGTGTGGACCCGTAACTATTCGATTCTTACTGCGGACCAGATTACACGCACCCGCAGACGCACACGTTCACACATACACAGACGAAGACACTGACACAGACACAGAGACACAAGCACAGACACACATACACGCGGACGCACGTACCCACTCCGAATGCACACACGCACATACGTAACGCGCACACGGGCACACTCACATACGCCCACACGCACCCGCACACGCATATATATATATATATATATATATATATATATATACATACATACATACATACATACATACATACATACATACATACATACGAGGGCGTATTTTTATGTTATCATGAAACAAAAAAGTGACAATGTCAAACAAATTATTAAAAAATTGCTGTCTAGTTTGTACCGTTTACAGAGATTTGATCTGTCGATAAAATGAGGAAAACTAAGATTGAACATTTCAGCGTAATAGGGTTCCTGATAAAAGAAGGCAATGGTCCAAAAGCAATGCATGAAAGAATGGTTGCTGTATATGGGGAAGATGCACCATTTTATTTTCAAGTAATATATTGGTCTAAACTCTTTCGATGGGGTCAAGAATCAATCAATCATGACCCAAAGTCTGGACGACCCGTTAAACCTCGAACTGAAAACATTGTGCGAAAAGTCGAAAATTTGATAATGAAAGATCGGTGTGTAGTGTCTCTGTCATTGGCAATGAAATCGGTATATCCGAAACAAGTGTCCTCAAAATTGTGCATGACGATTTGGCTATGAAGAAGGTGTCTGCACGATGGATACCCAAATTGCTTACACCTGAACAAAAACTGTGTAGAAAATAAGTTGCGGGTATGTGTGGATTCGCTTGTGCGTGTGGGCGTATGTGAGTGTGCACGTCTGTGCGTGTGTGCATTCGGAGTGGGTACGTGCGTCCGCGTGTATGTGTGTATGCCTGTGTCAGTGTCTTTGTCTGCGTATGTGTGAGCGTATGCCTATGCGTGTGCGTCTGCGGGTGCGTGTGTGTTTCTTAGTAAATAATCTGGTCCGCAGTAAACATCAAATATAGTTAAGGGTGCGCACGAATTATCCGACTACACCCACGACCCCAAAATTCTGGTTAAGCTTTTGTTATTTTTAGAACCCTTAGATTTGTTTAATTATTATATATTTAGTCGAGACCTGGAAGTATGTTTTGTGCAGAGATGTGTATATTTGCGCGAATTTTACATATAAAAAAGGCCTTCGATTCATCGTATTTTGTGCTGTCATCTATATGACTAAATTTCGGTTGCCAATTCTTCTGAATACCTGTAAAGTTTTAAATATTAGTGCCGGCAGTGGAAACCAACTCTAATCAATAAACACATAAAAATAAAACAGCCAAATACGACGGCATACAAAGCAGAAAAGAAAGTAAACACTAGAAGGGAAAGTGGAGAAAGTGAAAGTGTAACAAACGGACAAATCAAACGAAGTCAAGCACGGAACCAGCAGTATAAAACGGAACCTCTACCAGAAAAAATCAGTTGTATATGAGTAACGAGAAGCAGTAGCCGAAAATTAAACATATCCTGAAGATGGCAAGTGGGATCTTGCCTAAACGTCGAGTTGAGACTACTACATCGTCATCAACAATATATATATATATATATATATATATATATATATATATATATATATATATATATATATATATATATACAGGGTGTCCACAAACCCTTTTCAGAAAAGAAAACTGCATATTCTAGAGCTGAGTTTATGTCGATTTAACATAAATTACATTAATACAAAAATCCTTCCTAAGAGAGCGCGAGCTCTTGGAAGACGACACCGTAACATCGGCTTAATTCAAGTATCTTCAAAATAGTTCTGTGCATTTATTTAGTGGAATTGTTGTACTCATAACCGGCTCGTTTGGGCGGGGCATTTGACATTGTTACTAAAGTGTCAAATAAGTTTTAAGTGAAAGATTTTTTATTGTGAACGAATTCGTTAGTTAATTTTATAAAAGTATGAATTAACACATGAGAAGTTCAAATCGATTTATTTCGAAAAATTGCGAAGTGTTGAAAAAAAACTTATGAATAACAATGTCCAATGCCCCGCCGAAACGAGCCGCTTATGAGTACAACTAAAAAATCATATTCACGCCATACGATTGGGCATATTCCACTAAATAAATTTACAGAACACGATCATTTAAAGGAAAACCATTTTGAAGATATTTGAATTAAACCGATGTTATGGCGCCACCTTCTAAGAGCTCCAGATCTCTTAGAAAGTATTTTTGTATTAAGGTAATTTACGTTAAATCGACATAAAATCAGCTCTAGAATTTTCAGTTTCCTTTTTGTGAAAAGAGTTTGTGGACACCCTGTATATTCACCAATTTCCTTAGGTAAACTAGCGAACGCATTGTCTTGTTGATGTATGGATCAGTATTAGCTTCATGAGTTTATTAAAATTCTTTTTCAGGGATTATTATACCTTTAAAATCAAATTTCACATTTATAAGGTTAGATGCAGGCTGATCTCCGGTTTGAACTACCCTTCTATGAACTATTCCTCTGTGCGTTACGTTCAGATCTACGGTGGACCTACAGTTTTAAATCTATGGGAACTACATTATCTAGTATTCTCCTGATAATTCAATTGTATGTAGCATAAATGCACATACGAAAGAAAGCTTGTATAGCAAAAAATGTATTACACACTTGAGGTTAATGTTTATCGTTTTGTCAAGGATTTGTTACGGATCGAAAGTAACAGTGAAGCGTTATGTACCCAAAATATGGCGTAACATTCAAATTCATTTAATTTAACTTATTAATAGCTACATTTCCGTAGGCCATAGTGCAGAGGCATTTGCTGTATCCGGTGATCCCACACAAATCATTTCCGAACCAAGCAGAATCCTTAACGACCCTAACCATACACCACATCTCCTAGACCTATTCCTTAAAACTAACCCACTTGTCCATAGAACAGGAGTCCTTTCTCCACTTGATCAATCAGACCATGGACTAATCGAAATAACTTCCTCTCAACCCAATCTCGAAAAACAGATAGAACTATGTGGTGTTTTAAATCAGCGAACTGCGAAATATGTTTTGCAACCTTCCCCTGTCGTGAATATTGCTTTAACCGGCCCTCCTCTTAAAACATTGCTCTTCCAATAACCGAAGTTATCTTGATGGGTATGGAGTTACACATTCCCAAAAAACAATCGTGTAGGTCATTCCCGTTCCCAACCCTAGCTTGCACTGGTGCATTATCGTAAAAGCATAAACCCTATACCAAATGGAAATCTATCGAGAAGCACGCCAACTATATTGCCGCAAGGAATAGTTGCCAAAGCATCATCACCAACGCCAAAAAGACGTTTGTAAAACGTAAATTCAAAGAATTAGTCTCGTGTCCTTTGGGTGGTAGTAAATTTTGGTCATTAGCTAAAGCCATCAGTAAAAACTTTAGTACATTTTCCTTGAATGGGAAAGGAATAATCTACTCCCGTTCAACGCCGACAACACGCAGCGTTGCCTTGTGCCCGCCAATAAAGACTGATCATTTTCTGCTGTAAATATGAATGGCTTAGATCTATGTTAGGGATGTCCATATCATCGAACCTTTCATGGGTTGACCACCTTTTATCTGCCAGAAAAACAACTGCCCGTAAACTAGGTTTTCTATACAGATATAAACAGTACTTCACATCGCAACAACTCCTTTTACTGTATAAGGCTCAAATTCGAGCTCATCTGGAATACTATTCCGACCTCTGGGTCAATGCTCCCCAATACGCCCTTGATATGGTAAATCGCAGCCAAAAAAGCAATATAGCTTATAAATGACCCGTTTCTGACTTCTTACCTACAGCCTCTTGAGCATAGAAGAATAGTTTCGGTTCTTTCCTTGTTCTATCGCTATTACCATGGCAAGTGTGCCTCCGAAATACACTACTTAATACCTTCGCAGGCCATCTTCGCTACGAACACTCGGTTTGCCCATTCACACCATAATTACGCACTCAAAATTCCATCGTGTCACACTAAACGGGCTCAATCTATATTTTTCCACGCGACGACTAAATTGTGGAATGCACTACCCAGTTCCAGTTTTCCTGCAAACTTTGACTTAATTCAAATTAAGGTAGCCATTCATAAACATTTCTCGACAGCCTAACAATATTCCTAAACCCTCCCAGTGTCCCTGAGTGCTTTAGCACGTTAAGCAAATCTTATCCTGTTCGGGAATACTATAAGTAAAAAAAATTGCATGTATATTCTTACAACTAACGAAGTTAAACAAACGAATGAGTCCATCCGATCTCTTCGTAGAAGTTTTTGAAGCACTTGCTTCTTCACTGGATTGTATTTTTAATAATATTCTGAGGGCCAAAAATCAATTGCATCTCGATATTTCACAATACGTTCTTTTTTCAATCGGGAAAGTATTGTGTTTTCACTTGTCATAGGTTAACGTACTGTCTTCATAATTCGAAATAATCAGTTTAATTAGTTTCCACGGTTTCGTGACAAAATCCATCTCTAGCTTGCAGCGGATTTAGTCGTTTTTGGAATTTTGAAAATCCTCTAGACCATTTCTAAGCTTATGTCAGTCCCTGTGTCTTTTTAAGTGTCTGTCCGTGTCCATGTGCATGGCTGTGCATGTGCTCGTGTCCGTGATCGTGTTCGTGACCGTGTCCGTGTGCGCGCCTGTGCCTCTGTCTGTGTCTGTGCATGTGCCTATGTGCATGTGGGTGTGGACGTGCGTGTATGTGAGCCTGTGTATGTGTGAGTGTGTGTATGTGAGTGTGTGTGTGTGTGTGTGTGTGTGTGTGTGTGTGTGTGTGGTGTGTGTGTGTGTGGTGTGTACATACGCACACAGTATGTACGTGTGCATGTGTGTGAGTGCGTCAGAATTTGATTAATATAAATCTAAATAGAGTTGGGTATTTTGTATTGAAGTGAATGTAAAACCAAGGATTATGTATATTGCAATATATAAATGGAAACGTGTTTAATAAATAAATTTTGCCAACATATTAGACAATACAAACATTTGTATCGTGTATATGAATAAATTGGAAATGTCCGTATTGCGACTAATTAGCTCTTGCCCCTATTTGCTGATATATTACTACACACGCATAAGAAAGTTATGTGCTGATTACATCAGATTTTTTTAAACTATTGTTTAATATTTAGTTGATTTAAACATACTAGCAGATTTGGGCTTCCTTGAATGTTTTAATGAAGAAAATAGCATTCTCTGAAGCAGCATTTTAGACAATATTTTACAGAAATAACAGTGCTGTATTTTAGTTAAATATTCCTATGCAAACTTTTATTTTTACCTAGGTTTTAAAAACATTTTAATATATTGAAATATAGTTACTAAATTTTCGTTTTATTACTCTTGTTTACATACTACATCGAAATAAATTAGGGTATATCTGCGCGCCAATAATGTGGGGCGGAAGGCAGTCGTTTTCAATGTATGGTCAAAATGTTCCGTATTTTAGAGTAAATAACTGTTTTTCTTTTTTAGCCCAGTAAAAGAAAAACGTTTGGTCTCGCAATTGTCCAGTTATGGAAAAAAAATGTACATCATTTAGGTCAGTTTCCTGCAATGTCATAGATTGCGGAAGCCACAGCTGAGATTTTACAGTAGTACACTTTTTATATTTATATATTTTGTATTAAAAAGTGACGGTTAAAATTAATAGTGAGTGTGAAATATTTATTTACATTAGTTTATTTTTGTTAGCGTTTCATTATTCACTTAAACATCCTTCGGTATTCAATAACCTTTAATTTATGAACTTTACATGCACAACACATACGACTCTTATTTGAAATGTTTTAGCTATATTTTAAGTTCAAATATATTTTTTACAATTTTCGTAACAAACATTACTCATAACAGTTTCTAACACTTTTGACAATTTTACATAATATTGCGTATTTTTTATCAGAACTTCACTTCTTTTAGTTTCAATATATAAACACTATAACAAAAAAAACTATAAATGAACATTTATTCTAAATTTTTTCAAAATACAATGCGTACAGTGCCTTGAACATTTTCTTATTGCACACTCACATTTGTAGCCAGCTCCATACAAGTTTTTATCCATATCTGGCATTTTTCGAGGTTTTGGGAATATTTCCTATTCTTTTACCGGACTATTTACAGTTTATTTGTATTAGAAAGGTTAAATTGTTAAAGCATCAGATTATTAAATTAACATACATTATTTATAGAATATTTCATTAACACTGCATTAACAGATTACGTTATTGTCGCTTTATAATTTATGATTAACATGTGTTTAAATGTACACATAGTAATCGTGCACATGGCTAGTTTTGTAATTACGGTATATGAAAATGAATTTGAAAATATAATGTTCTGTTCAAAGTGAGTATTATGGAATTGTAGTTGAATTTTATCTGTAGGTCCAAATATTATGATCTCCATCGTTTTTCAATAATATTAGTGATATTGATAGTGTGTACATTTTCTCGTTCCTTCTAGGTTTTCGTAGAGTAAGTAGTTAGTTCTTTACGTATCATTTTTATATAAAACAAATTTTAAGGTATGTTATCAAGGTTAGTGTTTTATAAATTTACTAAGCATACATGTATGTACTGACCCATAATCAACAGAACTACATTACACGTATACGTTATATTACTAATGAATTTGTTTTATAATTGTGACCATTCCCATCATTTTCTCAATTAATCTATTTCGCCCACAATACTTAATATTGTCCCAACAATTCCCCAATATACGTTATAAAACAAGTAAAAAATTATTTAAATAAGCTTATTAGATTAAACAAGGACCAAACAATCGTTACATAAATTTTCTTATCATAAAAGTTCAAAACTATTAACAACGCTGCTCACAATCAGTAATTTTGTGTAATACAAACACTTTGCATTGTGAATAAACGTTTACTAACCTTATAATGGGTCCGGCTTAATGATCAGACAAGTGAAATCATGAACAGTAAACTATTAACTGAGTTAATCACCTTATAGTATTCATCAAATGATTATATAAAACAAAGCTGACAAAATGATATATCAGGTTTGATTTTAACGGAAACTTAATTCAAATATAAACCTTCTATCGAGCTTCCGAATCCTCAGTCATAAATAGTCAAAAAACATTATTCAAACGAGTTTAAATGAGAAGCTTATTAAAATCTTACTCATTTTAATATGTCTGCATGTTTAATTGTTTTAATTCTATTATTGGCTTTAGATTAATGATTCGTGTTTTTGACATAAAGCTTAATAATCCATATCCTGTAAGATAAAATTTATTAAAGGTCAGCGACATTAAAAACAAGAAAAATATTTAATACATATATTGCCACGTTTAAAATTTCCTACGTATGCGGATTTGGAACGGTGAAAATTCTAAGATAATGAAATGTTCATTTTATTTTGCTTAAAAATCCGATTTGAAAAGTTCACTTTGTTCGACAACCGCATTAGTGAGCTTAATTAGCGGTTTTTAATTACCGGAAGCTGCTTTTTACATATTAAACTGCTATCAAAGCACAGCACTTTTTCATATAACTAAAGTGTCTATGAATACTCTCGATTAAGCTTTATCGTTGTTTTGTTTAATCGTAAAGTAATATTTGTAATTTCACACCAATTGTTCTTATAGTAGCTCTCAAAAGCTTCATTTATAGTAATTTTATTGTATTTTGTCTCTTGAGAACGTTCATTTTAAATTCCAATCATTTTAATTCTTTAATCTTATTAAATTTTATTTACACATCCCTGCAGGAACCGCAATTAACATTTAATTAACTACGTCACTACTGGGGGGTCATGTAGGATTGACTATAATCATTACAGAATGTTTGCGTTAAAATCTAAGCTACATCTCACCACGCTTCTACCCAAACTTTAACTTATAGATAAGGGTCATATGACCAACAATGACCGATTTTTTGCACCATATTCAATATCACCCTATCCGCACCGTCATGGAATCCTTCACTAAAACGAGAATCGAAAAGTGGTGGTGGGCATCTTCAATTCACAAGCCTTCGTCAAAGACAACAAATTTAGTTATAAAGCTAAACTTGTTACGTATATGTGTAAATCCATTTTTCTTTTTAAAATTCAACACTAGCCATTAAACGCTTCAAACATTCATAAATTCTAACGGCTGTTTACTAAAGTTGTAACTGCCTTTTCGGCCTACGTTGACTTCAATTTGTGTCCCCCGTTTTTAGCTCAAATTGGAGTTTAAATGGGGTGGTTCGTTAATTATGGCTACCAGATGCTTTCCCACATTGATCAATGAACCCTAAAAGGGTTTCATACATATATTCTTCTTATATCAGCTAAATATTGCACACTTGAACTGACTTACATTCTATATATTTACAAGTGAGTAATTATTAACAAAACAAAAAGTATCCTCCAAATAAAACAAAAATCAACCCTCCACCGTGAGTCGCTGGGATTCAATTGCAGTCGGCGACGGCTTAACTAGGTGTATCCTGGAACAGCGGACCACTGGTATTCTCGTTATGTTGGCTGTGAAAATAAGATTAACTGTGTTTACACTACAGAAAGGAAATGATCTAAATTTCCTATATAAAGTGAATACAGAAAGAAAGAGAAAACTAAATAAATATACAAGAGTATTTTAAGTCCGTTCCTGATCAGCAAAAGTAAGCAAAAAGCAGCTTACCTTATACGGTTATTGTAACGCTATTTCGAGTTAGAAATATTTTCAAAGAGATAAGATAGAGGTGAATGCTTTTAATAAATCGACAAATTTAAAGGGATTTGAGAGAATTGTATTTGTACAATAGTTTCTATCCATTTTTATAATATACATTGTACTCGGATTTATTTAATATATCTAACAAATATTTATAGTATATTAACTAACGGTATTCTTCCTAATTAATCTTTAACATTAATTACTTGTAATTAAAATATTTTCTAGTTATATTTACACACGGGAAACTGAATGCTAGATATTCTCGTCTTGAATACTTATTGGCGGGAGCGAGTAATTCGCTTACAGTTCGGATATGCCGTTCAGGCCTGGGGTGGTGGCAATGGTGGCGGCTGCCGGATAAGTCTTTAACTGGGAGGCAGTGTAAGGTATTGAAACCTTCGGGAACGTTCAGGTTTCAGGAATATTTAATATACAGGAAAGCAGGATATACTGAACGTTCTACAGGCGTCGTTATTCAAAAAATGTTTAATACAGGATTTACCCTTTAAATCCGGGTTACAGCAACATGCGATCTGGATATGTTATTGGTTCAGGACTTCCGCTTGGAAGTAAATCGTTGTCTTACGATGGGCGAGCAGAACCGAATACGGTTTGCGGATTTCAGGACAGAAGTAAACTATTAAAAACTGGTAATTACGTTAAGTAAGATAGAAGTTTTAATACGGACTTGTTTTACGCAATATTTGCGAATTATATCGCAATTTACTGAAACTGGGCGACCGAAAGAATGATATCACTGTGGGTGGCTTGGTTAGTTTCAACTCCTAGACACCCTGCACCTTGTTTAGGTAGCCTGGGGCGGCGTATTTTGTGAGTTGTGCTAAATATGTTCTGAATATCGATTAACGTGCTGTGTTGCAACTCGTTGCGTTTCTTAATCGATACCCTGGACATAGTAGAACTTAGGCAGACACACACACACACACATATACAGGGTGATTCGCGAGGAAGTGGCAATATTTTAAAAATATGTCGAGGAAGCCAAAATAAGTAAAATAAACTCATATGTTCAAGTCCGATTTTCATTTGTTTCAGAGATATTTAAAAAGCAAACAAAAATTTATTACAAAATCAATTACAAAAATAAACAAAATAGCATTAATTTACGAAAAATGTTCGAAGCATTAATTTACGAAAAATTTTCGAAAACACCACCGCCCACTTGGATACACTTATTTGCGCGTTTATAAACTGCACTAGTAGCGAGTTTCAATGAACGATTGTTCGCTCTAATGATAGCTGCTGCATTAAGAATGCGATCTAGTAACGCTTCCCTCGTTTCCACTTTGGTAGCATAAACTAACGACTTCATCCATCCCCAAAGGCAAAAATCGAGGGGAGTGAGATCCGGTGATCTCGGTGGCCAAGGAAGCGGACCGCCTCTGCCAATCCAAAGATCGCCGAAAGTGGTATTCAGAAAATTTCGTACATTATTTGAATAGTGAGGAGGCGCTCCATCATGTTGGAAGATAATTCGTTGTCGAATATTTAAAGGTGCTTCGTCCAATATTTCTTCTAAATGGTCTTCTAAAAAACGTAAATATCCTTGTCCAGTAAGGCGCGCATCTAATACGAAAGGACCGATTAATTGATCATTTAGAATACCGCACCAAACGTTAATGCTAAATCGATGTTGGAAATTGTGTTCTGTCGTAGCATGGGGATTTTCGTCCGACCATCGATGATTATTGTGGCAATTGTTAATTCCATCTCGCGTAAATTGAGCTTCATCCGACCACAAAATGTCTTTACACAATCTTCTGTTTTCCCGAATCCAATGACAAAATTGTAGCCTTAAAGGATAATCGCCTTCGTGGAGATTTTGTACTTTTGCAAATGATAAGCGTTCAAACCTTGTTGCTTAAGTGTTTTCCAAGCCATTGTTTGTGGTATTTCAAATTGGATTGCGATGCGCCTTGTACTTATCTCTGGATTTTCGTCTACCACATCCAGAATGTCTTCTTCAAGTCCAACAGCGATTCCGTGTTCTCTTTCAGAAACAATACTTGCACTTGGAAATGTCCCAGTTTCGCCGGCATGTGTAAAACAGTTTGAAATACTCGCTTGTTAGGAACTCTTCGATTCGGAAAACGACGTCGATACTCCTCCACTGCACGAACATTACTACCATTACAGAACCCATAAACAAATATCATATCGGCATATTCTTTATGACTAAATTTGTGGGGTATTTTTACAACTTCATAAAACTAATGTTGAACAACTGTCACTTTAACAACTAACTGTCAGTTTTCATTTCAGTTGCCTACTTTCACCTAATTACACATAAGTTCTGGTTGCGTAATCCAGAAAGTCAACTCTTAAAATAAATACCCTGTTAGGGAATTTTGCAAATATTGGCGATAGTGAGAACGTTCTTGGTGAGAATTTATTAGCCGCCAAATTTAAAGTTACTAAAAGGGCAATAATTATTTTAAAAGTTTCCTTTCTGGATTTCGCTCTCAGAATTACGTGCATAAGGTCAATACATCAACGTACTTCGTAATAGGCAAAAAATTGATGAGATTTGACATTTTAAGAAAAAGTCAATTATCCCTGAAACAAATGAAAATCGGACTTAAACATATGAGTTTATTTTACTTATTTTGGCTTCCTCGACATATCTTTAAAATATTGCCACTTCCACGCGAATCACCCTGTATATATATATATATATATATATATATATATATATATATATATATATATATATATATATATATATATATATATATATATTGTTATCCGTTACTTTGAGGTCGATTTTATACACGAATCCTACACTTCGAGGACAACCATACACTCTGGGGTCGTGGCCCAAAGTGTCTTCTGACTGAAATAACCTATAGTTTACAGCTTGAGGTTCGACCTGATTGTGTGGTATATTAATATTAATGTTACATTTATGTTGCTGAACTATAGTACCGTACATTATTCGTATTTGCAACTTCTGTCTTGAAAATATAGCATATCCCACTATTTGAAAGACTGTGCGGGTTCGGCCATCACCCAAGCAGTCTAATCCAAATGACCTTTCACAATTAAGGCCTATTAGTATATAACCAACTTTTTCTAAAATATTAGAAGAAATAGTGGAATCCCAAACGCTTAGTTACTTATCTGTTAATAACCTACCTCCTATTACGCAGTCAGAACTTCGTTCTGGTTATAGTTGCACAACGTTGTTACATTTAATTACAGATCAAATTTCTTCTACTGTTGAGATATACTATATATATATATATATATATATATATATATATATATATATATATATATACTATACCTTTTAACATTATAACTTCGATAGTTAAAATGCAGCTCAAGTAAATGAGTATGTAAATAGAGATATAGAAGCTTTAGTGAAAACGTGTGCTAACCATTCATTAGTTATTAACACTTTAAAATTTTTACTCACACTCTTTGGTAATAAAAGTAGTCAAAAATTTGTTTTGGAAAATTTCAAAACACAAAATAATGGTGTAGAACTAGAATGTGTTGAAACGGCGCGTAACTTAGGGCTTAAGCTTGATACTACCATGAGGTTTAAACAACACGTTAGGGATTGTATTAAGAAAGCTGACACTAATTTAAAAACCATTTACAGCAGCAGACATATTAAATGAAAAAGCAAATGTTATGGTTTGTGTACACTATTTTTGTCGCATTCTATGTACGGACCATGTATTGACAGCAATGAAAGTAAACGTATACAAAAAGTGCAGAACTATTGTTTAAGGTACATTTATGGCATTAGAAAAAATGAGCATATATCACATAAATTAGTAAATGCGGCCTGGCTCAATATGAAAAATATATGTCTAGTACATGCAGCACGCTTTTACAACAAAATCATTAAAACAAAAACTCCCCTTTACCTGTACAATAGAATAAGATTCAAGACAGATGTATATAACCTTAACTTAAGACATCGTAGATTATTAGTGATTCCTTCTCATAAATCTTCATCTTTTCAAACATCTTATTCGTAGAATGTCACAAAAGTGTATAATTGTTTTCCGTCTAACCTAGAATTCAATGACTTTTCTCTTGACATTTTCAAGAAAGAAATTATAAAAGTATATTAAGAATTGTAACTATTTGATTAACATTTGATTCTATATTTACTATAATGTATTAATTAACTTGTAAATGTATAGAGCTGAAATAGGTGGTAATACCAACACTATTATTATCAACGTTAATTGTAAATTAACCTACCTGAACTTCGCCTTGGAGTTCAACCTTAGAATTTTTTTAATTACATTCTTTCAAAGCAAACTTATGTAAATCGTTGCGTTGAATAAAGACTATTATTATTATTTTATTATTATTATTATTATCATTATTATTATTAATATTATTATTATTATTAATATTATTATTATTATTATTACTATTATTATTTTTATATTATCATTATATTATTATTATTATCATATACTTCCGATACTTTGAGGTCGTCGTACTTGTCCAATATTTCAAAATTGAACTAATTTATGCAAAAAAATTTTGTCATTTCTTGGATATTTTGATTCTCGCTGCCCGTTACCCTCATCCAATCTTCATTCGAATGAGCGTGGAGGTAACGATTTTGACCTGAATATTTTTGTTGGATATCTAATGTAACGAAAAAAAAGATAAATTTTACGTCATCCTCCCAAGGTACGTAGGACGAATTGACTAAATTCGAGCTAGTGAAATTTTGAAATAACTAACCATATTCAACAGTTTTAGTGGATCACCTTTTTTTTAATAAAAACGCTTGTACTACATAACCTCCCCCACTACAAAACTTCGGGCAAATTGAAAAAAAAAACGTCGGTAGAAATTAAGCTTTATACAATTTTATATACCTACCATCTCTTTTACTGCCTAGTTATGTTATAAATGTTTGTAAAATATTCCAAGTGAACGTTTTTCTTGTATTAACATAATATTTTTTTCATATTTAATATATTCAAAATACATCTAAAATATGTATAAAATATTTATTAAACACATATAAAATCAATAAATTTTTCATATTAATATATTTGATCTGCAAACGTCACAAAAGTGACACCTTTATAACTAAATACCACAGGTAAAAGTTTTACTTCTCGGACATGGAGTAAAACATTCTGTTTTGCGCCTAGGTGTTTTTAATTTTGCCAGTATGCTTATTTAATGAGCGTTGTTACGGTTTCATTATTTGCAAAACGTCCAGATTATTTTATACTTTTACCTACTAGTTAGTTTTGCTCTTTCCTTTTGATCTTTAGCAATTATTTTTAATTTATCAGATTACGTTTTCGGATAAGATAGTATATGTTATTCGGAGTAAAAGTGAGTTTATGTAGCTCATCTGAATAATTATTTGCCTCACTTCGTTCGGAAAAATAAACAATCAGCTTCGCCCCACATAAACTATCACTTTTACTCTTAATAGCATAATATACTATTTCCAATATTAAAATATATGATGATGTCATAGGGAAAGCGATAAAATTACGTTAGACGTCGAGATTTTCATTTAAGAATAAAATATAATAATTCTATAACTAAACAAGTTTTATTTACAAAACTTAGTTTCACTTTTCTACGATTGAGTTAAAATTGTGAGACGGCATAGGTAATAAGACACAATTGCGCTAGACGTCGAATTTTCATTTTAGAACAATAAGTCATAAGGCATAATTCAATAACTAAATAAGCTTTACTTAAAAAGCTTCTATGATTGAGCTAAAATTCTGATGGTAAAACCGTAAAAAAACGGCAAACGTTATAAGGTATTATTAAGTCATAAGACAGTATGTAAGAATAAAGATGCGTATATGTCAATGATTTCGGCAAAAAATGAGACTGAGAAAAAGTGATTATATGAGATGTACACATTAAGAAACAAAGAAGCGAAGGAATCAGCGAGAATAAGTAATGAGGAAGTGATGGCTATGGAAGGAGAGAAAATGCAGAATGATTTGAGGGAAACAAAAAACTCGTCTGAAAATGGGTCAAAAATTGGCCCAAAACAGAACGCTGCAGGAGTAATGAATACGAGTAACTAAATAGTATGGGACGATTGTGAAGTGAGGTAATACTGGCAAGAATATTTCGGAAAGCTGCACAGGTTGGTTCATTTTCGATGTTTTCTTATGGAAAGTACCCTTTCTATTACAGATAGAAAAAAAGTAATATGGGCTCCTTGACTCGATTTTGGTGTTAATCAAGATCAAATAGTCATAATCATGATATCTTTGACCGTTATTGTGCAATTATCCAAAATTGAAAAAATGGTGATTTTGAAAAACGTGAGTAACTTTTTTATTTTTAAATGTATCGACAAACTGTAAAAACATTCTTAAGGATTTTTTTAAAGTAAAATCCATTAGTGTATTCAAATTTTTAATATCTCCTTAGTTTAAGAAGATATGACATAAAGTTGTATGTTTTTATGTGGAAACTGTAGTTGGCTATGACATTTTTAAATGACATTATTTTTGTGCTTTTCAAAAAATATAACACTTCTATGCTATTTTAATGATTAATTGATATTTTAAGTTTTACTTATTTACGTTTTATATTGAGAATACAAAGTAGGCATAGGAGGCTAAGATTTATTTAAGTAAAAACAAAAGATAGCTTATGTCAAATAATAAATTCAAATTAGAAGTGTGCAAGAAATTGATCTTGGAATTTAGTTATTAACATGCCTAATTTTACAAATTCAGCAAAATTTTACGTGTTTTATAATATCCGAAGGTGATAAGAATGTGGCATAGAAATTATATTTACAAAATTTTCCTGAAAGGCAGCAGCCAAATAGAAATATTTTTGAACGGTATAGTTAATAGAAATTAAAATTTTTGCTAGGTCAAAACAATTAAAAATAATTATTAATTTTATTAAATACATAAATAAAAAGTTTACCTCGAGTAGGATTTGAACCTACGACCTGTACTTTGCTAGAGTACCGCGCTACCAACTGCGCCACCAAGGTTCAAGCCCCAATCGATGTAAATTTTGTCTTTATGTATGTAGAACTGATGTAAATTCTAAATGTAATGAGTTTACAATCAAATTACTTATATTAATGGAATGTGAGCCTGCAATATCGCAAGGATTCACACATTCCAAAGCAACTTGACTAATATTAAATTATTATAAGTTTTTGTTATGAACGAATAAGTTCAAAGGTAAATATGTAATTAAAAATAATTACCTTTGAATTTATTCGTTCATAAAAAACTTATAATAAGGTCAAAACAATGTTTTACTTAATTTTAGGTTAGAACAAAATTTCATTGAATTCGGTTCTTTTAAAAATCCCCGGCCAAAAACGAAATTCTGAAGAAAATTCAATGGCCGTCTTAGGACAAGTCGAAGCAGAGCCAAAAGCTTCATTTACACAAAGGGTTAATCTAGGCGTGTCTCGAAGTACAGCCCTTCGAATTTTAAAGAGGCAAAATACCATTGCTATAAATTTCGGAAAGAACATTTTTTGACTATAGACGACAGAAGGCCTACTGAGTTTTTTAACTGGTGTATAAGTCAGTGCCAAAATATACCTAATTTTTCAAACTCTATTGCATGGTCAGACGAGGCGCATATCAGTAGCGATGGTATTTTTAATAATCACAATTTACCTTACTGGGCAGATACTAACGCTCATGTCAGTGTTGTCCGCAGGAGGCAAGGAAAGCTTGAGATACATGTGTGGTGCTGTATTAAAAACAGACGTTTTTATTATCACATGTATGAAGAAACGTTACACTCTATGTAATATCTCGCTATTCTACGAATTCATTTGGAGGGATTTCTGGAGAGCTTTCCTTAAGCACAATATTGCAATGTCATATTTCAGCAAGGTGAAGCTCCCGCACATAATTCCCGTGTAGTTAGTGACTACTTAAATTTACGTTTTCCTAATAGCTGGATGGTAACGACAGCACCAATTTTGTGGCTTGCTCGTTCACCTGATCTTTCGCCTCTAGATTTCTTTTTATCGGGTTTTTTTGAAAAAAATTATATACAAAAAAACTAATAATACTGTGAATGAGTTTAAAAGAAAGTGTTTGTGTGGTTTTTACACAATTAACACGATTATCTATATATAACTATAAATTCAATTAGAAGACGATGCGAAATTGGCATCCAAAAAGAGGGCGCATAGTTTGAAAAATATTCATAGTTTTAGTGTGTTTTTTGTATTGATATTTTGTGTTCATATTTTTGTTCGTTTATAGAACATGTAAACACCTATAAAAATTGATTTGCTGTTTGCTTTTCATCATTTCTGATGATGTTATGTTTATTTTCATTTCATTCCAATTAGCATTTGAGGTTTTTTGATAATTTTATATTCAATCTTTACATTTTATAATTTGTTACCATTTCACAAAAACAATATTACAATTACACTTATTTGAATTACAAAATGTCTCGTAAAGTATTTTACTGGAAGTGAAATTACTTTTTTGAGTAAAAATACCTTCATTCAATTTCACATGTGGTTTTCTAAGCCAACTATTATCCTTAATAAATATACCAATTACGAAAAACTTTAAAAAATCAATTAATTGTTAAAATAGTATAGAGGTGTACATATATTTTTAGAAAGCACAAAAAAATGTCATAGCCAACTATGGTTTCCATATAAAAATATACAACTTCACTTCATATCTTTTTAAGTTAAGGAGGTATTACGAATGTGAACGCAGTAACGGATTCTACTTAAAGAAGTTCCTTAAGAATGTTTTTACAGTATGTCGATATATTTAGAAATAAAAAAGTTATTCAAGTTTTTCAAAATCGCAATTTTTTCAATTTTGGCTAATTGCGCAATAACGCTCAGAGATATCTTGATTATGCCTATTGGGTCTTAATTAACACCAAAATCGAGCACAAGGACCCCATATTACTTTTTGTCTATCTGTAATACAAACGGTACTTCCCATAAGAAAACGTCGAAAATGAACCACACTGTACAGCAGTGAGGAAAGTAAGACTGAAGGGTTAAAACAGAGAATGTATAAAGAATAGTGAATAAAACTGTGAAGAATGTAGGGGTTAAATGAGGTAGGGAAAAGGGGGAGAAGGTTGGCAAACGGTAAAGGAGCAGGCGTGGATGAAATCAGTGATGAAATGTTAAAGTATGGAAGTTTTTTTTTTTATGATTGTGGACCTGAACAGGCTAAATTTGGCTTATCGTGCTAAAGCACTCAGGAACACTTAGGAGGAGGGATAGAGAAATACATAATTTCCAATAGATGCCTACAAGTAGAGATTTTTACTGCACGCTGATGATGTGAACGAGCGAACCAAGTGTTTCTCGCAACGATAGCCCAAGATGGTATCAAAGAATATAATTCAGCAGCACAATAGCCGTTGTAATAACGATAATACAAAGAAAGAACTGAAACCATCCTTCTATGCTCAAGGGACTGTATGTGTTAAGGACGGGTCATATATAAGCCTAATCGCTCTCTTTTGAATACGATCAACGATATCGAGAGCGTATTGGGGTGCACTAACCCATTATATTCCAGATGAGGCCGAATTTGGGCCTTATACAGCAGAAGGAGTTGTCGAGAGGTAAAGTACTGCTTAGATCTGTACAAAAAGCCTATTTTACGAGCAGCTGTTTTGGTAGCTGACAGAATATGGTCAACCCATGAGAGATTTGAAGATACAGTCATACCCAACAGAGTAATAGAGTCTGAAAACTTAAGAATTGAGTCATTCATACTTACAACAGGAAATGAGCGATCTTTTTTGGCGGACACAAGGCAACACTGAGTTTTGTTAGCATTAAATTTCACTAGATTATTGCTTCCCCATTCGAGAATACGTTGGATGTCTTTATTGATTGAATTTGCCATTTCAGCTTTAAATCCTTTATTTGACATAGAAGGTGGATTATCACTATGAGTAGACTGAGATGAACTACAGTGAAGAGTTCTATCGTCAGCAAAGCAATGTATGGGGTTAGTTGTTGAAGAAATAAGGTCATTTATGTACAGCAGAAAAAGTGTAGGCGCTATAACGGATCCCTGTGGTACGCCCGCGTTAATGCTAACCTCTTTTGAAAAAAAGCCATCAACTGCGACACGTATGCATCTTTTATCAAGGAAACTAGAAACCCAGTTGATGAGCGTATCATTTAACCCAAACGAGGTGAGTTTGGCAAATAAACACTTATGCCAAACTTGGTCAAATGCCTTTGAGATATCTAAAGCGACTACAACTGTTTCACCGGACTGCCCTACTGTATTGTTCCAAACTTGGGTCACACATGAAAGAAGATCACCTGTTGAACGACTTTGCCTAAATCCATATTGGTCACCAAGGAATTTGTTACTTTCAAGGAACGTGAGCACTTACTGATTGATGGCTTTTTTCATGATTTTAGACAAAATGGGAGTGATGGAAATTGGTCGGTAGTTTGAGGGATCGGTCTTATCGCCTTTTTTTGGGAATAGGTTGAACATTTGAACATTTGGAAGTGCAAAGCTTATACGAAGATTGTGTGAATTATTCAATGTATGCATTAAGTTTGGAAAATTTTCGAAGGATTGGAATAGCGTGATCATTAAACCACTGTATAAGAATAAGGCGAACAAGAGCGATATCAAGAACTACAGAGGAATAAGTTTGCTCAGTGTACCGGGTAAAGTACTTGGAAGAGTACTGATTTATAGAGTACGACAAACTACACAAAATAAGATTTCGAATGTGCAGGATAGCTTCATGCCAGCTAGAGGATGTGTTGATCAGATGGTTGCTCTCCAGCAGATGATCGAAAAGTGTGTCAGTGTAAAATGGAATCTGTACTGTGCGTTTGTAGATCTGGAGAAAGCGTATGACGGAGTGAATAAGGAGCAGCTGTGGGACGTATTAAATGAATGTGGCTTAAGCAAAGGTCTAATACACGGAACAAGGGCAGCATATGACGGTAGCCGTGCATGTGTTAGAGTGAGATGAGGTGTGAGAGAATACTGTAATATTAAGCAAGATGTGAGACAAGTCGGTGTGATGTCACCGTGGTTGCTCAATTTATAGATGGATAAATGTGTTAGGCAAGCATGTACCAATACAAATGGTGTATTGGTTAGCGCCGTAAATGTACCAGCTCTTGTGTATGCAGATGACAGTCTTATTAAGTGACAGTGCGGATTAGCTACATACTGCTCTGAGGAAGTTTGACATAGTCTGTGAGAGCATGGACCTAAAGGTAAGCGTGAACAAAACTAAGATTATCGTATTCAATCGGGAAGGTATTTACTCTGCAAGTTGAAATTATGGAACAGGTGAACGAGTTGGTACATCTGGGTAGTATGTTCACTGCAGATCGTACAATGGATGGCGAGATTGGAGGAAGGGTCAATGCTGGAAGGAAAGTAATTATAACTGAGTGGACGATAATGAGAACCGAAAGCATGAGCCTAGCTGCGAAACGAGCTATCTGAAAGGCATATTTGTCTCGTCAGTAGTTTGCGGAAATGCAACATGGGTATTTCAAAAATATCTGGTATGGAATACCACGCGACCTTCCAACCTACAAAATTAAATTAAATTACGAAATTAAAAGAAATGAAATAATTTTAATAACATTTTTAGGATAATTGTGCAACCTCTTTATAACAGTTAATTACGAAAATATGCAACATTGTAAAAACCTATGTCGACCAGACGTTTAAAACTTAATGTGTGGAATAGGTTAATATACACCTAGATGGAAACTTAAAAAATGAAAAGAAATGAAATAATTTGACTTATAATTTGTTTAGGGTAACTATGCAACTTCTTCTTTATACGTTCATAATGAAAACAGGCAACATTGTAAAACAAAATAATAATCTATCAGAATGACGTTTAAAACTTCACGTCAGATAGATATTAATATATACATGTTAACTTAAAAAAAATTCCAAAGCGGCCCGCTTCTATAAGCTATCAATAATGCAGTATAACCATTTTGCGTTATATTAAAAAATGTTGTAAAGAAAAGTTAAGTAAAATTAAATTTTCTTTAAAAAATACGTCTACACTTTTTCTTATAAAATTAATCGTTATTCAGATAATGAAAAAATTTTAACTCACACTTCAATTTTATCTTAGGAATTTTTTTGCCGTTAAATTATGCATCATATCAAAAAGTGCATAAAACATAATTAATCGATATGTTTAAGGTCTATATATAGGTATTTTTATATCCTTGAAATATGGAGCTATTTTAGAAATATTTGATAAAAACAAAAAACTGACCCTAATACCCCCTCTCAGCCGCTGGATTTCTCCCAATATCTAATCAGTCATAATCCAAATGAAAACAAGCTTAAATACCAAATTTTAAGTACGTAGGTATTTTCGTGCTAGAGTTATCCTGGATACTAACATATATCCACGCACATAGACATCCAGATATGATGACCGATCTTGGCGAAAATTGGCGAAACGTAGTAAAATGAGCTAATTATTTAGCGATACTAAAAAAGAAGTCGATTGCATAACCTTCTATACCTACATGTGTATATGTGGGTTGGCAGGTAAAAAGCACGAAACAAAAATATATTCCGTGGGAATGAGATTCCTGAGAAGCGCATATGGGAAAACGAGAAAGGATAAGATAAAGTAGGAGAATGAACAACGCAAGATTGACAAAGCAAATATATGTGAGTGAGATTAGAGGTAAGGCCGGGCGTTTTCAAATAAAGGGACACGTCAGAGACAATGTATGAATCTTGCAGAAGCTAGGAAGGTAATTTGTTTCATGATAGTGGCATTTTTCATTGTTACTCTTCGTCCGTTACAATATGCTTTGATTTGTCATTTTCAAGTCGATTTGTTAATATTTAACTTATTAAATAAAAACCCAAAGGAGGAATATATTAATGATGAATGATAATCGTAAAAGTTTGCATTTTCTAACTTTTTTAAAAGTTTATAAAATACAAATCATACAAATCAGAATATGTGCTCACGTAAGTAATTTATTTTTCCAATTTGAACTGTTTATCTTAAATCAACAAAATTTAATGATGCATTTAATCCGGGTCCTCAATATAAAAATTAAATCTATTTTAAATAAAGTAACTTTATTAGTAATAAGCATATGGTGAAGAATCACATAAATAAATAAATAAACATGAGGTAATGCAATAAAAGTTACTGAAGCATTTACTTCATTATAAAATGCGACCAACAACTATAAAAACAGTATAAAACACGCTTTAAACGCTTTTAAGTTATGTAAAAGAATTCTATAAAACCGTAAATAATGTTACGATTTGCCACATACGTAAAAAATGGAATATAGAGCATTTTGGATACTGCAATGTTAACATATAAAACCTAAAATAAAAATCTTAGTAATAATAGATAAATTTTATATTTTAGTATTTACAAATCGAAGGCTGCACTACAATGTTCTCTACCGTTCCCATTAAATTCATTCACATCATTAAATACCTATGTATATCTTTCTTCATAAATATACTTTACACAGTTATTTAACACATACAATTTTATTTCACGTGTAAAATTTTAATGCCCCCAAGTAAGCGAAAAGTTTGTCATGAACGTTATGTATTCCAAAAAGCCTACTGTAAAGCATTTATTTGAAAAAGTTCAGTTAACAATAAATACTTATCTTTTTCGGGTTGTTTAAATCGTCCCTTTGAAGATAAATTGTATAAGATTTCGATAACGATTACAGTTATCGTCGTCGGCCAAGCAAAAACATATTAATAAAATATGAAAACATAATTAATAAGCCTACTATAACAATTTGTTGCATGTACTTAAAGCCTAATACTGAATATTACATTGTTACAATAACTATAAGTAGATCTTCCATGGATTACATATTATTCAACCGTCTTGAAAATGACGTTCCAGAAGACCCAAAAACAAGTTTGATCACATTATAAAATTAGTGTAAAGGTACATAAAACTGACGCATCTACGTATGATAGCTCAAGGATGGCCGTTGCGTCCCTACCAAAATTAAGTTTTAGTAACATTACAATCAGGTTTATTAAAGTAACAAAAAATATAAAATAGGTGAGCGGTGGTTTCTTCCCCTGGAGATCTGGATTCCTCCTGGAGATAACTGCAACAGCGTCGCTGGTCCGGGGGCTTTCAGTGGAGACGTTGGTTTACCAGGGGTCTTCGAAGGTACTTGTATCGGTAATCAGATATTAAGCGGCAAACGAACCGCGAAAAATCTGAGATTTAAACAGTTTAATAAAAAAAATAATCAACATTGCAAAACGGATTGATTATGACAAAAAATTAAACATAATTGATCAACCGGTGATATAAGATAATTTTATAAATTAGGTTATTAATAGAAGGAAACCAGCCTGGGGACGTGAAGTCATAATGAAATAAAAGTGGTGGGGGGCAGAGCATACTAAGAGCCTTTTTGGCGGTCCAACCCCCTGGTTAATGGTATTGGATGTCCTTAGAGTGTGGTCTAGCGGCCATTTTGGCTGGGTTAAGAGGGGCTTAAGACTACCTAAGGCCCTTACGGCTTCATTAAGGAGGAGTTGAGACTAGGTCATACCCATTCCTTTTACCTGATTGGTTGTACGTGTATTAAGGCGGAACTAAGACTAGATCACGCCCATTCCTTCTACCTGATTGGTTGTGCAAGCGACAGCCCCTCTGGCTTTTGATTGGTCCTTAGCCCCATTACTCAGCAGCTGGGCTCTGATTCGAGGTCTCTGCATTCTGATTGCTTATGGCGGGAAATTTGAATTTGTATCCTAATAAGGAGGCATTGTTTTTAATTATTAGTTATAATTAAATTGCTGGAGCGCGGGTGTTATTTGGGGGGGGGAGCGGATTGGGTAAAAACCCAATTATTTTAATTATGAGTCAATCAAACTCCGCGGCCATTTTGTTTTTAATTATGAGTCATAATCAAAACCCACAATTATTTTAATTATGAGCCGTAATTAAATTATATCATCATAACCCTTTTAATTATGAGTCATGATCCATTTTCGTGTTTTGTGACAGAATTTGGATAAAACAAAAAGCGACTAGATCAAATTTTCACTTTTAAACTTAAGATATTACTAAAAGGGGCAAAATGGAAATGCATTCAGTAATAGTTTTTTAGTTGCAGTAACCGTATACTACTTCCGCCTTGATGCCAAACCCTTTTTTGATTCGTTTGACAACTATTGCTTTTGTTGGTGTCGTCAAACAACCATATTTTCATTTTTATTGCTTATTTAATCTATTTCCCCGTTTGCATTACTATTTCTTCCTACATTTAAATAATCTGTTCTTTTCAGAGCAAAAAGTTCGTGTTGCATTTAATACTGTGGAAATGCCGAAACCGTTACACAGTAAAGCGAAAGAACGTGCAGCACATTTAACCGAGTACATCGAAAGAGAACGTGATTACATAAAATGAAAACCGATTTATTCCAGCATTAAAAGCAATACTGCTCTTACATCACCTCCAAAATAATGCGATTGTAAGAAAGTTTTGGATGTAAATTCGTTGAATATCATTTTATGGATTATTAGAACAAATCAGTTTTTAATGGCAAAAAGACGCCATGGAAAGGGTTGTTCGAATTACCAGACATCGCAAGAAAAAGGATTCACTTTTTAAAACAATACGAGACAATGAAATAAAATGATTCCCAAACATTTTTCAAAATGGTACAATTGGTCGTTCGTGGCAAGATGATGATGAACTAGTTGTAAGAAGCATTAAAACCGATGGCAAAAGTTGAGTTACTGAATTCTGTGTGTTTTAATCCTACGTAGGTAACGCCCTGCCGTTGCAGGTACATTATTCTTCATGCTGGTTCCGAAAACGGTTTTATTTCTAGTGCTGATCTGTTATTTGCTTCAAAAGCTAATAGTAACTGTGATGGCGAAATGAGTGAAGCAAATTTTATACATTGGTTCTAAGAAAAATTATTAAAGAATTTAGAAAATCCATCAGTAAGTGTGTTAGATAACGCACCTTATCGCAATATATTGCTATCAAAGATGCCAAACACCTCCTCGCTTTACTTTTACCTACCTATCATTGTGTTTTAACCCAATTGAACTAATTTGTGGAATAGCAAAAAATTAATACAATCGACACATTGGTAGGAATGGAAGAACCATCGAAAACTGCTTAAGTATGTGTCGATAAGCATTGCAATGGATAACTCCCAAAATGTGGCACAAATCAATCAAGCACACAGAAGAGATCTGCTTCCATGGCAGATAACCCTACATACTATCACACCTTTAGTGAGAGCAGTATATCGTTGTACAAAAAATTGCAAATTGCGTCTTTCTCCAAGACATCTTCTAACCAATCTGAAACCATCATGAGCCCATAAACAAAATCGAGATTCGTCACTAAAGATGACTGGATTCTATTGCACATTCCAATGCAACCTCTCGTTACACAATCGCCACCGTGCAGTACGATTGCGTATAGTTAGAGGTAAATAAAGCAATGGTCCGTATGATCTGAGCCAAAAAGGTCGAATTCTTCGATACGTCGATCGTAGGGAGATATGATGATCAGGAAATCCTCTTCATCTATAACCAACTTTCCTTGTTGATGAAAAATGATCCCGAAAACCTACAAGCCGAAGAGCACGATTTTCACGATTAGTGGTGCGTCTAGGACGTTCGGGACGCAAACGTCGTCGTTCCTCATTATTTTCTGAGCATTTTCGTCAACATAAGGAAATGTTGGTGACACTGCGTCCCACGCGAGCGGCAACATCATTTTAAAAGTCTATAGATCTTAAGCTTCAATATTCAAGTACAAGTATAAACCACATAAATTCGCATAGAATTGGTCAATCTTATAAGAAGTAATCGAAGCAGCAAGTCATTTAGTACTAAAACAAAGCACTCAAATTGTAAAACTTACATAAGAAAATGTGAAAATTTGAAAAATCAAAAATATTAAAAGGAGGATACTCTGTGGCCTTTCCTGCTACTACGGAACAATCACTCACAATAACAAGTAGTAAAAACCTAGAACGTTAAAAAGCTGAAATTGAAAAGACGTATTTTTAAAGATAATTCAATTTTCTTCAAAAATTTCTTTATTTGAAGCCAAATAAACCGTAAGAGTTAATCTATATTTTTATAGAAGCGTACGGCTTTGGAATTTTTTTTTCAAGTTAGCATCTATGTCTATTAACCTCTATCTGACATTAAGATTAAAACGACCACCTGAGTGATTATTTATTGTTGTTTTTTTTCACAATGTTTCCATTATGAACGTATTATAAGTGAAGTTGTATATATACCCCAAAAAACGTATTCTTTCAATTTTTTTATTTTAACTTTGTAGGCTGGAAGGTCGTATGTTGTTCCATGTCAGGCATTAACATTTTACCTTCACCAATTTTCTACTTTTGTTTAATACCCAACTTGATGTCGGTTTTCAACTAGACTTTGTTTAACATATGATCCTTCAGCAAAAAGTCGTCGAACGCGGTGATAGTGAAAGGTTACAAGTTAAAGCTAAATTTTAATTTTTATCCGTTTTTACCACTGTCATTTATAATCTTTAGTAAATAAATTTATTTATTATTTTATTTAATAATTGTAGTGCATAGGCTACCATGCTAAATCAGGAACCTTAAATTTTTCATGAGTGAGAGAAAAACAGGAACTCCCTGGAGATCATTCCAAACTTTAGAAGCCGTGTGGAAGAATGTGGCCAGTTTGGTACTACGAATGGAGATTTGTACTGCATATTGAGGACATGAATGAGCGATCAAGATTCTTATGAATAGTTCACCGAGATGGTATCAACGAATGTAATTCGGTAGTGCAATATCCATTGTAATACCTTTAATACAAAGAAAGAAGTAAAACGATTTCTTTAGACTCAAGGAACTGTTTGTCAGCAGTTAAGGATACCGGGAGCGTATTGGGGAACCTCCCCAGAGGTCAGAATTATCCTCTGATCAGGTCGAATTTCGGCTTTGTACAACAGAAAGGGTTGTCGGTAGTTAAAGTACTGCTTAGATCTGCACAAAAGGCCTATTTTACGAGCAACGGCTTTAGTAGCTAACAGAAGATGGTCAACACATGCTAGATTTGAGGATACTAAAAGGTTCTGTAAGCTTAAGATTTAAGTCATTCATACTTACAACAGGAAACGATCGATCTTACGTGGCGGACACAAGGCAACACTGAGTTTCATTAGCATTAAATTTAACTGCATTATTTCTCCATTCAAGAATATGTTGAATATCTTTGTTGACTGAAATATTCATTTCAGCTTGAATAAATGAGATCATTTATCTGTAACAGAAAAAATGTAGGCGCTATAACTGATCCATCGGGCAGGCCTGCGATAATTCCAAAATCTTTTGAAAGTCATCATCTACGACAGGCATTCGCATCTGGAAATCCATTTAATACAATTTAATACGATGTAAGTTTGGCAAGTAAACACTTTGATAAACTTGATCGAATTATTTTAAGATACCTGAAGCGACTACAACTGTTTTACTGGATTATTTTAATGTATTGTTCCAAACTTGGGTCACATACGAGAGAAGATCACCTGGTAAACGACTCTGTCTAAACCATATCGGTGATCACCAAGGATCCATGATTTTAACCAAAGTGAAGGTGACAGTAATTGGGCGGTGGTTAGAGGGATCGGTCTTCTCGCCCTTTTTGGGAATAGGTTCAACATTTGCTAACTTCCATGCTGAGCGAAATTCCGAAGACATAGAGCTTAGACTGGTACTAGTCGAGGGAAAATGAATTAAGGGAAGAACGTGTATACCGTCTGAACCAGTCGCCTTTTTGAGATCAAGCCTACTGACGATCTAGAAGCAATTCTTGTATATATTACCATTTACTGAAGACGATAACTGTAATGTTTATCAAAGCGTATAGATTTAGATAAAATACAAATCGAGAAATACACCGTTTAAAAGACCCACAAGCAAGGTAGTTTAATTATGTATAATAATTGTTTCACATTTACATTTTCATACAAAGTTATATTAGTGTTCCAACAGAGGAATTAGGGACAGTAGAAGTTATTTCTATTAGGCAATGGCCTCATAGACCTATTGGGAAAAGAGCTGAAGTTTTATAATCACGTGCGTTTGATGTAAGAAAGAGGTCTAGAAGGTGTCTAGTATGGTTAGGATTATCAGGGATTCTTGTGGGTTCAGAAATCATTTGTGTGAGATTACATGGAAGAGCAGCTGTTTCCGTATTATGACCAACAGGATTAGTAATATATGAAAACTGAATCTAGAGTTATGGGCATTGAAACCTACCAGAATTGAGATACCACAGCTATCTTTTTGTCAATTTTGGACTTTAAATCCGACGTGAAGGCGGCGAGGACGGGAGGAAGTATAGGATGAGCATAGGAAAAATGGTAAAGGTAGCCCGTATCGAGCTCAGAAAATCGAAGACCGAATATTAAGGAGCCCATGGTAAAAGCGGTGGCATTCCGGGCTGGCATAGGGGTATACATGCCTCCCACCTGCTGTTAGTTGTTTAATCTTGTGCGTGTGCGTGTGCACGAGTGTAAGTGCAACTACGAGTGCGAGGGTACGTACGCGTTCGCTTGCAAGAGCCCAAATGCGTGCGCCTACGTGCATGCGTTTGTGTAGGGATGAATGTAATCATTCAAGATAACTTCAGAACTACAACACGTATGTACTTAAAATTTTGTATTTAAGCTTACTTTCATTTCTCCTGAAGCTGATTAGATTCTGGGAGAAATCGAGCGGCGGAAAGAGTTATTTGCATATTTCAAAAATATATAAATACCGACATATAGAACTTAACCATATCGTTTGTTTATGTTCTTTGGAATTTTTTGGTACGACGCGTAATTTAGCGGCAACAAAATTTCTAAGGTAGAATATAAGTGTTTTTTCTATATCAGAATAACGATCAACTTTACAGGAAAATGCAAAAACATGTTTTTTAAAGAAAATACAAAGCCAAATAAGTGTGTTGTTGCTCACCAGATATTTTTCTAATACAATACTCAAGGGCCTATGTTTTGAACACATCACTCATATTTAAATTCTTTATTGAAATTTTTTACAGTTATCTACTGTACGGCTTAAGATTTATTTTCGTACATACAGTTCGCCTTTCACACAAACTTAAACCACTGAAATACAAAAAAGTATTTGCATTCTTCTCTAGCGCTGCTGATGCCGAAAACATATGAATGTATATATTTACCTACCATGTTATTCTTGTCCACAAATAAAAGATATTCGTTTGAATTTCAATAAAAAATTGATATTTTTCAAGTTGTCAATTTTGTGTGTCAGTTATAAAATAAAAATATCTACCAAATACTTTTATGGAATTACTTGCTTACATTAATATTTAATTATCTAAATTTTAATGTTTTATTTACTATACCAACATTTAATTACATTGACAAAATTATTTACGCCCTCATAATTTATTCCGTTAGTATCAAATTTAACACAGTGTGCTTAAAACTTATTTCTTACTTAGATCTACTTACATTAGAACTTAATAGTTTTATTTCTGGGTGATAAAAAATAAATTCTTGTAGATTTACTAAAAATTTCTATTATTTTACGATATATTACCATTGCATTACAGTTACATTAATTGAACCATTCCGTACTATTAAGTATTAATTCCATGAACCCAATTTTGTTTTATGATAAAGAAATCGTTCATATAATTTTTTCTGCTGCTTTAGTTGGGTGGTAAAGTTAGTATAAAAACGCATACTGCAATTTGCATTAAGCAACTATACGATTACGTACGTTGCAGGTTAAAAAATTATTTAATTTAATTGCATTTATGCATGCCTAGTATACAATGTATATCTACAATGTATCCGTTATTAAATTATTTAATTTAATTGCATTTATGCATGCTTAGTATACAATGTATATCTACAATGTATCCGTTTATAGCACTACAGTAATAGAACAGGCCAAAAATTTCAGGTAATTTTGACATCTGTCAAATATACACCCTTCTTCAATAACTGTATTTATTTTTATTTCTGCTAATCGTGAAACAAGAAAAAATTATAAAGTACACCTGTACTCAGCAAACAAGATAGTTGGAGAGGGGATACCGGCGCTATAGTAGCTTTTAAGGTACAATCCGAAAAAAAATATTTGGGCGCTTAATTTAAATGTGTATTGTTGGATACACATAAGTGTATTGTGTGCTGCATAACCAGTGTCACTAATATTTTCTTGACAAAATCACAAAACCGTGAACCAAGAATTTTAGGGTAGGATATGTGTTTTGCTGATTTTTAAAGAAATATTTAACTTCAAAAAATTGGGAAGTAAGTGTTTAATGTGATCATAAATAAAGATGTTTACTTTTTAATTTTATAGGCAAAGAAATAGGATATATCGAAAATGCAGATCTGGAAGAAAATACAAATGGTAATTAAGCATTCCTTAAAATCGGGCGGTGCGACTGTTCTGTAAAACTCTTAATATCGTTGTACGAAGAATTTAGACCAAAGGTAGGAAAAACAGAAAAATTAAAGACCAAAAAGAAAATGTGGGAAGCTATAGAAATATAAATGAAAAATGAAGGATATTGTTTTAGTGCGTTACAAATTGAGAATAAATGGAACACTTCAGAAAGAGCTTTCAAGAAGAAAACAGAAAATAACAATAAAATCGGCAGATCACGTGCAATATATCCTTACGAGAAGTAAGTTTTTGTAAGTTGAAGTATAACCATACCAATTGATATTTTGTAGAGAATTGAGTCGTCTGTTATACTAGAATTCTTATTTGGATCGAATGATAATGGAAAGAACCGACAGGAATTATTAATATAAGTAGACAGTGCACAAGCAAGTAGCAGTTCTAGTCCTAGCCCACAAATGGTGGAAATAATTCTGCGAATAGTGAAACAACATTAAATACCAGAAGAAAGAACTAAGGAATTAAAAAGGAAAAATTATTTAACAATTTAGTGTATTGCATGTTAATTATAAAACATTCATAATGAATTACATATTTCATCTCTTAAATGCTTTCCATCTTAATAATATAATTGTGTAAATCTCTGCTATAACATCCCAAATGAGTGAGTTCAGTATCTACTCGGCATGAACTCAAAGCAATATTAAATTTTTTTTTCTTTCTACTTAAATGTCCATTGTCTTTATATGGAACAATAAGCCATTTTAGGCAAGGATACTGAATACACTACACTGCACTGTATTTAAGATCTACAATTCATTTTGATTAAAATGTAATTACATTTTTATAGTTTATCGATTGAACTGATGAGTTATTTGTTTGGCAAAGTTTACCAACACAATTTAATTGTTAAGTTATAACCAAAATAAACTGAATACATGTTTAAACAATCGGAACGAAATCATATAAAAATCAAAACATTTAAAATGTAAAGGCAAAATTAGTTTGTTATTTTCTTAATCTGATTCAAGTTCAGAACTTGTGTCATCTTCCGACAAACCAGTATTCACTACAAATTCCAAGCTTTCCACTACTTCGTCAAATAATCCATCTTTCTCCCACATTTCTTGAGCCAATCGATCGACATGCTTCCTATGTTTTTGCCAATCTAATGCTGTGATTTCAGCAAAAGCGTTACTCACTAGCACTGCGATTTCCTTGGCGCTTTGCTGTACGTTGTTCATTACGACCTTATGTTTTACCAAACTCCGTATCAACTCAATTGGACTAAGATCGCAATGGTATGGAGGCAAACGTAACACTGTATGTCCATGTTTTTTTTTAAATTTCATCCACATAAAATGTTTTAGTGTAATTAAACTATTTCACCAGTTCTAACAATTCGGCTTTCCGCATATCCCCAGTTGTTGAAACCTCGTTACTTTCAAGCCAATCTCTAATTTCCTGCTTTCTTGTGGCTTGGGTTGGGGGTTTGTTAATTTGAACACTGCGGTACGGTGCATTATCCATAACAACTAATCCCTTTAAAGGCAAATTTGGGATCAACTGTTTTTCGATCCACTCCATAAAATTCTGATGATTCATGTCATCGTGGTAATCCCCTGATTTACTCTTAGATTTGACAATTAACAACGCGTTGTTTACAAATCCGTATGCACCACCTGCGTGTACAATAATGTACCGCTGACCAGAATGATCAGCTTTGTATATACCTGGTTGGTTCTTTGACTGCCAGCATTTACTCACCCCATAAGATGGATGAATAAAAGTTTCGTCTAAATACGTGATTGGTTTTTTATTGTCTCCGAGAGCACAGTTTTCTCTGCACTTTCGTAAATAACGAGAACCCCAAGCTACGATATCATTGCGTTCCATGAGCAATTTTCGTTGGTTTTCACATTTCTTAAATTTAAAGCCAATTTTTAAAAGATTTCTTCGAATAGTTTCTTGTCCACCAGTATAATCGATCTTGTCTTGCATCTTATTCACTAAAATTTTTAACGTCGGCCCTTGCTTGTCAACCGTGAACACTTCTTGCACTGTTCTTTTTAAGATTCCTAAATCACGCTCATCCATTACTATTTTGTTGGATCCTCCGCTTCTCCTTTTTTTCGAGGGTGAATCGAGTAAATCACCATCAGCCCCAGCAGCTTCTTTTCTGATCCTCAAAATAGTAGCAACTGATTTCCCAACAGTAGTCACTGCAAGTTCGGTTGCCATGACTAAAGGGAATACCCATTCACCAGCAGCGTTTTGTCTATCAAAGAACTGTATAACATCTTTGATAATGTTTCACGCCTCAGAATGTATAGTTTTCTTCGTAGTTCCAACCATAATAGGGATAACCTTAAAACATAAAAATTACATTAAAATTACATTTTTATAAAAATTCCTTTACATACCTTTATTTCACAAATAAAACAATGAAAGTTTTCAAAAAACTGATTTTAACAAACAAGAGTAACACAATAAAAGTATTAAGTAATAAAACACACGCGGAAAATGTCAGCTGTAATCTGTAATAATTTTCTTTTAACTGTGAATGTGCCACTTAATAATTCTCAAATTTGATTGGACAAATAATTTTCCGCGTCAAACATTTCAAATATATTATTTTAGTTGACATATTTTCCGACTATCTTGTTTGCAGAGTAGAGCTGTATACAGAATAAATACATTTGGATTAAGTTTAGCTCTACCATCAATACCGTAGTGCTTCTAATGGTAATAAGATGTACATACTGTATATAAGGATACATTTAAAATATCGATCCCATATATTCCTATTAATCCACGAATTATCTGACCGTAACTGTAATAGTTTTCTTTCGGCCACAGCTGCTTTAAATAACATCAGATATAAACTTGATTGAAAAATTTTAATTAATTCACTTGCCCATATGTTTTGAAAATTCTGACGTCAGCATACCACTTTCTTATCACTATGTGGTGTTGGGTTAAAAAGAGTTTATGAGGCAAATTTTTGTACATTACAATATCCAGAGGCATTCCTCGCAGTGAGCTGACGTTAGTCGGAACAGGTTTATTTTTAATTTATCACATTTTCGCTTACTTATATAAAGTGTACAAAGTATGAGTTGACTTATGACGTATTCAGCTAATAAATTTAAAAATATTAAAGGGAAACGACATCTTTTTATAGATGAACTAGGTATTCGGTTATCAACAGAATTACATTCTTCTACCGTGCCTTGCCAAAATGAAGGTTCTTTATCAAATATGACATTTATGGCATTCTATAACGTAACGTTTTGTTTCGACTAGCATAGTTATGAGCGAGCTCTCATGAGATGCTTTATGGAATGTTACTTTAGGGTTTGTCCTGCGAGAAACTTTAATTAAGATAAAGTGTGTAAAACTAAATTATCCTTTAAAAGCTGATGTAGTTTTTTAACTAAAGTTACTGGATTTTCAAATATTCATAAAAAGTAAAGATCAACCTTTTTGTGCTTATTTAAAGATCTGCACAAAAAATATTTTAACAACGCTCTCTAGCTTACTAATAACTTTAAATGTAGAGTTTCACACGAATCAGTTGCGTGTTTGTGAAGTTATTGTTTGTACTAATACAAGCAGCGGTCATATTGTAAGGTTATTTTGATGCACCCTATATGTGTAGTATTTTGATAACGTACGTAACGTGTTTTGAATGTAGCTGAAGTGAGTTTTTGTGTGTATGCGTAATGTAAGTTGGTGTAATTGATACGCCACTGGAATTTGGTGAGGCATTGATTATCGTGTGAAGGGATATTTGAATGCTGTAGAAAGATTTTCGTGTTGAAAGCGTTAAATTTGGTTGAAAAATAATGTTTTGAGTGAATCTTGATTGATGCGGCACTGATAAAACTACTGGTCTATTTGCTACTGTGTATGGAGGAATTTACACTAAAGAAATGGTTGTAGACGTATGAGTGACTGAGTTTATGATATATTGATATTTTGTTAACGTGCAGTAAGGAATACGTATGCATATTTTTGTTTGTAGAAATTATTGTAGTATGGTGCAATAAAAAAATTTAAGGTTCAAGAATGAAGTTGATAGAATGTGAGGGAGTTCGTTAGATTGTGCGGAAATAGAATTCGCCCACATGTGAGATTTGCATAAAAAGTTGAGGGATAATCTGGTTAATCTACAGTGTGAATGTAATTGCAATTGATGATTTCTTCGGAAAGTTTTTAGTGAATTTACAAAGTAATTCAAGATGGCTACGTTTATTTCGCATCGTTCGTATCTTTGCATACGTTGGAACCTTCGACGCGGCAAAGAAACGCACGAAATACTCAATTGGGATACGTGAATTTTTATATTAGCCCGAATTTATTGTTACTTATTGGCAATATGGCGGACAGAAGGTATATAAGCGAGTGTCAAATTTGAGGAGTTAGTTAGTTGGTTAGAGGTTTTGAGTAAGAGTAGCGCGCGCGTTGCAGAACCATTAGAATGGTTAGTGTCGGAGTTTATTTGTGAAAATTATAATGTTAGCAGAGCATGTATAGCGACTGCATTAACCCATAAGAGGTAAATCGTATAGACATTCACAAATAAACAATTTAATACATTGTGACTTGAAGGAAAACATTAGTGATTTTCCTCAAGAAAAAAAAGTGCTTCGGCAGAGTAGAAGTTAACACAGCAAATATTTTATTAGTGTTCAATTGTGGGACGCGTGACCTAATATTATTATAAAGAGAACTGAAGGTAACCATTTAAGTGACCGAAAGAGAAGTTTTTACAATTTAGTTAAGTTATTGGTGGCGATCATTGACATTGAATGTGTACAATCGTTAACAATACCAAATTGATTGTATAAAAGCAAATAAGAACTTTAATTTGTATGTGGAAGTAACCATTTTTCATTGTGGTAAGCGTTTTGAACGGCAAACATCACAGTATAAGGTGATGTGACGTTAGACTTAAGAGCCCCTATACCAGGTACGTGAGTGAACAAACCATAGACAGTGCGTTGGTGAATACTACTGCGTAGTGCGTAGGGCGAATACGGCTACCTCTTGTGTTTTGTGCATAGCACATCTAAGAATTTAAAAAAGATTACCGAAAGCAGATCATATGGACTACAACTACCGCACCCAAAAAGGATTAATTAATGTAATACGTAAGAATTAGATTTTAAATTTTATTGAGCCAAGACAAGTACGAATATCTTTTAAGTACATTTTTTTGTTATTGTTGCGTTAATTACGGTTCATTCAAAGAAAAAAAGGTAATCGAACTTCAGCTATTTTGTGTTTTTTTTTAGTTTTAGGAATTATGGAATTTTAGTCTTAATGTATTGATGTGCGAATTTGTCAATATATATCCACTGTTTAATTAATTTATTTTGTCATTTATTTGTATCAAATGTGTGCCTAACTGGTTACACCTTCTGAATAGTGAAATTAGTGTTTCCATATTTTCGATCGATTGGAAATTGCGTAATGAGCCAAATCGATCACAAAATTTCATTTTAACATTGAAATATTAATGCAGAACACTACTAACAAAGTACTTATTGTTTTTATTCAGCATAAATTACAGTTTTGAAGTAGTAAAGTTTAAACCTATTAATGAATGTCTGAATACGATTTTAAAGTTAAAGTAGTAATAAAATATAAAGATATTATTGATGATACAAGCACGAACCGCTCTATGTTTGAATTATTTAGCAATCATCGAACATTTTGTTGAGATAACAATTTATTATTAAACCGATTCCGTTTATTTTATCTAGAATTTTATAAGTTCGGAGTATTTATTTAATTCATAGTTTTATAACAGTTCGGAATATAAATTTACAGGTATACGAGGGATACTTAAAAAGTATTCAAGTTAACGTCTTACGATTTGGGAATTTTCATTTGTACAGGGTGTGTTCAATAAGTTTACGACCAGTGTATTTCAGAATTTCCTTAAGCTTTTGGATCAATTTATTTTGAAGTGTGATTGAATTTGAGCATGCAGGGCGTTTTTGGCTTTAGAAATTAATTTTTAAAGCTATTGTGATTTACTGACGACGATAACTGTAACTGTTATCGAAAATATTCACTTAATATAAGTTAATGCCCAAAAAATAAGTATTTTAGATTGAACACATGAAAATAACGGGGATTGGTCCTATAAACTATTGTCCTAAAACGCTGCCTTATCAGAGATAAGGGAATTCGATATGTTATCCTTCAACAGCCAGAATGTGAAACAAAAACATTTTCGATAGTACAGTTTTGTTATCCGTATGGCATTCTGATCTATTGGTTGAAGTAGAGTGGTGCAATTAATCGGCAAGGTCAAGGTTACAGTCACGCGTGGCTGGGGACATTGTAGATTAATAATAGATCCTTGCTGCTATGGTGGCTCTCTTTTTGAAATTTACTTCTTTCATGATAGATTCACGACATCATTGAACGAATAGAGCAGTATTTGTTGAACGGCACTCTACTGGAATATTAGCGTGTTAGAAAACCTTGGGGTTTTGTAACTAACTAGCCATCATTTTCAGTTTATGGGAACCTTTGCCATTGGAACTAGCAAGAAGGGTTACCCTCTGTTTGATAAGTGCTTGACAGATTTTCTTCGCCCACTTTTAATTTACAAATGCCTAAATCTGTTTACCCACCCCTCACTTGCAACAAACTTGTCGTGGCATAAATCTGTATAGTTTTTTCATTACAATAGCGGTGATTAGGTTCGCGTATCTTTCTATTTGTGGCAAAAACCATTTATATAGTTCAGTTTTGGTGTCGAAATGCAATCAGCAATGTACCTCGACAAATTCGCGGTTAGAATTAGTAATGGTAACCAAAAATGAAACTATTGAATGTAAACTGTTAATTGTTAGTTTACACTATTCTTTTGTAATTGTGACATGCAATAAAATTGGTATAACAATTAGTTTGAAACCAGTTAGTGTAGAAATAATATAAGAATATTAAAAATTCCACACAATCAATTTAAAGGTATGCAGACGATTAAACAAAAGACCTTTGTTTTTTTCAGTTTGAAGTGCAGAAAAACAAAGAATATTAAATATTAAACTAATTATTACTTTGTATCGTCACTTACATGTGAGATAAGTTCCACGTAAATGCTACATTTTATATTGTAGTTATGAAGATTTAAATTTTAATGTTAAAATTCAGCGTACTTTCTTCAAATCAAAAAAAAGATAATCGTACTTGTCTTGCTTCAATAAAATTTAAATCTAGTTCTTACTTAATAAGGTAATTAATCCTTTTTCAGTGTAGTAAAATTGTAGTCCATATGGTCTGCTCTCAGTAATCCTTTCTAGCTTTGCAAATGCACTATGCGCATAACACAAGAGGTAGCCGTAATCAATAACGTAGTGTCTATGGTTCGTTCAGTCGCGTACTTGATATATGGGCTCTTTCGCATATCATAACATCACCTTATGGCTTTAAAGTTCGCCCTTTAAAACATTTCTTACAATGAAGAATGTTTACTTCCATAGAAATAGTAAAACTCTTTATTTTCTTCGTACCCTCAACCTGGTATTATTAACAATTGCACAAATGTACCTCATACAAAATCAATGACGCTCACAAACGTTTTAACTAAACTTTACAAACTCCTGCTTCGTTTACTTATATGGTCATTCCAGGCTTTCTTCATATAATAAATGTGGATCACGCGCTCTACTACTAAACACTATCACAAAATATTTGCTATGTTATGTTCAAATCTGCTTTCGCACATTTAAAATTTCTTGAAGAAAAATCACTGATGTTCCTCTTCAACTTTTCAATACATTAAACTTATGAATGTCTATACGATTTATCCCCTTAAGGGTTATTGTAGCCTATTTAAATGCGTACTACGGACACTCCAATTCGCCATATCGCCAGCACGTCATAATCAATTCGCGCGAAACTTAAAATTCACCTTTCATATCTGAGCATTCCACTGCGTCTCCACTCTCGCGTCCAATGTCAAACAGGGACAATCACGCTACCCTTATACAACACTCGTCGCCATATTTATTTTACTTGAAAATTTACAAAATCTCGAAGAAATCATATATCTTCACCATATTCCTTCAATATATTCACCAACTCAACTTTTCATACACATCTTGCATATGCTCGAATTTTACTTCCGCAAAATTTAACGAACTCCCTCACATTCTATCACCTTCATTCGTGACCCTGCATTTATTTACCATTATTGCACGTTACAAAAGTTTCTACAAAGGAAAATATGCATATGAATCCCTTATTGTAAGCTAAAAGAACATCACAAAATTGTAAACTCGTTTATTCGTAAGTTGACACCACTCTACAGCAACGGTGTGACGGAATCCCTGGTACTGGTGACACTGCGCGAAGCCTGGTGTCCGCCTCAAGTCTTCAATGGAGATACGTAGGTGAGCCACGTACTCAACCTGCCGGATCTTCCTAAGGCACTCTTCGGTTGGTAGCTAGACCAGCAGAAGCGGGATTGGTCTGCCTTGTTTCTTCATTCTGAAGCAAAAGCTTATGTCAATATCGTGATCTGGTAATGCAGAGTTAACGTCTGCCTCGGAAATTTCTACGGGTATTCCCCGCAGAACCACATTGAATGAACGTTCTCTCTTTGCGTAAGGTATGGTACGGTGTACCGTGCCTATCCATATATCGCATTAGCCTGTCAGGGTCCTTGGCAGTGGCAGGGTGGATCCGGTATCCCTCGGCGACTGCCTTCACACGCGTGAAGACGAGCCCTCGGTGATCTAATTCCCGTGAGAAGGTAACTCAGTTCTCCTTCTCGCGAAGGATTACCTGCGGCACCCACTCGGTGGTCGTACGGTCCTTGAATGGCTTCTTCGGCTTCCTCTTCTGTATCCGAAACCCATCGGACGGTGACGACTCTTCAGCTGCTTCGTCGATCGGTGTTGCTGCCGGGAGCGGTGTAGCAGCCATCCATTCACTTCGGTTCTCTTCGTTTTCCTCTTTCCTTTCTTCTTCGGGCTCACATAAAAACATAGTGGCACAAACTGGAGCGGCTTTTCCACCGGTAGGTACATGTCACTCCGAAGAGTGTACATGTGTCAACGCTGGGACTGTCACTCTCTACCTGACATCGTGAGAACGATGAAGGCAGAGAAGGTGCTATTTACTGTAGTTCCTACTGTAGTTTCATTTCATATTTTTCCTACCCTTATTTTAATTTTGACCCATTTTCCTTGTTGTCTTATATACGGATTGAACCTCACCTTCTATTTTTACATGTCCTCTTCTGTAACGCTTACTTTAGTACGTAGTAGCGCTTATGTATTTTTTTTTTGTGTTCTGACGTTATCGTTTAAATTGTATTATGTTTTGGAAAAGACTCAACCATGAAATGGTTTTTGCGTGGTGTAAATAAATAAAGGTGTAAGAAAACGGAAGTCTTTATTTTCCCTAGATTGTATCAATTTGTTGGTTTTCTTTTACATTTTCTATTGAATTAGCCGCGAAAGAATATTTTTATACAAAAATATTGAGAAAAATCATAAAAACGAAACTTCTTAAAAATAAAACATAATATTTAACAGATTTAATCTAACCATTTGAAAAGTGTGTTTAATAAATTTGCAAGCTCAGAGCTTTTGAAATAAAACAAGACTAAATAAATACCAGTTATATTAATACGATTTTTTATACACTAAAGTAAAAAAATTGAATTATGCTCTTCGTTTGTGGAATGTTAGAAAGATTACGTTAAAGACAAAATGAAAAATTTAAAATTAATCGGATTTTCTTGATTCATTTTGCATGATTACTTGGCGATATCCACCAATTTATGAGCACGAAATCTAGAATTAATTGTGATATACAAAAGCAAGCTATGAAGGCAATATCAAACTTTTGCTTATTTCACGTTTCATCCCCTAGTTTAATAAATATGTCTGTAAATGCGAATTTAATAACAATCGGACGTGATACAACTTTTTACGAAATTATATTAATTAAAACTAGAATTAACTTGTTGAAACTAACATATAGTTTTAATGACTTCTACTATAATCTCGCCAATTTCCCATAATAAACTTACAGGTGTCAGAGTACAACAATAAAACAATAACTCGTATTAACCGTTATTGCAGCATTTGGCAGCACATCATGAGTGAGGATACTACATGTTCTGATAAAATAAGCTTATAACACGTCCGTATAATTTATTATTACTATAGATAGTGTGTCACGTCTGATCTTCACACCTCTGTATTTGTTTTAATCGATTTCAAATTTTGACTAAAAAAAAGTTTCTACAATTTTCAGAAAATTTTAATTAAAATAACTCGCCTACTGCAATTATAATTAATAACCGCAAAAAATCTATATTTATCGAGAAAATTTAAGTCATAAAAATCTAAACGTTTCTATAACACTTACAGTTATCTTTATCAGTAGTAATACTCTCTTTCATAATTGTTTAATATGTTGAAACAATTTTGGGATGTGATGGTTTAAATTAAATATGTCCTTGGCAAACGCCAAATATTGAGAATTGGTCGACTTTGGATTGCAGACATCATTCATAACGTAAGCTTCAGCGCAGATATTAAAATTGCACATGTATAAAATGACAGCGGAAGTGAGCGATCTTAGTGGAGCCGCAATGCAAATTCTAAAATAACCATTCAGCTAATACTGCGACATGAAAGTATATTATCATTGACTACGGAGGTAATAGTCCGGAAGAAAGCCACGGAAAATCTCCCCATGAAGCCACTTGAGTTCAACATTAACCAATGAACAAACCAAATTCTATCGGATACCATGCTCAACATACCGGGACCAAAAGATGTGCTACTTAGAGCAGAGCATTATGCAAAACTAGTATTAAATGGCGTGACGGGATGGATTATTTCAGGGCAGGTCTACAATCCCAGAAAATAGGAGGTGACGCTAGTTGGCATGGTGTCACGGGCAGAAGAAAAACTCGACAGAGAGTACCTAGGACTCTCGCAAGATCATGAGTGTGAACAATATTTCCACCGAACCACCTTAAAAAATCCTGATGGGACTTATACAAAGAAGATTGCATTCAAAGGAGACCCATCTACCCTCAAGACCTCCAGACCAGTAGCCGTTGCGAGACTACTACAACTGGAGAGGAAATCCCTGAAAGACGCCAAGTTGGAGAAGGATTACAAAAAATTCATGAAAGAATTCTTGTAGTTGGGACATATGTAACTAACTGGAGTGCCCTAACGAGAAACAAATCTACATCCCCAATCAAACCGTTATAAAGAAGTCCAGCTCAACAACAAAAACTGAGGGAAAAGCCTAAATGACGTTATGCACGTGGGTTCAAGGTTACAACAAAGTCTCTGGGACCTATTTGTGAGATGGGGGAAGCATCGTTACGTGCTCACGGCCGATAGGAAGATGTATCGCCAGATTAAACTAAACACAGATGACCAGCGGTATCACACCATCCTGTGGAAGTTCAAACCAAGGGAACCAATCAAAGAATACCAGCTGACAGCTATACCATATGGAACAGCATGCGCTCCGTACTTAGGAGTAAGCATGTTGCAGCAACTGGCCCAAGATGCAAAAATAAAGTACCCAAACGCATCAACAGTGACAATAAACGACTACTATATGGACGACTTGCTAACGAACGCAAAAACTATACAAGAAACAAAACTCCTACAAAAATATTTCATGAATTCGCTAAGCGCCGGGAGATTTAGATAAAGAAAATGCGCTGGAAACTATCAAGAACTATGGCAGGATGTAAGACATCTGAACCTAGGCGGTGCAAGCAAATCTCTAGTGTAGGATAACTACCAGAGCGAGTCACCTTTCAAGATGGAAATATTATTAGAGACAGCGAAAATATTCGACCCGTTGGGGTGGATCAGTCTAGTAACTATAGCAGCCAAGCTGCTAATCCAAGAGTTGCGGTTAAGCTCAATCAACCAGGATCAACAGATACCCTCCAACATAAGTACGAAGTGGATGAAGTTACGCAATGAATTTGTATTCATAGAAGAGCTTGAGATACCGATATGTATTCACCACACAGAAGACCAACTACAGCTGCACATGCTTTGAGACGCATCCAAACAGGCTTAGTCGTGGATCGAACCGTTGAAAATAGGACAGTATGATAATTGCTATAAATAGTTGTGATATTAGATTTAATAAATAGTATTGAGTTAGATACCACTAGTTCTATTACTAACGGTGTGTAAGGGCCATGTAATTGATGTACGGTGACGGTGTACCCCTTAAATCCCCAACACATTTAGTCTGAAATAACCTGTGATTAAACTTCAACCAATGGTACACTAAAAACGTAAATATTACAACTTAATATATATAACATATGGGTCCAGATACATATTCAAGAATTTAACTTTGGGATTGCCCCAGTTTACTAAATTTTTTGTAAAAAATGACCGAGTTTTTCGTGTAACTATGTTTAACATATTGAAAGAGAACCATTTAGAAATAATCGAATCGGAAAGGATTTATAGGACTTATTATTGGCATATTTTCAACAGAAAAGTTTAAAATTAAAAGGATCTTCACTGTGGAGCAGAGCAAAGCATACGTAACATAATAAGTTTTTTTTTTATTTTACAAAAACATAAAATGCTCCATACAGTCTGTCGGAATTAACACATTCTTTAAAATTCCATCTTTAATTGCCACCTTTATGCTACTTAACAATTCCACAAGTTACATAGGCCATTGTGTGCGTAGATTATCAGCTACAATTTTAGTTAATAATGGTGGCGACATACTTACCTTAAAGCGGCATAGAGGCTGGCGTTCGACAAGTGTTGGAGAGGGTTAAATAAATAAATGCCACTCGAGGAAGATCGCCATTGCACATAAAATTTTGTGCTCCTCAAAAAGCTCTTCCACAATATGTGCATCAACTTCTAGTGAAATAACAGAATCTACGTCGAAAAACGATGTGGCCAATCTCATACAAAATGTAAGCATAACTCACATACGCTCATGCAATGCTGGAATTAATTTGACATGCCTAACTGCATTGTACTATGTTATCCATATTTTTATAGAAGCATACGGTTTTGGAATTTTTTTTCAATTTATCATCTATATGTCTATTAACCTCTATCTGACATTAAGGTTGAAACGTCCACCTGACATAGATTATTTAATGTTGTTTGTCTATTTCCATTATGAACGTATTATAAGAGAAGTGGTGTGGATATCCCAAAAAACGTATTATTTAATTTTTTTTAATTGTTACTTTCTAGGTTGGAAGGTCGTATGTTGCTCCACATCAGACATTTTGCCTTCAGCAATTTTCTACTTTTGTTTCATACGCAAGTTGATGCCGGTTTTCAGAAAGTCGTCCAACGAGGTGATAGTGAGAGGTCACAATTTAAAGCTAAATTTTTATTTTTATCCGTTTTTACTAATGTCACTTTTAATCTTTAGTAAATAAGTTTTTTTTTTAATAATTGTGGTGCATAGCAGGCGCAGTTTAGCCTACCATGCTAAATTAGAACTGAGAAACATTTAGGAGCATAGATAAGGGATATTGAATTTCCAAGAGATGCCTATGAACGGCTACCTTAAATTTTTCATTAGTGATAGAAAAACAGGAACTCACTGGAGCTCATTCCAGACTTTAGAAGCCGTGTGGAAGAATGTGGAAGGCTCCAGTTTGGTACTACGAATGGAGATTTGTACTGCATATTGAGGATATGAATAAGCGATCAACATTCTTATGAATAGTGCCCCGAGATGGTATCTACGAACGTAATTCAGTAGTGCAATAGCCATTGTAATACCTATAATATAAAGGAAGAGGTAAAACGATTTATTTAGGCTCAAGGAACAGTTCTAAACATAGTAAAAGATTCTGTAAACTGAAGATTTAAGTCAATCATACTTACAACAGGACCTTATTTGGCGAACACAAGGCCACACTGAGTTTCATTAGCATTAAATTTAACTGCATTATTATTTCTTCATTCAAGGATATGTTGAATGCCTTTGTTGGTTGAAATTGTCATTTCAGCTTGAATAAATAAGATCATTTATCTATAGCAGACAAAGTGTAAGCGCTATAACTGATCTATGTGGCATGCCTACGATAATGCCAAATTCTTTTGAAAAGAAGCCATCAACTAGGACACGCATTCGTCTTTTATCATTAAAGCTGGAAATCCATTTAATCCAAACGAGGTAACCTTGGCAAGTAAACACTTTGATAAACTTGATCGAATTGTTTTGAGATATTTCACTACAACTGTTTTACTGGGCTATTTTAATGTATCGTTCCAAACTTGGGTCACATACGAGATAAGATCACCTGTTGAACGACTCTACCTAAAACCATATTGGTGATCACTAAGGAGTTTGTTAGCTTCGCGGAAAGGGAGCGGTTTCAGATGGACGGCTTTTTCCATGATTTTAGCCAAAATGAAAGTGATAGCAATTGGTCGGTGGTTAGAGGGATCGGTCTTCTCGCCCTTTTTGGAAATAGGTTCAACATTCGTTAACTTCCATGCTGACCGAAATTCCGAAGACATAGAGCTTAGACTGGGAACATTTATTTAAAAGAAGAGCTTTGATAGCGTCTGGACCAGTCGCCTTTTTGAGATCAAGCCTACCGACGATCGATTCTAGTAGATTGTACCGAAAATGAAACGATGTGACCAATCTCATACAAAATGTAAGCATAACTCACATATGCTTATGTAATGCCGGAATTAATTTGACATGCCATAACTGCATTGTAAACATTTACACCAAACAATTAGTGTATTAAATTTCGTGTAACGCTTAAAACGCATATACATGTACTACTGTTACATATTAAGAAAATTATTTGCTGAGATTCTTGGCCATTACCTTACTTAATTGTAATAAATAGGTCACAGTACAAGTTACAAGAACCAGTTATCGAACTGCTAAATAATTGATATGATTGTGAAAAAAATTATGTTTAGCACTCTTGACCAAAGACTCACTGCGCTTGCTCGTGTGTTCAAATCTAGAGCTCCAGAGTAAATAGAGCCTTTGTTCACTTGTATTAAAAATAACTATTATCTTTATCACGCTGCTGTTGATTATTACTACCCGAGAATCTTGATCAGATGCGACACTTTTGATTCACTGGTTAGGGTCGATATGTTCTTTCACGGTGGGGCGATAATATTTAATCATTCGTAGAACATTATTTTGAAGAAAAGCAACTTGTTTTCTAAATGCTGAATTTTAGTTTGGTAGCCATGTGTGTATTTTATATTTCTGATTTTTGAGCTTTATCGAGACGTCGGTGCAGTGTGCTTTTTTTTGTTAAAACTAGTGACTATTTAACCGATTATCTGAGCAGTTTACATCAATGTAACTACACTTAAGTATATTTTTTAATTGGGTGATTAAAGCGCTTTTAAGTTTCTTTGGACGTACGCCGGGTGTTTTCAATTCAAGCCTTAATTGACTCATCGTGAGTTTTGACATACTTTTCATTTTTTCCTGTTTTTATAACAACTAATTAAAATATTTTAAACTATTATAATTATTATTTTTAAATTAGTTTATATTGAATGCAAAATTGAGATTTTATTAGTGTAATAGTTAAAAGGTGAATATAACTTTATAGTCAAGTCTGTACCAGTTCGGCTGTCGCGAGGTAAATAAGAAGAGACAAAACAATCACTACAACAACATACTGGTACATAACATGCCGAAGTGCAAACTGCTGAAATCGATTAACAGTTTTAATTGTTAACCACAATTCCACTTTAAACACGAAAGACACTTAATTTGCGCAGCAAATAAAGTTAGGTAAGCATCTGGATCTGCCGTTTTAACGACTTTTATGAATATTATAAACAATATTTGCATCACTCCTCTTGACACCTCCCTACATCTAAACGAAGTGCCACTGGTATAAGTGAATTTCCTCCTATATAAATACAAACGTTTAAAGTTGAAAACTTTATGTGTTTAGAGTTTTAGACAACTGGTGACATAATGGCTGATAACTTTGATGGGCGTAAACTCTGTAAAATTCCTTAGCACTCGACTGTGATTCTACACTGAAGCATTAAAATTGATAAAAAGTTATCTAAACAATGATTGAATCTTGTGCTGTTTCCACTTTTAGGTGAAGTTGGAAGAAGCTGTTAGATCAGGCACATTACTCTTGGATCGTTTTCAAGAAAACGTTAATATTTAAAAAACTCGAAATTACAGTAAGGAGGGTGATATACAATAATTATTTTACTCTCTATTACCTTGGTTGCAGCTAGTTCGCAATGGTGATCAGCAGAGAAATCCACAATAGGATGGCATCCCACGACCTATAACGATTTGTAGCATATGATTAGACTTCCAACATGTAATCGATTTGATCAGCAAAACACTGAAATTGTATCAAAGCAATCATGAATTCTTAAACTATTTACTTCATCTAATTTAAAAACTGTTCGGTTAAGCAAATTATTTGTAAGGTCAATACATAAGATTTAATAACAATATTACATGCGTCGATTCTGTTCCTAATTGGTCTAACGTTTAATAATAATTTACTAACCTCGTAGTTGTACTTATTGATGTGGTTACCGGCAGGATGGTAATCGGTTATTTGACTTCTTGTTTCCTTTGGTGAAAGTCTAAAAAACGATTTACGCAGTACCAATTCGGCCAGATACGAATTGATTGAAATTTTATAGTTAAAGGTAAAAATACTAATTTTGAGGGATGCGTACACCTCCGAAATTTTATTCTGTAGATTATGTTCCATGTCCACACGTGTGGAGCTAACCTGCTTATGTCAATATTTACCATTTATGGAACACTTATAATTGGATTCTTCTCATTTGAATTCATGTTTATACCGGTAATCATTAGACACTCCTTTCTCTACCCTCCAGTGGATTTAGGATTCGCACCATTTAAACCAGGTGTCTTCACATTTTTATTTCTACTTTTACTGTTTACTTTTGCCGTCTTTATTTTCTTTACAGCCGACGCGCTTTGCTTCTCGAATTTTGTTTCTACTTTGATATTGTCTTTTTACTGATGGTCAGATTTTATTTACCTGTACTTCAACTAGTTTTTTTATACACAGCACTCATTACTGGTACTTAGATTTATACCCGATTTAAGTATAGAGATTTTCCATTTGTATAAGTCAATTTTGCCATAAAGCTCCCTTATTAGGAGATCTTTGTTATTTATGGCCTCTTGAATTTGAGTTTTGGCATTTAAAATCCCTTAATTGGTAGCCTTGGTTATTTAGTTTGAAGTAACACCATTGCCAGCGTTTAGTGTAGCAGTTTTATCACAACAAAGGTATATTCCTTCCTCCTCTTTTAATTCCCATTTCTTAAACTTACAGCCGCATCCGTTATATTGAAGCTTCCTACTTGCAGAGTAGGAGGAACATAAGGACTTCAGTAGGAGGAGGTCAGCTTCCCCCCACCACTTTTAATTGGATGACGTCACAATTAAAAGGGGTGGCGTGGGCGTGGGAGAGGTTACGTGACCCGCCTCTTCCTTCACGTGGCCCTCTGCGCTCATACTGCCTCAAGCTGAGGGGTGATTGGAGAGCCTAAGAGTAAGCCACACCCCCTAGTTTCTGATTGGTCCTTAGACCCTGTCCAACCTACAGGTTCTGTGTCCTGGTTGGGGGTGTAAGGCTCTGCATTCTGATTGGTTTTCCCACGTGGACACGACTACTTCCAGCTGATTGGTCGTGGGCGCCCATACTGCCCCAGGGTACGCGTTATGATTGGAGTGCCAACCATTATTTCACGACCTTTGGTTTCTGATTGGTCCTTAGACTCCGCCCAGCCTCCAAGCTCCATATTCTGGTCAGAGGCCTAAGGCGCTATATTCTGATTGGCTCGTTTTGTTTGTTTGTGGTGCCATCTAGTGGTATATTTGTAGGACTAATGAATGTTTTCTGTAATAGAGGTTGATCGTGGCTCCACCTAGCGGAATATTTTAAAAGTAAGTATAGATCCCTGTAATTGTTATCGCGGAACTTGCTCTAGGGTCTTCGCTGTCGGGTCCCCTTGTTTATTATGACGAGAAAACTAGAACTTTGAAATAGTAAAGGCACCCGCATGCTGTCTCATAAGGCAACTATAGACCATCGGAACTTGTTCTTAGGTCTTCGCCCCATGTCGGACCCCCTGATTTACTCGGGTATTTTTAAAACTAATGAATGTTTTCTGTAATAGGGGTTGATCGTGGCTTCACCTAGTAGTAGTACATTTTAAAGGTAGATTTAACGGTTATTCGGGGAATTTGAGATAGTATTCTAATAATGGGGTCCGCATACTACCTCATAAGATAGTGCTAGGGCTCCCAAATTTGTCACAGTGTCTTAGTTTTACTGTAGTGGCCCCTTTACTTGATTTCCAAAACTTGACCGGGAGTCATACCTGCAGTGTACCTCCTTTCTGAAAGTAATATATCAGAAATAAAACTATAAAGTGTTTTAATAGTTTATTATATGCAAATCTATAACTGTAAAACTTAAATCTACAAATGTGTGCCACACTCATACCTCTATCTAATTACCTAAACAAACGGCCTGAGATCGGGTCTACAAAATAACAGCTGACGCTATTGCGGAGATGGTTTATGACGTCAATCTATAAGGATAATAACACATTAAAATTTTTAACAGCATTTTTTGTGACCAATATCAAATAAAATATATACCAAAATAAGTCACGTTAATAGACGTTCTTTGTTTTTGCTATTTTAATAACAAGTATGTGTTGGAGAATTGGGTATTGAAGTATTTATACCGTGTATACACACCCACACACACAAAACTACTTTTTAAGATAAACAAATAATTAGGTTCCCGAATATATATATATATATATATATATATATATATATATATATATATATATATATATATATATATATATATATATACACACACAACATTTGATTCAGTCAAGATTAATGCGTAGTTTAACCACATGTTGAATTTAGAGGATAGTTAAAAGAAAACCATAGCATCGTTTTGGTATTAAAAGATAAGCAAGGTAAATGTAAAATATACCCATGATTTTAAATAAAATATTATCGTTCAAAAAATCTCTATAATAGTAAAACATTCTTAATGGATTTTACGTAAACAGCTAATTAGGTACCCAGTTATATAAAAAGTGAATGTGTGAATGCACACCTGATCATAAATAGTAAATAAATTCCAACAAATCCAGAGCCCTAAACCGTCATAATGAGGATACAGATAACAGAAATTAATTCTGCGGTGAGTTTTACATGTTAAACTTTTTGATCATCTTAAGGATCTAAAACCATACAGATATTTTAATTAATTGTACAACTTCAAAAATCGGTGGTCATTTAAGTTATAAATAAAGGGTGATTAATTAAATATCGGGTTAATTATACCATTTGGAATTTTTATAGTCAAATAGGGAATAAGTTATTAAAAAGAGAAAGCCAATTTTAAGTAGCAAGTAAAAGGGTATCGATTAAAATGATGAATTGCTACTTTTAATTATACCATATGGAAACATCTTTGATTTTTATACTCAAAAATAGTAAATACGTCACTGAAATACTTTTGTTTTTCGGATAACATCGCTCAACTTTATAATTAATCAATTAAAGTTACACAAATAGGTTTTGCAGTGAAACTATTAATCTGATTTAAACTAAGGAATAAAAAAACTGCTAAAGTTGCCGGACACTATCTAAAACTAATATATATATATATATATATATATATATATATATATATATATATATATATATACATACATATAAACTTGAAATCAGCCAGCTCTATTATTTTACATACAAGGACTGTTTTATCGGAACTATTCGTCACGTAATATGTCGTTTTAGCTCTATTAGCTCTATACGAAATCCATAAATAGCTTTTAATTACTTCACAATTATTAAATTCGCTAAGTAATATTAGAAATGATCTGAACCCATTTTCTATCAAAATATGTTAGATATAGAAACAAGATTTAAAATTCAGGTCTAAGATGTTGATTTGAATGTAGCCTTAGATTTATAAAAAGTTTCAATTCATTTCTTCCTTACTTGAATTATCGGTTTCTGCCGACAAACATGTTTTCAGAATTCGTTTAAACCCGATCACCTTATTCGACTTATCAGTATGCTGACCTGAAACCAGTTTCAGTCACAAGGTCACAGATTCAAAGATATGATAATGAAAGTCTAAGATATTGATTTGAAGCAACCAGTTTCGCTGCGTAAACAAGTGAGATGATGAAGAGTCAAAAAGAACGTAATAATGCTAGCTATGCAAATAACTCTACGTTAAGTGATCTCAAGTCTTTTTTTACCAAAGAAATTGAATTACTTAAAAATATAATTGCTTCTAACGATGAAACCAACACTTATGAAAAGGAAACAATCATGCATATAGTAGTTGAACATTAGCATAGGGTGTCAAATGTTATAATATTTATGAAGGCACTTGAGCACTTTCGAGTACAGCAAAGGAAACAAACAATTATCAGGTCGTAAAAAAACATAAAAACGTTAGTAGAATTAACATGCAGTAATACAAAATGTTTCCGTTTAGGTCGAGTGAAAAACGATAATAGGACCGACAAAACATGCCTGCGTTCCTCTTCAAATTTTAAAGAACAAGGCATAAGCTGAAACAATTATGTAGCCTTGTGATTGTTTCTGCGATGAAACTCCTTTTGAAACAAAACACTTACAGAATCTGCGAATCAAGCTTGGTAATATATTGCTGTATGAAGGGACAAATGTGGAAATAATTTACATTCGTGAGGTGTTCAGGGTAGCTCTACTATCAAGAAACTAGTTCTCAAAACCTTTAATCTAGATAAAGGTCACACTCTCCATAATCAAAGTTGTTTTTTACAAAATGTGCGATACTGGGTTGCCAACTGAACTCTCTGAAAAAGGTCGTGGTTTGTATAGTCGTAATGCATCTGAACTCAAACTTACTTTTAAATGAAACTCAAATGAGTTAAATAGTATCACAGGCGCCACTATGATCGAGATTTTTGTCTAAATACGACTTGGTCGAGACGTTAAAAATATTGAATGATTGTAGAAAGCAAGATGGCTGCCCATTCATTGCAATTTTAAAAGCTACGTTAAACATTGTTTAAATAAGCTCGTTACATTTATTGGAATACTAAGTAAGGAATGAGCAATAAAAGTTTAAAAATAGTCACAACACTCCTAACTGTTTGCATCAATGGCGAATACTTCATAAATAGGCCATATTTCTGGAATGCACTAAAATACAAAGTAGGTATGCTTCTCTAAAATTAATAATTACTATTAATAAATAAAATATGAAATAAACACTTGTTTTTACTTAAGGAGTAATAGAAACCAAACGCTAACCCAATTTTAAAAATGCACTAAAAGAAACACATAATATTCATTCTGGAACCTTTTTGAATTTAATTAATGACTGTATGAAATAAGCTTTGTTATAATCTTTGGTATATTTGCTGCGATTATTGTCAACGTAATAACTATTAACTGTATATATATATATATATATATATATATATATATACACTGTGTCCGTAAAATATGGAACAAATTAATTTTTAGCTAAACAGACCATTTTAAGAAATAATCCTGAAACCCGTCGATTTTTGATTTTAATTTACCGTATTTTAAAATAATAATCTAATATACAGGGTGAATTACTTTCGAGTAATGACGTCACCGCCATTTTTTTTAAATGGTACACCCCCATTTTGTTTCAATTTTCGGATTGCTCTAGCTGAGCTGATTCCAAAAATGTATCACATGTTGATTCCAATTGGTACAGGGTGGACAAAAATACAATAGTTTTGTGTGTGCTCATAAAGTAACGCATAACATTCTTTATTAGTTAAATTAACAATATTATCAAAAATAGTTGTTGTCTAGCGGCAATTGGTTTAAATGTAGTTTGTAATGTTTTGTTACATTATTAGATTAATAAAAATGAGCTGTTTTCAAACATGTTTGGTACATGTGGTAAATACGGTAAATTAAAATCAAAAATCGTCGTGTTTCAGGATTATTTCTTAAAATGGTCTGTTTAGCTAAAAATTTATTTGTTCCATACTTTACGGACACACACACACACACACACACACACACACACACACACACACACACACATATATATATATATATATATATATATATATATATATATATATATATACAGTTATTTGTAAAGCGATATGGATGAAAATTAGGGAGTTTATATTAGCAATCATTTCCTCTAACGAACAAAAATATGTTCAGTGATGCAGTGTTGCCGCTTCTACTACACATTAAAAGAAACTTTGATAATTCAAAAGGAATACTACGTATATTATTCAATTTTTTAATGCCCGGAATAAATCTAAAACATCTTACGTATGAAGTCCTATACCTATCTTCAACCATTTACGAAATAATTGACACACCATATCGACACTTTGACAAGCTGTAAAATCTAAAACTTAAGAGATCAAGAAAAACGATTTACACATCCCTATCTTAGTTTTTCATAAGCTATCGGTTGACAGATACAAAAACATCTAATCTTCTAACAAGGAACTTATTGAAAAATTGCTTTAAAAAATTACGAAACTATGTACTATGTACTATGTACTACTTATTTTTTTTTAACAATTTTTCAATGAACTCCTTATTAGTTGTTTTTATATTTGTCAATGGATAGCAACCGTTTTTCTTGATCTCCTAAGGTTTAGATTTTACAGCCTCTCAAATGTTGGAAAGCATATTTATAACAGACCAAATAGCCTTGTTCTTGCTTTCAGCCTTAATTACCAAATTTTGAAGATATTATTTTTCTTTTGGTTTAATCATAGCCACATAATCTTTGTTCATTGGGAATACAACTCTTTAAGGTCAGGATAATTGAAAGGAAAATAACCACATAATGAATTTTACACAGCTTAACTGGAAAAACAAAAAAATATTAAAAACATACGTAAAGCTTTCGTGACTGTTATTTAATTGATATATATATATATATATATATATATATATATATATATATATATATATATATATATCAGGGTGCCCGGAAATAGCATGTACAGAAGGATGTGATTCTACATGAAAGGATACGACTTTTTTCCTATGCTCAGACGTGCCGTTTTCAATATATAGGGGATCAAAGCTGAAATTTTTTTTTCAGTTTTTGAACAATATCTCGAGTACCGTATGAGATATAATGTTCAGCTCTTATACGCAATTTGTGCTCATTAAGTCACTTGTTTTCGCTGTAAAATGAAAGTTTTAAAAAATTCAGTGGCGTGGATTTTGGGGGTTTCAACCCCCCTAATTGCTACGCCACTGAATTAATTGCAATTCTAAGAAGCGCGTTAGAACCGGCCATGTCTTATGCACCAATAAGGTGCTCTTGGCTGATAGCTGTAAACTCAACTGTTTCCGAGAAAAATTGCATTCAATGAGAGAAAACATTATTTTTAAGAAGCATTTTCATTAACAATTTATTAACAGTAGGCATAACATTTTGGAAAGAATGCAAGTAATAAATTCCAAATTACTACTTACTGAATGAAAAACAAGTGCTGCAAGTATTCTACGTGGGCTTCGTTCACTTAAATACATTAAAATGGTAAATATGATGGTGGTAAGATTGTTATTATGTAGTTATTTGTATTTGTATACTTTCAGTTTTCTCGAAATGTTGTGCCTACTGTTAATAAATTGTTAAAAAGAATTATACTTAAAATTATGGGTTTTTTCTCAGAAAATGCGATTTTTCTCGGAAATGATTAACTTTAGACCTGTTAACCAAAAGTACCTTTTTGGGTAGAGAAAATAAAGGTGGTTCTAACGCGCTCCTTGAAATTGCATTTATTTCAGTGGCGTAGGAAGTAGGGGGATTGAAACCATCAAAATACCCAAAATCCACGTCACTGAATTTTCAAAAAACTTTATTTTACGGTGAAAACAAGGGACTTAATGAGTACAAATTGTGTATGAGAGCTGAACATCATATCTCAAATGGTTCTCGAGATATTGTCCAAAAACTGAAAAAGAAATTCAACTGTATATTGAAAACGGTACGTCTGGGCATATAAGTTCATAGGAAAAATAGTCTTATTTTTTCATGTAGAATCACCTCCTTCTCTAGGTACATGCTATTTCCGAGGACCCGGTATATATATATATATATATATATATATATATATATATATATATATATATATATATATATTGGTTTTTATCAAATGTTTCTAAAATAGCTACATAACTCAAAGATATAAAAATATCTGGATATAGACCTTAAACGTATCGATTAATTATGTTTTATGCATTTTTTTGATATGGCGCGTAATTTAGCGGCAAAGTAGAATTTAAGTGTTCTTTTTTTTTCATTATCTGAATAATGATTAATTTTATAACAAAAAGTGTAGACGTATTTTTTTTAAAGAAAACTAAATTTTCTTTACACAGTTTTGTAAATATAAAGCGTAATAAATGTAACAATTAAATAAACATAATAGAAAATGCTGAAGCAGTATTATCGATGTTTTTAAAGAAACGGGTGGCTTTGGAATTTTTCTACGTTAACATGTATTTATGTCTATGAATCTCCATCTGACATGAAGTTTTAAACGTCATTTTGTTTTTACAATGTTGCCTGTTTAAACAGGTTGCATAGTTATCCAAAAAAAAATAAAAATTAAACTAAAATTATTTCATTTCTTTTAATTTAAGTTAGCATCTAGATGTCTATTATCATCTGTCTTCTATGAAGTTTTAAACATCTGTTTGACATAGATTATTGTTATTGCGTTTACAATGTTGCCTATTTTTGTAATGAGCTTCTTTCTTATAAAAGATAGCATAGTTATCTTTAAAAAAATGTTATTAAAATTATTTCATTCCTTTTAATTACCATTTTGTAGGTTGGAAGGTCGTGTGGTGTTCCACACCAAATATTTATGTCAAGTAATTGGAAATTAGTTCTGATATAAACACCCCACAATTTTAAAAAATCCGTTAATTGGTTTTCAAGTTATAAGCTTGGCCGGACCTCCTGAGTCACCCGGTATACGTCTGTTAAACGATATATCACTACTATTACTATTATATACCGACAAATAAAATCAATGAGCCAAGAGGCCAACTAATTATCAGAGCAGTTAACTTTGTCCTATTTTTTTAGCCAGAGATGGTCCGAGACATTAGTGTTTATCCACCATGTCTCCCAACAGAAAACCTAGGGCGAAATGCAGGTGTACCTCAATAGTTTGCCGTGTAGCACATTTCGTTCAACTAATGGTCAGTCCTATATCGTCGTCTTTTAAGACGATGTTAGAAAATGACTAGTTACTAGATTGTTTTTCGATAATCGCGATTGTTTTACCTATACTTCCTTATATTTACTGCGCGATAAAACTGCGCCACATCGGCGGTTTAAAACAGAACCGTCATCGAACCAGGCCTACCGATAACGAACATAATGTCGCTGTTTGCGCTTACCGACAAATTTAATTTTAGCATATATCAGCAATCAGGGAAGACACTACAATCTTCTGTCTAGAATGAAAATCGCAAACCCCTACCAATAAAATATGTAATAGGGAAATGGTTGTTACTAATAAGCTATGGTTATATTAATTTCAGCGAAGTAATTATTCAAATTAATAATATTATATGATTATTTCTATTCGCCCATCTAACAATAACTTTTATATTCGTTTCTTTAAAATTAGTACTAGATGATATCAACTACCTAAATCTTTATTTTATACGATATGTATTGAGTCTTTTTAGGTAGAAACACATCTATGTTCCTTTCTTTAGGACACCCATCTTGTAGTAAAGTATTTTTATTATTCTTTACTACTAATCGCTACATTACCATCTAGCTTCGAAGGTACGGCGGGACCTTCGCCGTTCTAAGATTAATTATTTATGTTGATTGTTACTTTTTTTTTGGTTTTGGTTTGGTCAATTGTTTTTATTTATTTTGAGAATTAGGATTAGAATTGAACTGTACTTATGGTTGTAGGAAATGAATATCTGAAAAAAAAAAAAACATGCTAAGGTATAGACGTTACAATCCCTTCACAGAAAGAATGGGTTGTAACGCCTATAATTCATTCAATCAATTATGGTTCGTCAGTTCTAGACAAAAGTGCGAGAGAGAAAGACAGCAATAATGCCTGCGTTTTGTGAGTAATTCTTTGAAAAAACGCTTTTAAGAGTGAAATCGTGTTGATCTGCCTAACGTTGTAACGTTACCCAACCTTAAATGGTACAGAACGTGTATTTCACTGCCCTCTATCTCTTGACTCCTGTACATTCAGAGAAATAAAATATAAAGTAGGAAATTCGTTTTTTACAGATTATAATTTACCATTATCTTTACCGAAAACTTTTGCAAACTTTATTATTGTGTAATTATCGTATTCACCAGAACTAGTATTTTATGTAAAGAGTATGTATGTAAGTGGATTCGAAACAGTAATTGCTCATTTTTACCTAGAACGTTTCTTATTTTCAATTTTCCAATTGATTATCTACTTTATAAGATACGTAACTATACAATGCCATAACGTTTAAAAAAATTTACCATAGTAAATTTTTGTTATAGATCCATTATATTATATCTATGGTATTAGGAAGTGGTTCTTGACAGAAGATAAAGCATGGTGCCTAGCACGTCTTCGGTTAACGCTATACCCACTTAATTACACTAAACAATAAAATGGGAAGCACATCTTCTAAATTTAAAAAATATCTTCAACATGGTGACGAATTTGCAGCAATGCAAATTTATCAAAATTCACCTGAGCTTAGAAAAAACCTAGATCCAAATTTAAGTTACGGCGAAAATCATAATCATAACACTGCATTACATTACGCTGCAAAACACGGTAATTTGTATGGGTTCTTAAAAAGTAAATTGTGTTAAATTTGGTGTATCTTGTAGGTATGAAACATTTACTTAGAACATTCCTGAATGACTTGGGCGGAAATCCAAATAAAAAAAATGGTTTAAATGAAACTGTATTGCATTGTTCTTGTCAACTGAATCAAAGCAAAGCATTTAGCGCACAAGAAAGGAGAGCTGCATGTGTACAGCTTTTGGTTTATTGGAAAGGTGTTCACTTAAAGGAAGGTGGAAGAGAGAAAGTTGATTTGAGTGCACAGGATAAGGTGTGTATACTGTATCTTTTAGTATTTGAATAATTTTTAGTTATAGGAGGGAAATACTGCTTTACATTGGGCGGCATCGACTGGATTAAAACGATGTGTTGAGTTATTATTAGCTCATGGTGCTCCCCTTTTTGCAGAAAACAACGATAAATTAACTCCTTGCGATTTAGCAATGCGTTATGCACATCATGATATTGCAAGACTCCTAGAAAGCAAGATGGTATTTGTAAGTAAACTAACATTTTTGTAATAATTGTTTCGAAACGTGTAGAACGCACACCGTATGATATACACGTACTGCTAATCAGGATCATTGTACTTAACCAACTTTCATATGCAACATGGAGATAACCCCTGTTACTGAACTGACATTGTTTGGTATCTGAATTCGATCTTTGCTTACAATGAACGGATTACATCCGTGATGTACTGGTATTATATCTTAATTTGACCAAAAACGTTCTCTAGCCACACATTTTCTATGATTTTGAATAAAAGGAGGTGAAATGGTGCAAAAAATTCTTCCATTGCAAAACAGGTTGAAGGGTAGATCCATCGTTCGCAAAATAACTTTTTTCTTCATCCAGACATTTTCTACTGTTTTTTTTTTCATCCAGTTGGTCAGCATTTAGCATATAACACACCTATATTTCACAAATCTTTCTCATGTTTAATTCGTGGTTAAAAATGTGTCCTCCTGTTTCCTCTGATACGACTACAGCTAAAACAGCATCCCACCTTCAAATTCAACTGCCTATAAACACTATTTTGTATTAAAGAAGGCCCTGGTAGTTTAGGGAGAGTGTGGTAGCACTGTCAAAGGAAGAAAAAGTTACTACCGTAGCTCGACTTTTAAAAATTGTAGGTTATATTTTGAAAATGAAACTAATGAGACTTTGCACGAAAATCGTTGAGACACCTATTTAAAAAAAAGTAAACCTTCAGGCTTTGAATATCTAAAAGCCTACATAAAGCGGAATTTGTACATTCTTTACATGAATAAATGACAAACCGGGTCTTATTTAATACAATGCGATGTTTTATTAACCAAATCTACATAAAAACTAATGCCTTCTCCTTTTTTCATTATCCAAAATAAAAGCAGGGGAAATATTCACGAAACTAGAGTGCAATTTCCTAATTAAACCTGTATAAAGACTTGCTTTCGTGACTAAATTTACTTCTTTCTTTCTTGACTATTAAACAAGATGTAGAGATATGTTGATACGAAAAATCGGTAGCAAAGTCAAGAGATACATCAACGTGTATCCATTTAATTTAACCTATCCAGGAAGTACACTGCGCTTTTTCATAAGTAATTCAATGTGAAAATTTGCTTTCGTGATGAAATTTGCTGCGTCGCTCTTTTCTTGACTGTTATGTACACATGAAAGTAAATAACCAGAAACCAGATTGCTTCTTTCTTATTCACGGACAAGATCTGACGAAAACCATTTGTTTAAATGTATTTTACTAAAATTTTGATGCCAAACAGTAAGATCTTATTCCAACTGCATTTTATCACCAGAAGAATCTGAATCCATATGAATACCTGAATCTGAATCGGATTCTCCTAGTGCTGTAATAACGTGGAATATTTTCAATCGAAAAAATGTCCATGTCTTTATTATTTGTAATGATATTTTCCTTGCGCGAACAAAAATTTTGCACATTGTTGGATAAAGCCTCTAGCCATAATTTCTGAACCCTATCTTTAAATGGAGGTTCAGAACTTATTTGCTTATTGCAATAATTTTTACAAAAGTTGTATGCAATTTCAAAAGGGCTATATTTACAGTGACAAGAAGGCAATCATAAAACTTCATATCCATGCTTAATCGAAATACTACATAATTTTCCCTCTGAACCTAGAAGGTTGAATTTTATGCTACAGCTGCTTTTTTTGTAATTTTGCCCTAAATTTTGACATCGTGCGTAACCATCCACCTTACAGCTAATCTATCTTACTACAAAATGAGGGCGGTTTGTCTAACTGCACTAAATGATACGTTGCGTTATCGATAATCACTACACAATTTCCGGGTAGTTTGGACAGCGCAGGAATCAGCTGTTTAATCACCCAGTTATGAAACCGGCCCCCATTCATAGTTTTATGATAATTCCGATCCTTCGTTCTTCTAGTCGAGTAAATAGTCACACTTTTCCAAAAACCCTATATTACACTCCGCGTGTAAAATGGTATACGTTTTACCTTCACTTTTAATTTTGGATGGATTACTTTTGATGTCGAAATCGTGCGCCCAACAATGGATATAAGAACCATTTTGATAAATCCAACTTTCGTCTAGATACACAAATCTGACATCTTAGTTTGCCCTTGGCAACTGCATAAATTTTCTCAAAAACTTAATTTTGACTACAACGACGTGTTTCACATAAAATTTTCTGTCTTTTGATAGTATTTGTAACCCATTGATTTCAAAATTCTAAATAATGTCGTTAGCCCCCCCCCATCAAATTCGAAATCTGCTTTAACGTGATTAGTTCGCTGCGAAACTTAAAACCAAATACATACTTAATGTGCGCACGGAAAAGAGCTTACGTGCTTGAAATATATCAGGCAGCATTACTATAAGTTCCCCACAATAATTCATTTTGACAAATGAGAATACCGCTACAGAAAAAAATATGATGGCCTCCTCTAATGCAAAATAAGATGGAACATTTATCAACTTTAGATTCGTCAGCTATAAACCATCTAAAATCATAACATAACATAACCTTCACGCTATTCCCATGCGGTGTAGACCAAACAATCCCTGCCTCTTAATTATTTTTCATTCACAATCTTTCTCCATGTTTTCCTACCTCTGCATACCTCCCTGGCTTCCGCAAGATTCATACATTGTCTCTGGCATGTCTTTTTATCATACATTCTACTACATCAGCCAAGTTTTACGCGGCCTCTAGGCCCGGCCTTACCTATAACCTCACCCACATATATTTGGTTCCCTAACCTTGCGTTGTTCATTCCCTCAATATGGCAAAACCTCACGTAATGTACTACTTTTGTATCTATCCATCATCGTCTTTTCTTCGCCACACTCCGTCACACGCATTCTTTATCTTATCCCTTCTCGTTTTATTACATGCGCTTCTCAGGACTCTTTCATGCTTTTCTTGACATACCCATGTCTCACTTCCATACAATACTGACAGAACAAACTCGCCAATATAGATATCTCGTTTCACAGCTATACTCGTGCTTTCGTTTCTCATTATCGTCCACATACTTCCAATCACTTTCCTTCCAGCATTGACCGTTCGTTCAATCTCGCCCTCCATTGCACCATCTGCAGTAAAAATTCTACCCACTTGTTCCACAACTTCATCTTCCTGATTGAACACAGCAATCTTTGTTTTGTTCACGTTCACCTTTAGGTCCATTCTCTCATACAACGTATCAATCTTCCTCAGAGCAGTTTGCAGCTCTTCCGCACTGTCACTCAATAAGACTGTGTCATCTGCCTACACCAGAACTCGTACATTTACGTCACCAACCATTACACCATTTGTGTCGATACAAGCTTGACTAACACCTCTATCCATGTATATATTAATAAATAAATAATTCTTTCTATAACTTTTGCACCACCATACTTTAGTATTACACCAGTGGTTTCATCTACGCCTGCTCCTTTATCGTTTTTCAACCTTCCTACCGTTTTTTCTACCTCATTTATCACAATATTCTTCGCAGTTTCATTCACCATGCCTTCTACATTCTCCTTATTTAACCGTTAAGTCTTACTTTACTCACTACTGTACAGTTTCCGAAATATTCTTGCCAGAACTTCCTCACTTTACAATCGTCCCATACTATTTCGTTGTTGATATTCATCACACTAGCAGAGCTCTGTTTTGGGTCACGTTTTGTATTTTTGGCCCATTTACAGAAGAGTTTTTTATTTCCCCTAAAATCATTCTGCATTTTCTATCTTTCCACAGCAATCACTTCCTCTTTACTTATTCTCACTGCCTTCTTCTCTTCTTTGTTTCTTAATCTGTACACCTCATACAATCGCATTTTCTCAGTCTCATTTTTTGCAGCAATCATTGCCTTTTTTCTTATATACTGCCTTTTTTTACCGATTCATTCCACCAAGCATGTTTTTTTCTGCCTACCCACAGTCGCTCTTCCACATATCCGCACGGCACTGTTGACAACACACTTTTTTAAACTTATCCATGCACTTTCAACGTCAATGCATTTTATTTGTTCAATCCACACTCAACTCTTCACTCACAACATCTCCGTATTTCATTCTCGCTACTACTTTGTCTACCGTAATTCTGGACGTTCACACTACGTTGGCTTTCCTTCTCCAGACCCACTTTAAAAGTGAAGAAGAAGAATTTATAAACTTTAGATCCGCCGGATATAAACCATCTAAAATCAAGAATTAACAAACCAAATTACTCGAACCGCCATCTTTGCCCTAGGTCTAAAGTCTGTTATACTTAATTCATACACTTTGTACGTCATGTTTGAAGATCTGTCGGTTGATTTTTGGCACTTCCAGTCGAATTCAAAGCTTGCATGGCTTACATAGAAATAGCGATATGAATATGAATATTAAGTTTTTTGTGGATTATTCACAGAATTAATCGTTTTTAGTTGAACAGAATTTGCTCATTTCTAAAGATTGTAAAATTATAAATGTCGTCATAGAAAACTTTTATTAACTTAAGAAAGTGTAATTGCGTCAACCAGAACTAATATTCTATGTGAATCATCTGTATAAGTAGATTTAAAAATTTTATTGCTATACAACACATTTTCAAATAAGTCTAGTTAAGAAAACGATGCATAGTAGAATAGTTTACATTATCTATAAAAATATTTGGACCCGGCATTGCCTTTGAATTCTTTTGATATATTGATCTTTACTTTATCTGCTTTGTATATACATTATTGTGCTGACTAAAACGCTATTATAAATCAAGAACTCTTAACTATGCATAAAATGTGAATATTTCTAACGTGTACATATATGTAAATGTGAACAACTTCAAATTTACATTTTTTTTAAGTGTTTGACGGTTAAAGTATTTCCACCCTAGATGAATAAAATTAGAAAGTTTATATGAATAACTTACGAAACTTTCAAGGGTAGTTGTGTAATCCCCATTGCATATCTACTTACTTAGAGTGCTTAAGGGTATTATAACCCCTTTGGATGCAATAATTTGTATGTTAATTCAATGAAACTCTTAGAATATGCCTTTAGAGTAAAAACTAATACAAGCATGAAATATCAATGTATCTAGCTTTCACAAATCTTACGTATTTTATTTCCATCGGTTTTTTAGTATTGTAGATTGGGTGGAAACGTTAGCTTAATTTTTTTAATGAGTTTCCAAACTGCTTGTGTTGTTTTTATCCCACTTTATATTTTTAACAGCGTCTTTTCATGAAACAGTTGGGGGGACTTATGTTTAATTTAATAAAGGTGTTGTTTCACTTTATTTAATCTTCCTTTTATAATAGATTGATGCAACCGATAAAATGAACTCAAGTTAACATTCTACGTATCCTGGTCAAGATTAGTAAAAGTAATTTTTGTGCCGTTTTAACCGAAATTATATATATATATATATATATATATATATATATATATGTATAGTACATGTATTGTAAAGTCCAGTCGCATATGTCATTATTCATTAAGAGAAATTCGGCACAAACAAAAAAATAGTTATGCAACACTTAGAATTAAAGATTACAAGGCAGTTTACAAGACAAACTATCAAAACGTTCAGTAGTGGCAACACATTTACACTTTTGGGTGAAATTTGATTTAAATTCTTGGGTAGAATTATGATACTTCAGAGGTCTTAATTGGAATGTAATTGCATGTGAATGACGCTGGGTTTTTTCTATCAATTGCGTTAAATGGCCTTAGAAAAGGAATTTGTTTCTTTTGTAGCAGCGAAATCTTACTATTGCATATTGTTTTATAACGTATAAAATAGTGAACAAAATAAAATTTTGGTGGGAAGGTTTATAAATCATAGTCCGCATTTAAATATGCCAAATGGATTTGTTGCTTAATCTATCTATATTCTAGAGTTAACAACACTATTTGGTGAAGGTTTTCGCATTTCAGAACCCTTACACATTCTTATAAACATATGAATCAGTTAAGTCTGAGGCCACCATTCCCACTAATTTGTTGATTCTGTGACTATTTGCTGGATATATTTCTAGTTTTCAATATCACTTTAATTGTTTAAGTTTAACTACGAATCGCATGCAATCACAAACGGCGTACAAACTTATTATTAATGCTTTCGTGTTAATCGTCTTTATTTACTGATTAACCAATTTACGCCGAACACTGTATTTTATATCGTTCATTAACTCTTTAAATGTAGTCATGTAAAACCTCCAATATGCAAAAAACACATAATTTATTTCTCCTTATCACCTATCTGACGCTATACGCGCTTTGATTCACTCTATTATTTTAATAAGGAAGGTATTCTTACCTATTATACACTAAATTTATTTTACTTTATTTTTAATGTAGATGGTAACGTGACTATATGCTACTGTCACTCGTGCCTCGGCAACGATCGCACCCTTTGGTTAGTTTCAACCAACTCTAATTACTTACTTAAACTAACTACCTAAACTGACTTCAACTTAAACAGCACGTCATGTTAACCGTTTATCTCCCCCCCCCTCACCCTCTGCAATTCATCTATGCATTTGCAGATTGCCGCGTTTACTTAAATATTTCCTAATTTAATATGTGCATAACTTATGGAAGTAAATTCAATCTTCTCGTTTTAATATTAAATAAACTGATATAAACAAAAAACAATCATTTCTTAATGTATAAAATAACACATGAACTATAAAATATTATATAACTTATCGCGAAGTTTGAATTTCTCAGGCACACATTACATGAGGTCGTATGTTGTTCCACACCAGATATTTTATAATAGAATAAAAGGTAAATTATTTTTTATAGAGTTGCCATGGAAACACTGAAGAAACCTGAAATTGCCCATTTTTAGAACAAAGTACTGTCACAATACAGCGTCTTTTATAAGTGGTTGGAGGATGTTTATACTATTGCAACATCGCAGTATGATGACATTTCCGTTAACGCGGTTAAACTCTGTATGAGCGAATAATTACGGCCCCAAAACCGTTTTGGTTATATCTTAAACATATTAAAGACAATATTTTTTTCAAGTTAGCATCTAGGTGTTCGATGACATGAAATTTTAAACTTCCGTCTAGCATTGTTGATTGTTTTTACTTTTACATTGTTGACTATTTTCGTTCCGAACTTATTAAAAAATAGGTGGCATAATTATCCTAAACAATTATTATTAAAATTATTTCAATGTCCACTTTGTAGGTTGGAAGGTTGTTCTTATAGTTACCATGAAGACACCGAAGAATCCTGCCACTTTTGGTACTTTAGTTGAACTTATCGGCCTATTTCCACAGTTTTAAAAAAACGTTTTGGTTATAGCTTAAATATACTAAAGATAATAAAAGAGGGCTTCAAACGCAAGTAATTCATATGTTTATAGAAGTCTAAACGAAGGTTTCCAAATGCGTAAACCTTTAAAACAGGGGTTCCAAGATTGTTAACTCTCGAATAAAAACAGATTAAGGAACAAACCTATTTAGTTAGAATTTCTATGATTTCAAGCTTTCCCTCATAAATGTTATTTTATTCAAAATGTTATAAGAACTTAATAATAATATGCAACGCTAAGGTTTCACATTCTTCTCGTTTCAACATTTTGTGTTTATATTAACAATTATTAACCACGTTTCACATTTAATGACAAACAGCTCATATTGCTTCTGAAATTTACAAGTTTTTTAAATATTTGTATCGTTACATGATTACTATAAAAACCTAAGAATTTAAAAAAATATATAAAGCAACTATGTAACTAGAGACTATTCCTCTTCAGACCAGTAAATCAGCAACTACTTCGTCAAAACTAGTTTAAGGCTGTTAGCTAACTAACCATCTCTGCACTACCGAAAAGTTTACCAGCGCTTAGCTAGGCGCTTAACCAGCTACTATTTATGATGTACCCTTTCTATTCAGATGGTAAGTGCGTACGAGCGCTGTTATAGTAATTGTGAAATTAAACATTTCAAATTTACACCGAAATTCATATTCCCATTCAAAAAGTTATAGCAAGTTAAATCTTACACTATCTGTATATAATAAGTTATACTAAATAAAACGATTTAATTGGAATATAAAACCAACAGTCTTACTAATACATAAGAGTAATATGTATGTTGACATATTTAACCGTCGTCTAAAGAACAACTTAACATTATTATTAAAACTGCTTTAATTTAATAGGGAGATAACGTAAACACGATAAATGAAGATGAGTTTTTAAACGGACAAGAAGAAGTGTATAGTGGATTAAGAAGTCAAGATTTACAAGAAGCTAAAGATCAACTTTTAGTTGACACATCTGATATGTTAAAAATACCTTTATTTACTGCGGAAGCGCTATTAAGAAACAACGGTATTTCGATACATTTGTTTTTTTTTAACTATGAAGGTAATGTACTATTTTTTGACAGATTGGTCAAGAGAATTACTACTGGAGAGATGGATGAAAGATGCTGTTGAGTGTTGCCAATTAGCAGGAGTTCAAGCACCAAACTCAGCACTACAACACGGTACTTCATATGAGTCCAGTACCTCATCAGAAGTAAACGAATGTTTTTATAAACCGGAAATCATGGTACAATAAATTTTAAGCTAGTCTATAAGTGTGAACCGCTCAGTTCATTTTGCAGTGTGAAATATGTTTTTGTCTAATATCTGAGTGGGAGCAATCAATATTGATGTCATGTCAACATATATTCTGCAAAAATTGTTGGGAGTGTTACTTAACCATAAAAATACAGGATGGTGATGCACATCATATTATGTGTCCAGCTTATCAGTGCCATATTTTAGTACCAGTAGAAGTGATAGAAAGGTTGGTTAGTCCAGAAATGGCGAGAAGATATCTTCAGTTTGATATTAAGGTAAGCTTCTTTAAAATATCAAATTAGCAGTTTCGTAAAAAGGTACTCTTTCTTAATTTTAAAGTTGCCGATATTCGAATACTAGTTGGGAAAATATTTCCTCGCCTTAGTATTACTACTACTTTTTTATTTCCATTTATCTTGTCTAAATAATGTAAATTGAAAGAGATTTATGAGCAGAAAGTATTTCTGTAGCTTTAAGTCAATTACTTCACCCATTAAAGTAAAAATAATAATTAATCACCCAAATTCACTAATAGTTTGGGGAAGTAAATAATCAATCTCCAAAGAATATTTAGTCAATAAACTTATTTCTCTGAAACAAATTTTAGTAGTGATGTAATAGCAAACATGCAATTAATTTTTATGTTTAAAACGCCTGCATTAATCTACTAAATGTGCGAAAAGACAGGCAGGCACCCTTACACACATACACGTAGATACGCAGACATGCAGACACGCAGACACACAGACACACAGACACACCGACACAGACACACAGACAACCAGACACACAAGACACACAGACACACAGACACACAGGCACACAGGCACCCAGGCACACAGACACAGACCCAGACACACAGACACACAGACACACAGACACACAGACACACAGACACACAGACACACAGACACACAGACACACAGACACACAGACACACAGACACACAGACACACAGACACACAGACACACAGACACACAGACACACAGACACACAGACACACAGACACAGGCACACAGGTACACAGGTACACAGGTACACAGGTACACAGACACACAGACACACACAGACACACAGACACACAGACACACAGACACACAGACACACAGACACACAGACACACAGACACACAGACACACAGACACACAGACACACAGACACACAGACACACAGACACACAGACACGCAGACACGCAGACACCAGACACACAGACACACAGACACACAGACACACAGACACACAGACACACAGACACACAGACACACAGACACACAGACACACAGACACACAGACACACAGACACACAGACACACAGACACACAGACACACAGACACACAGACACACAGACACACAGGCACACAGGTACACAGGTACACAGGTACACAGGTACACAGACACACAGACACACAGACACACAGACACACAGACACACAGACACACAGACACACAGACACACAGACACACAGACACACAGACACAGACACCAGACACAGACACACAAACACACAGACACACGACACACGACACACGGACACACGGACACACGGACACACGGACACACAGACACACGACACACGACACACGACACACAGACACACAGACACACAGTCACACAGACACACAGAAACACAAAGCAGACACACAGACAGCAGACACACAGACACACAGACACACAGACACAGCAAGACACAGCACACAGACAACAGACACACAGACACACAGACACACAGACACACAGACACACAGACACACAGACAACAGACACAGACACACAGACACACACACCAGGCACACAGACACAGACACACAAGACACCAGACACAGACACAGACACACAGACACAGACACACAGACACACAGACACACACAGACACACAGACACACAGACACACAGACACACAGACACACAGACACACAGACACACAGACACACAGGCACACAGACACACAGACACACAGACACACAGACACACAGACACACGACACACGACACACGACACACGGACACACGGACACGTGGACGGACACACAGAGACACAGACACACAGACACACAGACACACAGACACACAGACACACAGACACACAGACACACAGACACACAGACACACAGACACACAGACACACAGACACACAGACACACAGACACACAGACACACAGACACACAGACACACAGACACAGACACACAGCACACAGGCACACAGACAAAAGACAGCAGACACCACAGAACACAGACACATACACGCAGGCACACAGACACAGACACAGACACACCGACACGCAGACACACAGACACGCAGACACAGACACACAGACACACAGACACACAGACACACAGACACACAGACACACAGACACACAGACACACAGACACACAGACACACAGACACGCAGACACACAGACACACAGACACACAGACACACAAACACACGACACAGGACACACGGACACACGGACACACGGACACACAGACACACAGACACACAGACACACAGACACACTGACACACAGACACACAGACACACAGTCACACAGACACACAGAAACACAAACGCACAGACACACACACAGACACACAGACACACAGACACACAGAGACACAGACACAGACACACAGACACACAGGCACACAGACATACAGACACACAGACACACAGACACACAGACACACAGACACACAGACACACAGACAGACAGACACACAGACACACAGACACACATACACACAGGACACAGACACAGACACACAGACACAGACACACAGACACGCAGACGACACAGACACACAGACACAGACACAGACACACAGACACACAGACACACAGACACACGACACACAGACACACAGACACACAGACACACACAGACACACAGACACAGACACACAGACACCAGACACACCGACACACAGACACATGGACACACGGACACACGGACACATGGACACACGGACACACAGACACACAGACACACTGACACACTGACACACAGACACACAGACACACAGTCACACAGACACACAGAAACACAAGGCACAGAACAGACACAGACACACAGACACACAGACACACAGACACACAGACACACAGACACACAGACACACAGACACACAGACACACAGACAGCACACAGACACACAGACACACAGACACACAGACACACAGACACAGCACACAGACACAGACACAGACACAACACACACACCAGACACAGCACACAGACACAGACACACGACACCAGACACGAACACAGACACACAGACACAGGCACACAACAGACACACAGACACCAGACACCAGACACCAGACACACAGACACAGACACAGACACACAACGACCACGCCGACACACGGACACGGACACGGACACGGACACCAGACACAGACACACAGACACACAGACACAGACACACAGACACACAGCACACAGACCACCCACGACACACGACACACACACACGACACACGGACACACGGACACACGACACACAGACACACAGACACACTGACACACAACACACAGACACACAGACACACAGACACACAGACACACAGACACACAGACACAGACACACAAGAAGACACAGACACACAGACACACAGACACACAGACACAGACACAGACACAGCACACAGACAAGACACACAGACACACAGACACACAGACACACAGACAGACAGACACACAGACACACAGACACACAACACGCAGGCACACAGACACAGACACAGACACCGACACGCAGACACACAGACACCACAGACACACAGACACAGACACACAGACACACAGACACACAGACACAGACAGACACAGACACAGACACCAGACACCAGACACAGACACACAGACACAACACACAACACACGACACACGGACACAGACACACGGACAGGACACACGACACAGACACACAGACACAGACACACTGACACAAGACACACAGACACACACACAGACACACAGAAACACAACCACAGACACACACAGACACACAGACACACAGACACACAGACACAGACACAGACACACAGACACACAGGCACACAGACAAGACACACAGACACACAGACACAGACACACAGACACGACACAGACAACAGACACAGACACACAGACATACACACAGGCACACAGACACAGACACACAGACACGCAGACACAGACACAGACACACAGACAGACACAGACACACAACACACAGACACACAGACACACAGACACAGACACACAGACACACAGACACAGAACACAGACACACACACAGACACACAGACACACAGACACACAGACACATGGACACACGCGGACACATGGACACACGGACACAGACACACAGACACAACACTGACACACAGACACACAGACACACAGTCACACAGACACACAGAAACACAAGGCACAGACACACAGACACACAGACACAGACACACAGACACACAGACACACAGACACAGACACACAGACACACAGACACACAGACACACAGCACAGGCACACAGACACACAGACACACAGACACACAGACACAGACACACAGACACAGACAGACACACAGACACAGACACAACACAACACACAGCACACAGACACACACACAGACACGCAGACACCACACGCAGACACACAACACAGGCACACAGACAGACACAGACACACAGACACAGACACAGACACACAGACACACAGACACACAGACACACAACACACAACACACAGGCACCCAGACACCAGACACAGACACGCAGACACAACACGCAGACACGAACACAACACACAGACACACAGACACACAGACACACAGACACACAGACACACAGACACACAGACACACAGACACACAGACACACAGACACACAGACACACAGACACACAGACACACGACACACAGACACACAGACACACAGACACACAGACACAGGACACACAGACACACGGACACAGGACACACAGGACACACAGACACACAGACACACGACACACGACACACCAGACACACAGACACACAGACACACAGACACACAGAACACAACACAGCACAGACACACAGACACACAGACACACAGACACACAGACACACAGACACACAGACACAGACACACAGACACACAGACACACAGACACAGGCACGACACACAGACACACAGACACACAGACACACAGACACAGACACAGACACAGACACACAACACAGACACACAGACACACAGACACACAGACACAGACACAGACACCAGACACACAGACACACAGACACACAGACACAAGACACACAGACACACAGACACACAGACACACAGACACACAGACACACAGACACAGCAGACACACAGACACACAGACACACAGACACACAGACACAGACACACGACACCAGACACAGACACACAGACACACAGACACACAGACACACAGACACAGCACGACACACAGACACACAGCACAGACACACAGAACACACAGACACACAGACACACAGACACACAACACAGACGACACAGACACACAGGCACACAGCACACAGACAAACAGCAGACACCACAGACCACACGAACACAGACACACAGACACACAGACACAGACACACAGACACACAGACACACAAACACACAGACACACAGACACACAGACACACAGAAACACAGACACACAGACACCAGACACACAGACACACAGACACACAGACACACAACACACGACACACGGACACACGGACACACGGACACACGGACACATGGACACACGGACACACAGACACACAGACACACAGACACACTGACTCACAGACACACAGACACACAGTCACACAGACACACAGAAACACAACGCACAGACACACAACACAGACACACAGACACACAGACACACAGACACACAGACAACACACAGACACACAGCACACAGACACACAGACACACAGACACACAGACACAGACACACAGCACACAGACACACAGACAACAGACACAGACACCAGACACACACACACAGCACACAGACACAACACAGACACCAGACACAGACACAGACACACAGACACCAGACACACAGACACACAGACACACAGACACAGACACACAGACACACAGACACACAGACACACAGACACAGACACACAGACACACAGACACACAGACACAGACACACAGACACACAGACACGACACAGACACCAGACACAGGACACACGAGACACACGACACAGACACACGACACACAGACACACAGACACACGACACACAGACACACAGACACACAGACACACAGCACACAGACACACAGAAACACAGACACGACACACGACACACAGACACACAGACACACAGACACAGACACAAGACACACAGACACACAGACACACAGACACACAGACACACAGCACACAGACACACACAGACACACAGCACACAGACACACAGACACACAGACACACAGACACACAGACACCAGACACAGACACACAGACACACAGCACACAGACACACAGACACAACACACGACACACGGACACAGACACACGACACGAACACGACACACGACACAGACACAGACACACAGACACAGACACAGACACAAGAACACACCACAGACACACAAAACACAACAACACAAGACCAGACACAGACACCAGACACAGACACCAGACACCAGACACCAGACACACAAAACACAACAGACAACAGACACACAGACACACAACACACAGCACACAGACACACAGACGACAGACACCAGCACACAGCACACAGACAAAAACAGCAGACACCAACACCAACACGCAGACAGCAGACACCAGACACACAGACACAACACAGACACACGACACACAGACACACGACACACGACACAAGACACACAACACACAGACACTACAAGACAACAGACACACAGCACACAGACACACAGACACACACGCAGACACCAGACACACAGACACACAGACACACAACACACAAACACACGACACACGACACACGACACACGACACAGACACACGACACACAGACACAGACACACAGACACACGACACACAGACACACAGACACCACACACAGACACACAGAAACACAACCAGCACACAGACACAGACAAGACACAACACACAACACACAGACACACACACACAGACACCAACACCAGACACCAGACACAGACACGACACCAGACACCACACGACACAGACACAACACACAAACACAGACACAGACACACAGACACACAGACACACAGACGCACAGACACACAGACACACAGGCACACAGACATAAAGACAGGCAGACACCCATACACGCATACACGCAGACATGCAGACACGCAGACACACAGACACAGATACACAGACACACAGACACACAGACACACAGACACACAGACACACAAACACACAGACACACAGACACACAGACACACAGACACACAGACACGCAGACACGCAGACACGCAGACACACAGACACACAGACACACAAACACACCGACACACGGACACACGGACACACGGACACACGGACACATGGACACACGGACACACAGACACACAGACACACAGACACACTGACACACAGACACACAGACACACAGTCACACAGACACACAGAAACAAACGCACAGACACACACACAGACACACAGACACACAGACACACAGACACACAGACACACAGACACACAGACACACAGACACACAGACAGACAGACACACAGACACACAGACACACATACACACAGGCACACAGACACAGACACACAGACACGCAGACACACAGACACGCAGACACACAGACACACAGACACACAGACACACAGACACACAGACACACAGACACACAGACACACAGACACATACACACAGACACACAGACACACAGACACATAGACACACAGACACACAGACACACAGACACACAGACACACAGACACACAGACACACAGACACAGACACACAGACACACAGACACACAGACACACAGACACACAGACACATGGACACACGGACACACGGACACATGGACACACGGACACACAGACACACAGACACACTGACACACTGACACACAGACACACAGACACACAGTCACACAGACACACAGAAACACAAACGCACAGACACACAGACACACAGACACACAGACACACAGACACACAGACACACAGACACACAGACACACAGACACACAGACACACAGACACACAGACACACAGGCACACAGGCACACAGACACACAGACACACAGACACACAGACACACAGACACATAGACACACAGACACACAGACACACAGACACACATACACACAGACACATAGGCACACAGACACACAGACACGCAGACGCGCAGACATACAAACACACAGACACAGACACGCAGACACGCAGAGACGCAGACACACAGACACTCAGACACACAGACACACAGACACACAAATTGTCAGTGTCAGACTTGAAATTAATACAGCCTGAAGATGAATTAATATACATTTCTAAGAGTAATCTTCCTTCATAACCATTGGAGAAATCCAAAAGTTTAATATTATTAAAATCAATTTTGTGGCCTAAACAACTTGAACGTACACTTAAAGTACGATTTCAATTTGATTTGCAATCACTTTCCAATGATTATAAAGAAATATTACTGATAGAACTGATTTAGTTCATTTTCAGACTATAAATTCAAGTCTGGTACTAATAGATTAAACAGAAGTTATGCTAATCTATTAAAATTCCTTTGTTTGTTTTGAATTTTACATTTTATAACTAATTTTTTGTTCTGACGAAGTTTTTAAACAGTAAACGAATTGTCGACAAAAAAACTGAAATAGTTCATTAATGCTGCTTAGCCTAAATAAGTATCAATAATATATACAGGGTAAGTCAGAAAGAATGGGTCAATAATAAGCTGGAGATATTAAATATTATGTTTGAGGTTATTATCCCTTATACTAATGTCGCAGGGTGTTGAAGGTTTAAATTTTAGTCTGAAATTTCTCAATTATTGAGAAGGTTTTGATAGCATGAATCTGAAAATTGGTAGAGTTGGGTTTTGTGGTGTGAGAATTACCAATTTGTAGCTTATTTTGACATTGCTTCTAGAGATCGGTAGTTTCACGATATTATTTAGGTGAACCAAAACATATTTTTTTTTATCTGTTGAGCTATGCTTAGAAAAAGATACTAGATACTCCAGCTTATTGTCGATAAAATGAACAGTTTTCGAGAAAAATAATAATAAACGAATTCTTACTTTATTTTTAATAAAAAGGATAACGTGCGATACGAAAGTCATTCAAACAACAGGAAATTTACATTTTCAGTTGTTTAATACGAAAAAATACAAAATTTTAAGAAAAAAAAATTTAACCCAGTGTTTTTCTTTTGGAAATTTTATAAAAAACATTGTTAATAAATTACAGCAAATCTGAACAAAATGATGTGAATGAAAATTAAACATAAATTGTTTAAAAATGGTTCCTAGGTTTAGTGTGTTAAGGGCCAAAAAATAAAACTGCAAGTTGTATTTTAGAATTTGCAACTTTGCAAATTAAAAATAGCAAATTGGAAAACTACAACTCAAAGTTAAAAATTTGATCCTAAACCCACTGCAGCTTGCAACCTCTGGTTGCTTACATTTTTTTGTTATGAACCATATTGCCATGAACAATTTTTTTTAATGTAATCGTCTTTCACGGTGTTCTATTTTGTACGTCTGATTTTTGCCAAATCGCGTCTTTTTAAGCGGATGAAAGCTAACGCTCCGCAATTCATTTATTTTTTTTATGTTTTCCAAGATTCTTTTAGGTTTCAAATCAAATAACAGCGTGATTCATCACGTTTTACCGGCGCTCTCTGAGCTCATTCTATAGGTCAAAAGAAAGAAAAAACTTCATATATACACATGTCCGGTAACGCTTTGTAAGCAAGCTACGGCTAGCGAAAGATTTCGCCCGGATTTCAGTTTCTCTGGATAAATGAACATTTGCTGAAATTGTGAGAACGTAAATTAAGTGACGAATCCAATTGTTAATTATAGTTTTTGAGCTGCAAAATCGAATAAAGCAGGTCCCAGGACTGTATCCCTCTTAGTTTTTATGATATGTATATGTACTGCCTATTTAACAAAGTTATTGTACGTGAAACGTAAAAATATGTGTTTTTCGACCCCTATTTTTGACGTTTTACACGGCAATATTTTATTTCTAGTTCATAACACATTAATTTTTTATTTATATATGTAATATCTTCATATAGGATTTTTTTGGAGCAAACGGTGTTTTAGATTCCAAATTTCTTCAAGCTCTAAAAAATCAAAAAACCTTTCATGGTTATATATACCGGGTGTCCCTATCATGTGGATCATTCCTATAACTTTTTTGTTTTTAAAGATAAATAATTGAAATTCGCCACGTGCATACGCGACATAAATATGCATTCTTTGGCAAATTCAATTGTTTTCTATCACTTCCGGTAGATAACAATCAAATTAGTATGTGTGAATCCTTGCGATAATGTAGGCGCACATTCCATTAATATAAGTAATTTGATTGTAATTTCATTATATTTAGAATTTACATCAGTTCTACATACATAAAGACAAAATTTACATCGATTGGGGCTTGAATCTCGATACCGCAGTTGGTTAGCGCCGTACTCTAACAAAGTACAGGTCGCAGGTAATTCTCGTACAATTGGCACTTTGTTAATTGATCGGAAAAATACCAATCGAATCTTCAATTAATTTTTCTTAACGGAACCTACAATCACACATAAACACCGATATTAGCGACTTCAATTTGGCCATTAGCCATACACGGCAAAAAATTAGGAGAGCACTAAAGTAAACACCATACCTCTTCAATGGAAAGAAAAATGATACTACTAAACGACGAACAACACAAACGTTTCCCGGCGATGGTTGAATCCTACAAGTAGTAAAAAAGGTTAACTCTCTCGCGATATCTTCAGGCAACACCGGTTCGAATATAGGTAAAATTTGCTCGCCCGATAGTAACATCACTCGGCTAACTTCCGACCTGTCCTCTTCACAGCCTAACTCTAACTAACTAATCGAAACACAAAAACTCTACCCCATTCAAATCACGTCATCTTGTAACCATCACACTAAAAAGTCTTCCATACTAAAACTGCACAATGGGAATTTCTCAGGAAAAAATAATCCTGATACCTAGAATCAGGAAATAAACAGCCTATTTTTCAATAAGGAACCCTATTACTCAAATAAACCCTCCTCATTAACAACCTTATCCAAAGCGAACTGGTTAACATAGTACCGAGAATTACTCAACGCGCGGAAGATACGATATCAGCACGATAAGAAACATAAATTCAACGGAGAAAATACGTATATTAAATTTGGTAAAAATTCTTAATGATAATTAATTTCAATCTCAAAATGAAACTATTTCTCTTCCACGTAACAAACAAAACTCAAATGTAAGTTACAATTTACGTAAAACTACATTTACCGAAATTCTACATTACGATATCCAAGTACATGAATATTTGCAAACAAGAAAAATATTATACGTCAATTTCACCTCCACGTGACACCGATCCATCCTTATCTAAACAGTATTAAATCGGGGACTCACTCTTATCCACCATTGTGGTCCTTACCCTTCATTATTCAGTTTTTGTAAATAAACGGATGATTGGGCACGAAATTTGATTTAATTTACATTTAGATTGTACGAAAATACATAAACAAGCTCATCCGATCTTTTAGTGAAAGTGTTTAAAACTGATGATGGTGGTTTGGAAACATTTGCTTCTTCATTATGTTGGAAAATATTTTTAGTCATATTCTTTTGATAATGAGGTCGATAAAAGAGAATAAGTTTAGCAATTCTTTGCAGCAACTTGCTTATTGCACATTTTTCAATTGGGCGAGTGATTTATCATCTTCATACCAAAGAAAAAACGTAAGTGCTTTGTGTCTGCTCCTCGTAGGTTGATGTACCTTCTACATAGCTTGACTAGAAATATTGAATCTAAGCTTTGAGTGTCCTACAACGCTAATTACATTATTACTACGACTCTCAGAATAAGTCCTACCTGGAATACATTCTGCTTTAGATTTCTTCGGCTTATAGCCGTCGCCATACTCTTTTCAGAAAAGGTGTGGGTTTACCATTAAATTTACTGCCAGCGTTCAGGTTCCTAAGTAACATCACCAACACAAACGGACGATAAAATAGTTTTGTTAGATGTTTTGTGAAATTATTCAAACATAACGTCCTCATTTGTGCAGTTTTTATATGCTACGTTTATATGAACCTAACAGTTTTCCTCGTAACCACATTAACGGGATAAGGTTTTCTGATTTTTAATTTAATTTTTTTAAAATAGCCTTACAGGTTAACCAAGCAAAAGGATTGAGAAAAGAAGCTGGTATATCACACGACTAGTTTTTCCCTCGGGTTAATTTTGCCTTAATATGGGTAAAAAAACCCATTGTAACGTAAAAAACCACTGCTCACAAAGGTTTCTTCAGGACATAAGCTATCCAACACAAAAACATACAGGGCAAAAGGTCTTTCTGAGAAAAAGCGCAAAAATAGTGCATTTTTTTTTAATTCCTGGAAAAATGCTCTGACAATGATATCGGGTGCATATTAGGCATAATTTTCAATATTTAGCTTGAAACAGCCCACTTTAACATTTATATGCAAAAAAATACATTAATCAAAAATCAAATTCATCGCACTATCTGGGACACAGGTTATTTGCATTTATGAAATACACTTTCACCAACGTGTCTTGCAATACTCGGAAATAATTTCCTCTTATGCTTGAGCTAATAGTTTATAACTAAATAACGCACGGCAGTTTTGAATTGTTCCAGGCGTTTGTCGAAAGTAACAGGAGCATTAAATGGTGTCCAGTAGCTGGATGCGGAAGAGCAGTCCGTCTTCCAGAAACAGAGCAACATGAAACTAAAAACCCCAACAAACCAGTTCCTGCAACTTCCCATGCTGTTGACTGTGGAAATGGTCACTTCTTTTGTTGGGAATGTTTAGGTATGAGAGCTTCAAGTTAAAATTATTGCTAATTAAAGGTAGTCATTGGTAAATTATATTTCTTTCGCGTTCGAGAATGAACGTGTCATCAAATAATTGTTTAAGCAGTATGCAAAATGAACTGGTGACAGCACCAGATTAGAAATTATTTTTCCTATTAAACTATTTTCACAGAAACTTACTTTCTGGATGATGTTCGTATAGTGATATTGAGGGGGTGTATGGTAATACAGTTAAACGAACAAATATTTTACTTTCTATTATTATAAGATTTTGTTATGAACGAATAAGTTCAAAGGTAAATATGTAATTAAAAATAATAATCCTTGCGATATTGCAGGCTCACATTCCATTAATATAAGTAATTTGATTGTAATCTCATTATATTTAGAATTTACATCAGTTCTACATACATAAAGACAAAATTTACATCGATTGGGGCTTGAACCTTGGTGACGCAGTTGGTAGCGCGGTACTCTAGCAAAGTACAGGTCGTAGGTTCAAATCCTAGTCGAGGTAAACTTTTTATTTATGTATTTAATAAAATTAATAATAATTTTTAATTTTACTTTCTACTTTAAAAAAATAGTAACGTCATTTTTTTTATAAAGTAGCATATGTTTTAAACAATTAGGCGAGGCTCATGCACCTTGTGGATGTAAACAGTGGCAAGAATGGCAACTAAAATTGCTGAAATAAAACCGGAAGAATTAAGGGCCTCCTGCACTGAAAGTGAAGATGCCGCAAATTGCCTTTGGTTAGTCACAAATTCAAAGCCTTGTCCAAATTGCAAAAGTCCTATCCAAAAAAATGAAGGATGTAATCACATGAAATGTTCAAAGGTAATAACATTAGTAACGTTTTATGTCTATTTAAACTCTTCTATTTATAGTGCAAGTTTGATTTTTGTTGGGTGTGTCAAGAATCGTGGAAAAAACACAGCTCGGCAACTGGTGGGTATTTCCGGTGTAATCGATTTGAAGCTGTTCACAAGGCAGATGAAAAGCAAGGAAGTCTGATTTCCGAAGCGGTTGATCGAAATAATCAAATGCAGGAAATGTCTCGTTTTTTACATTACTACACTCGATTTCGTAACCATGAAAATAGTCAAAAACTAGAAGAACCACTTTTAACGGGAGCAAGGCAAAAGATGGAACTTTTAGCGAGCAGTTTAGGATTAAAATGCACTGAAGGTACATTTATATACAGTGTGTGAAAAAGAATCGATCACTTCAAATTTTTTTTTAATTGTGTATATTTACGAAATGCGTTAAGATTCGCGAATTGTAATAAAAAAATAGTTTAGTTAAACATTTTTCTGCCAACCTATTACATTAAAATAAAACTTTAGTGTAAAATAAAGTAAAAGTATGTTTCGTCGTTTAAACGATTTCTTTAGTGGCTAAAATAGTACAGTTCGTTAAATACGTATTAATTAACTAAATAAAAATATCTCGTTAGTAATATACAGGGTCTGTTACGACGAGCCGAGTCGATATGTATATGGAAAACTACTCGATATAGGTTTTTGAAAATTTGTATACAGGGGTTATTAGAAAACCTAGTTTAACAGAAATATTTTCAGTTTTATGCAGCTTCCGGTTATACCGGTAGTAGATCCTAACTTTGCTATTTTAAATGGAATGTAGCCATTTTTATTATATTGTTAAAATCTAGGTTAAAATTAAATGTTAGTTTGTAGAAGGCATCGTATGTCTAAAATGCAGCGTTTTTGAGTTATTTTGCTTTTAGGTACAAGCGAGCTAGACCAAATATGTTTTAATACTTGCACACGTAGAACTCACAGCTTACATAATCTTTCAAAATAAATACAAAAATTATACAGAGTGTTCGAAAAATGGCGTTAAATTTTGCAATTTCAAAAATTCAAAAAGTTAATTTTTTTAAATACCAACCCTATTTTTTACTGCATTAATGGATTCTACACTAAAAAATCAGGAGACTTCGTTAATATGTCCTTATTCCTAAAATTTCTAGTTTTTGTGCAGTGTTGAAAATATCGACATTATTGGTAATTATACTAAAAATTAATTCTTGGTTGGCTTTATTTGAAAGGAATGGTTTTCGAACTCTTTCCTGGTAACTCTGTTGTGAGTGGCGTGCCATACACTATATTTTTTATACGACCCCATACAAAAAATCTAATGGGGTTAGGTCGGGCGATCGAGGAGGCTATCTATTTATGAGGACCGTTCTTTGCTATCAAACGATCCTCACAGAAGTTTTCCAAAAAAATATTTGCAAACGTACTATTATGAAATGGAATTTCGTCATGTTGGTTCCAATTCAAATTTAGCGATCGTAAATAATCATTTCAAATTTAAACGTACATTTCGCCTAAAATAATCAAAATTATAATGCAAAAATTGATTTACAATCGCTAATCAGTTTACCATTCAAATTTTCATTATAAAGATGTACTATTAGCACACCATCATTATTCATTGTGGCAAAAACGTTACAACTACACTGACGTATTGTCTTCCACGAATTAGATGTGGATTAAAATCACTCCAACAATGAGAGTTACGTCGGTTAAATACCATTTTTGTGAAATTTTGCTTCATCAATCAATTATTTTATTTAAAAAATTTTTTGAGTTTGAACCAACATAAATTCACAAAAATTTATTCCTTGTACACTGTCACCTGGCCTTAAATTTTGAGTTAATTTGTATGAAAATTTAAACATATTCCCATCTTTTTCGGCACCAGCTAATGAATTTTCAGGATGTGCTCTAAAAAAATGCAAAAACAATGATTTCAATAGCTTCATTGTCAACTACGGGTTTATTTTTTTTCGGTTTTTCCACAAATTGATCGAAAATTTTACTGTTGTAAATAAGTCGTATCAGGGTGTCCTGAGTTGGACTTGACCGGCTCGGATATCGCGCACAAAATGTTTAGCAAGTTCTTCTAATAACTTTTGCATATTCTCCGTATATTAACTAATAACTTCAAATAATCTTCATTATTAAAACCTAAACTAGACATAATTACGAGTAACAATTTTTATTGTGGGAAATGTCAAATAATTTATTTGTTGACACGATATCATATGTTTATTATTGATTCCTTTCAAGTAACACCAACCAAAAATTAATTTTTAGTTTAATTACCAAAAATGTCGATTTTTTTACAGGATGTACCGGGTGGCCAGATAAGAATGCAAAGTGATACTTCTCGGAAACTACTAGTCGTAGAGGGTTTGGGTAAAAAATTTTATTACTAAAGTGCCAAAACAAAGACCGCGGAAAATATTTTCAAACTTGGAAGATGGCCGCCAGGGGGCGTAACCGCCATCCTAAACTTTTAAAGTGATTTTTTACTGAAATCCACCTAGTAAATGTACCAAAAAATTATATGCTTTTTAAACCTCAGCTTTATTCGAGTAATTTTTGTTTGACGTATTTATTAAAATAAAGTGGCGGGAGGTGATTCAGTGATTTTTTAAATAAACAGCTAACTCCTAAACGACTGAACTGATTTTAATAAACTTAGTCTCGTTATAAAGAGCATTTATTGCTCTATTAAATCCATCTTATCTGTAATATGTCTAAGTTTTAGTGATGCCGCTAGAGCGCGTTTTTTGATATAATATCAGAAAATTGCAAAATTCTCTAAAAAATTAAATGCAACAATATGACTTTTTTTCATAAAAATGAGATGAAATCATCCCTAAATAGGTTAGTGGTTAGTGAAAACTATATCTCGATATCTTATTCCTACCCTAAAATAAGAAAGAAAATTTAATTACTACAAAATTTGAAAAAGTCGATATTACTCCAGTATTTATTCTTATTTATTTGTCTTTTTTCAAGATTCAATGAAAAATTTCATCATTTTATAATTTTTAAATAATAAAAGTTTTCATAATTTCAAAAATTAAATGTAATAATATGAAATTATTTATTTTTGAAAGGGATTATTCCAAATTTGCGGAATTATTTTTATTAATTTTATTTATGACCCTAAAAAGGACCGATTGTGCAATAATGCCTACTTAAATGCTCGAATTGTCTCCCATCGATCTCGATGCATTGTTGGAGCCGCTCATGTGTGGACATTACAGCAGCTTCAACTTCTACTCTTGACAGGCTACGAATGGCCTCTCTAATTCGTAGTTTTATTTCGTCACTCGTTGTTGGTGGAGTTTCGTAAACAATATCTTTTAACCGACCCCATAGATAAAAGTCCAAACAGGTTAAGTCTGGGGATCGGGGTGGCCAAGGAAATAGACTTCCTCGTCCCATCCACCTCTGGTGATATATTAAATTTAAGTGTTCTCGCACATTTATTGAAAAATGTGCTGGGCAACCATCTAGTTGTAAAAACATATTTTGCCGTAATTGCAAGGGTACATCTTCTAATAAAATAGGCAATTGGTTTACCAGACGATCAAGAAAGACGGCACCATTTAGTGGTTCATCAAAGAAATAGGGACCTATAATAGTTCCGTCCAGGATGCCACAGCACACATTAACACTCCAACGACCTTGATGTTGGACCTCGTGCTACCAGTGAGGATTGTTGTCAGACCAATAATGGATATTATGCAAATTAACGTTTCCATCACTTTTAAAAGTGGTCTCATCCATCCAAATATAAAAATCCTCTATTTTCCTTGAACATGCCCAACATCCAATGACAATACTCTATCCGTCAGTCAAAGTCTTCATCATGTAAGGCTTGATGTAGAACCATATGTAAAGTAGTATTTTTAGTGACAAAGAACTTACCTATGATCCTTTAAAATGTTTTGAATAGTAGTTCCTGACATATCAACGCGAGAGACATTGCTCTCTTACTAACGTGGGGATTCACTGACACGTATGCTAAGACATTAACAATATTGTCTTCCATTCTTCTAGCCGAATCTCGACGCAACTTTGGTCGAAAGCTTCCAGTATTATGCAAATTTTGCAATAAACGCAGAAAAATTCTCGCATCGCGTAGACGCCGATCTGGACATCGAGCTGAGTATACTCTCTTAGCCAATGCCGCATTTTGAAAACATTCAAAATATACCCAAATCATATCAACAGCTGCATCATTTGTAAAAGACATTATAGGTAGTTTTAAGGACTTACTTGTACAACAAACAAATTACACTGTCTGTCAAATTTTAACATTTGTTTGCAAATTGATTTTAGGTATCTCTTTTTTCTCAATGGCCTACTCCTAATATTCTGCCTGTTCTGCACTTGCATATTCTATGCATTGATTATTATGCCCCTACATTTTTTTTAATTTTTAAAATTATGAAAACTTTTATTATTTATAAATTATAAAATGATGAAATTTTTCATTGAATCTTGAAAAAAGACAAATAACTAAGTATAAATCCCGGTGTAATGTCGACCTTTTAAAATTTTATAATAACTAAATTTTTTTTCTTCGATATTTTAGGGTAGGAATAAAATGTCGAGATCACAAACCTATTTAGAGATGATTTCATGTCATTTTTGTGAAAAAAAAGTCATATTGTTGTATTTAATTTTTTAGAGAATTTTGCAATTTTCTGATATTATATCAAAAAACGCGCTTTAGCGGCATCACTAAAAGTTAGACATATTACAGATAAGATGGATTTGATGGAACAATAAATGCTCTTTCCAACTAAACCAAGTTTATTAAAATCAGTTCAGTCGTTTAGGAGTTACAGCTGTTTATTTAAATAATCACTGAATCACCCCCCATCACTTTATTTTAATAGATACGCCAAGCAAAAATTACTCGAATAAAGCTGAGCTGAGTTTAGGATGGCGGTTACGCCCCCTGGCGGTCATCTTATAAATTCGAAAATATTTTATACGGTCTTTTTTTAGCCACTTTAGTAATAACATTTTTTACCACAACTCTCTACGACGAATAGTTTCCAAGAAACAGTACTTTGCATTCTTATCTGGCCACCCGATCAAAAACGATAAATTTTAGGTAGAGGGGAATATTTACAGAGTCTCCTTATTTTTTAGCGTAGAATCCATTAATGCAGTAAAAAAATACGGTTGCTGTTTAAATAAATTGACTTTTTGAATTTTTTAAATTGCAAAATTTGACGCCATTTTTCGAACACCCTGTATAATTATTTTTGTAAGACTCAGTAAACGTGCGCAAGTATTAAAAAATAGTAGACCTAGAACGCTTATACCTTGAGACATATTTTTTGTGAACAGGCCCATCTGCCAAAAATTTTGACAAAAATAAAATAACTCAAAACGGTCAATTTTAGACGTATGATACTTTTTACAAACTAACATTTAAATTTAACGTAGGTTTTAAGAATGTAATAAAAATGGGTACATTCTATTTAAAATAACAGAGATAGGATCTACTTCCGGTATGTAACGGAAGCAGTATAAAACTGAAAATATTTTGGTTAAACTAGATTTTTTAAATAACTGTATGCAAATTTTCAAAAAAATATTTTGAGTAGACCTTGTATGTTTAAAATGAAATCGAATGTATGAAAGCACGAGGAGTTTACCACTCCCATCCACTTATATATTATCGGAAGAAATATGAAATTGTATGTAAAGTTTATCACGAGATGAAGTTTTCAGTAGTGTTTTACTATCGAAAGTCTACAATTGAGAGTCTATGATTTGGTTACCTTTAATTAATGGCCAGAAAGCGGAAGGCGGCGACATCAAGGAAAACAGTTGGGTTTTTTCGAGTAATATCTGGAATGGTTCATGCTTTTTGCTCATACTGTACAGAATCTCCCAAAGTTTTTGTTTCTTTTCTCTCTTATAACCAAACTATAAGAACAAAATGTTTATAAAAGAAACTTGTGTATCGAGGAGCGCTATAATTTGAAATTATTTAAAATTGTATAGGGCGAGTCAAAAATACGTAAATATTTTTTTATACATTATGTGATATCTGAATTTGCCACATAAAAATGCTCAAAATTTATACAACACAAAAATGATGAACTTTGAATAAGCGTGGATTAACTCTTTGTAATAGTAGAGACAGTTTTATATTTTAATTCAGTTTAGTTTTAAGTGAGCACGTTATTTTAACATTCCTTTATATTTTTAGGTGATCCTTATTTGCGGATACATTTTTTCTCACTATTTTGTTTTTAATAGAACACCCTCTTAATGTTCTAGTTTGGTGAGAATATTCAAAGGTTTTCTTCGGTACTATGCTTTTGCCATTGATGGTCAATAGCTTTTAAATATTTTACTTAATATGTATTGTTTGGGTTATTACACTTTCTAAGTTACGGGATAAAATGGCAGTAGAATCTGATGTAAAAGATAAGGGAAGGGGCGCCGGTAGTTCAGTGATTGTGATGGGCGTGGGCGTGATATTAATTTGCATGGAGAAAACTAAATTTGACAAATTTTCAAGATGGAAATATTAGTGTACAATAATTAAAAAAAGGAACAATATGAAAATAAAAAAAAACGGTTGAATACGCTTCGGTAAAATTATATTAAGCGCTTCTACCGTACGAAATAACAGAAAGCGTGTTTATCGACTTAATCAAATACAGAAATACAAAAATAAACAGAAAAGTAATTGCTTTGATTCGCATAAATTTTCTCCCTTGCTCACAGCAATTGGATGACATTTTCATATAATGTTCAATATCTTTCTACGGGCACGGCAAGATTCGACAACTTTCAATTTCAACTAACTGATTCCTTTAACTTATATTCGCAAATTTAATAGCGAAAATATTTAAATCAAGAACAAGTGATTTAATAACTGCTTCACCAGAGTTTACCTATACAAACATTAATTTATTTACTATACGTTCTTCGCCTTTCATATACACAAAATTTATTGTGGCAATATATTTACAGCAACCTTTTGTCTATCTGAACAAGCTGTGAGTCCATTGTGATACAAGGGAAACCTCGATTCAAAACGAATTTACCCAAACAACAGAATAGCATAATCCGATTAAGCGTGAAAACAAATCGACGAACATCAACACAACACAAAATTCCCCGGGACGCATGAACTCTTTTTATAATTCACACAAGGTGAACGGCCAGATTCCCTCAAGATAGCTTCAAATAACACGATGGCTAATAGGAAAACTTTTTGCGTACGGTACTACATTATAAACTCTTGACTACCTCTCTCAACTGCTCGTTCCACACTAACTAATCGAAACCAAAAATAAAGTCCCTCTTCCTCGCGAAAATCTTAACGTTCTACCATTCTGCGAATGTTAAATGGGCAATTTCTTCAGAAAAAGTCATTTTACGCCCATATGTGATACAAAAACCCTTCGATCGCTAGAACTGAAAATGCGACATCCAGTTTCTACATAATAAGCCCTATTACTTAAATAAACCCTCTATACGCTCTCCATTAATAATTTTATCCAAAATGGATTGGTCAATTATAAGATAACAAAAACCACTCAACGCGCTGCAGATTTACGACCAAAGTGCGATAAGAAAAATAAATTTCAACGGCGAAAATACGTATACTAACATTTCATGAAACTCTTTATAATAACCAATGTAATCCTCATGAAGGAAACTATTTCCTTTCAACGAAATAAAAAAAACAGAAATTTAAAATACAATTTACGATATCCAAATACATGAATCAACAAGTAAAAAAAATTCCAATTTCACCCACAGGTAACATGTTAAATGATCATTTGTGATGATTTTTATAAAAACACTCGAAGTTTCTTTTATTTCAAAATTTGATATTTTTATACTGACAAGAATCTGTAGAATTTAGGCTCACCTGTAACAATATTTTGTTGCCAATACTTAAAAGAGAGATTAGTCTTGTTTTACACACAATAGCTAATAAGAAGTGAAACTATAATGCTTGATTAACAAATTATATATATATATATATATATATATATATATATATATATATATATATATATATATATATATTATATATATATTATATATATATATATATATATATATATATATATATATATATAAATATATATAATAATATAATAAACCTAAACAACAACGTAAGACATTTCGTCATAATGTTAAATTAGTGCAAATTTTCCAAGTATTACTCTCATAAACACTGCAAAATCTCTTCCTTGCTTATACAAACTTTTAGTTGTAAGTAGATCGTCTAAAATTGTGATATAATAATGAGAAATTCTATAGCTCTTCAAAAATGTAAAGGCGGTCTGCTGTAAATTAAGTAAGACAAGTGTAAACTTTTATTTCAATATTAATTACGTCTTACCGTAATCAAAGTTCGTTGTAATAATAAAACTTTTTTGTAACATAATAGTTTGCAAAGTTCAGTTTTTTATTCTTCCTTACTCACATTACACAATTATTCTGATACTATATTAAATATTGCAAAAACGTCAAGTCTGCTTTGAAATATTCTAACCATAATATCAAATTATCTATCAATTTTTCGACAAAATAGTGGGCCAACATTATTCTTATACTAGGGGCATTTATTTATTTATTCATTTATTCATTAGAATAAATTCACATACATCACTAATAAAGAAACAATGCTTAAATTAAATATAAACACGTTAGTACTAGAAAAAGACTTCGAAACTTAACACAAATAATTCTTCTGTTTACTTCGTTTCTTGTTTCGGGGCTGAAATCTTGGGAGTATGCCACGATAGAAAGAGAAATAACCAATTCGACGTACATGGTTTTTGGAAGTGGCGTCACTTTTGGACCTCCACCTGATTGCTCTAATCGCACTTAACCTGAAACTTGGATGTTTTTCCAAATAAATGTCCAGTCTCTTGTAGGACTCTTTTATAACAACTTGAGTTTCCTGTATTAACCCAAAAAAACGAAATCGAAGCAGTTACAACCTGTGATGTGTCTGGCGTAACTAAATTCAAAGAATGAGCATAACACCACGTATGAATGCGGTTTGAGACTTGCTCTTGAAGCCTGACTGAAACGTCTTTGTATTAACCGCTCATGTTTGTAGCTACATCAAACTAATTACTGATAACAAGTCCTGCACCACTTAACATTTCAGTTAACGCATTTAACAAATTTTCTCCTGTTGACGACTGACGCACTTTAAGCCGGTAATTCTCTCTTTAACTTCTGTTTCCAAAACATTTCTTAGTACAATCACGCACTGATCGAAACCAGAGATATCTGTAGTTGTATCCTTGAGACAGAGTATTATTTAGCTTCCTTAACTTCATAAGTAATGTATGACGTCATCAAACTTGACAGTGGTTTTGCTTAAAAATGTTACTTTACTTCCTCTTCCTCATGCTTTAGAAGTCGGATCTGCAGATTTCAATGCTTGTCCAAGTTGCACTCTCTACTGTTGCTCTGTAAGCAAGACCTTGTTTCCCTATTGGTTTTACAACATCAATAACAGCAGACACCATCTGCCTCGGATCAAATACTTCTTTTTTTCTTTTTGCAAGCTGTTTCTCTAAAATTTTCTTTTCAATGGTCGATCCGTTATCGTAAGCAATTTTCGCCTTAACTGAATCTCTGTGGGCTAGTGAAATTTCATGTTCTTGTACAGTTTATGTTAAATGTATGTAAAGATCAAATCCCTGACAGAAAACCAAGCTAACACTGCAAAACAATTTTTTGTTACTAGTGTTGTATGTAAGCCAATGGCGTTTGAATTGTTCACCATCAGGATGAAATTGGAAGAAAGACATAATGTCAGAGCCTATCTGACTTGACTTTTTAAAGTACTTATCATTTTCATTGCCCACATTTAACACTTCATTGTCTTGACAAAGAGAATCATTTTTAGTATAGTTTTGAGGCGTTTGATTAACTAATGTATGTACGTGATATTCAAAACCAATGTTATTAGTATCGTCTGTTGCTGCGCTTGTCTGTACTGCTTCGGACGCCGACGAATCTAATTGAAGACCTTCTGCTCTTCCGCCTCAATCTTTTCCGCGCACGAGCGGAATTCGACAGGTTTCCAAGACGCCGCATCAGCAGCATGTTGGTTCGAACTAGAATTTGGTTGTTGAATATAAATACTTGTTATCTTGGGTAAGTCTTGAGCGACCTTTTCCCTCTGTCTAGCGTCTTTTTCTTTTCTATATTCGTTTCCTTCGGCGTTTTTTGTTCGGTCCATCCACTTCCAGTGCGCCCTAAGAAATGTCTTTTAACGTTTTGACTCGCACTCGCTCTGATAAATGCTTTGATAATTGGTTTCATGCCCAAAACAATTTTCTTCAATGATTCAAACTATTATTTAAGCGTAAAAGAACCCCAGAAATCCGAGCCAGTTTGTTTCTGTATTTTTATTTTTAATCTACGAAAATTTATTTGCGAACGATGAACTTTGTTAACCTTGACATTTGTTTAAATTTGAACTACGTGTATCGGAATCAACATTACATGATTTCCTTATAAATATTTACACACTACTTTGTTTAAAGGGTGTATATGTACTCCTTTCAACAAACGAAGAAGGGCTGGATTCCGATAAACCAAAATAAACATATAATGGGAAAGGGATTGAGGGCTATGCTGTTATTAAAATGTTAGACTTTTTTTCTTAAATTATAAAAAAAAACGTGGGCCTACAGGTTTAACAAACATTTATTTTTATGTTTTATCTCTAAATTCTATTATTCTAGGAAAACTATTTGAATTTTATTTGTTTTTTTTAAGTTCGACAACTAAACATTTTAAACGAATAACATTGAAAAGATAAAATAAATGAAAAATGAAGCGGTACGTTTGTTGTTTGAATCACGAACGCCCTTAAAGACGTTTTAGATACAGTTTTCAATGGAGAATGCTCACACAGGTAATGAAATCAATAAATAAATAAATAAAAGTACGAAAGTGTTCGTTTTCAGATTGAGCATCGTTATGTGCTTACACTACTAATATCTTTGTTTGCTTATTTATAAAATATTGCAAAGCTAATGTGTGTTCTTGCTGTTTACATTTGTCTATCTACAGTTTCTCCTTCCCTTACATACCCTACACTGTCCTCTTCCCTCTTTTCTCCTCTTCCCTTAACTGCCTTCTTCTCTTCAACCGTCCTCTCCCCTTCCTTTAACTGTGTTCTTTCAACACATGATTAATCGTCTCCATCTTTTCCCAGCAGAACCTGCATTTTTTATCTTCGTCCCTTCTCCAATACTTGCTTCCCCTTTTTCTTCGTTTCCACATCTAAATCTCATTTTCTTTCTTTCGTTTCTCCCTTCCCCATTCAGATATTCTGGTATCCCTTCTCCCTTAATGTTCCTATAGTTTACATTATATTTTCCTTCTTTTACCTATGTCCATCTTTCCTGGTTTTGCACACCCCTGTCCCTTCTAATTATGTGCTACCTCACGCTCACTGCTTCCCTTCTTAGTCTCTCCACTTCTTTCGCATACCCGTTTCATTCGTAATATTATTTTCTGGCTTCTTATCCATATTTTATTCTTACTTCTTTTATTTCTTGAAGAATTTTGCACTCCCATCTTTTACTCATTTCTTCCTCGTACTTGATTACTCTTTTTCACGCCTCCACCCTTATTTTCTTCTTCTTCTTTCCATCTCCATACTTCCGCCCCGTACAATACCACACTATTTATTAGTTTCTCAAATAATAGTTTCCTTTTCCTTAAGTCCATTCCGAACAGTCTTTCTCCTACACTCCACACTTGTCCTATTAATTTATTTCCTTTTCTCACTCGTTCGTTTACATGTTCCCCATCTTTGTTGTCTTGTCTCATCGTGTATCCCAGGTAGGTGTATTCCTTTACCTGCTGTATCTCCCCTTCTCTTCATTTCCACTTCTCTTTTTTCCTGCCCCTTTTCTCGCTACCATTACCTTAGTTTTGTTCCCATTTCCAGATCTTTTCTTTTCAAATATCTGTCCATCGTTTTTAAAATCCCCTTCATTTCTTTTTATTCCTTTGCTATTATCGCTATGTCACCTGCGTATACTGGCGATCACACCTTCCTGTTCCCACCACCAGGCCTCCTTGTTGCCTTCTCTAGGTCTGCAGTGTATACTGCGAACAGGCTTGAGCTCAGCGGGCACCCTTCTCTCACTTCGTTCACTTAGTTCTCCATTGACCCTCACCCTGTTCCTCGTTTCTTCGTATATTTCTTCCATCCTATATATTAGCATTTCGTTTAACTTTTTTTTCTCAAGTTTTCCCACAGCTTTTGCTTGTTGACCTTATCAAATGCCGCTATTATGTCCACGAATACCGCTAACATTTTCCCCCTGTTCCAGTTCCTTGTTAGCCATGTGTTTCAGTATATATAAATTGTCTATCGTTCTTCTACATTTCCTGAATCCTGCCTGTCCATTTGGTATCAGTTTGTTCTACTCTACTTCCTTCTTTAGCTTTTCTTCCAGTACGGTAGCGTATATTTTATAGGCCTTGTTTAGTAATGTTATTCCTCTATAATTTGTTACTTGTTTTTTGTCTCCTTTTTTGTGTACTGGGCTGGGCATATAAGTCCTTCTTTCCACCTCTCTGGGAATACTTCCCTCTCCATATATTGTTTATTATTTCCGTCATCCTTTTTACTACCTTTTCTCCTCCATATTAGATACAATTTTTGAATGGAGAATGCCCACACAGATAATCGCCATTTGTTTCCAAAGAAATCAAAAAATGTAATCTTCAGAAAACAATGACATTTTAAACGTAAAAGATTAATTAAAGCACGTACGTGTTAGTTTTCAGATTGAGCATCGTTATGTGCTTATAATTTCAACAACATAATCACAACATATTACTCATTACAGATTATTGGTTTACTTACACTAACTTAACTGCAAATAAAACACGTTTTTTCTTACCTGATAGGTGCGACTTAGTGAATGAGACTATTTGTGAGTTGGAACTAGATGTCGGTCGTGGTTAACAAATTAAAACAGTAAAACACTGTAAATTACTAAACTGTCAATACTGTTTGTGTGCTAGATACACTTGTTTTTGAGAGAAAGCAGTGAGTAGGGGCGGGGTTTGGTGACGCTAGTGTTTTGATTTGTCAGCTCAGCTGGCTGATGACTCATCACCGACCACCAACCAGTCGAACCACGACCCTGTCGCCAGGAGCTATCTTATCTGCTCTGGCGCGGTGCGTGATCACCACTGTCGCGTTTAGAACATTATATCCACTATAATAATAACACTGTTTGCTTTTAACTACGGTACGGTACCGTATAAATCTAAAATGCGTTTGATCACACTCAAACAGAGAGAGTTACAACTCTAATTATCTGAGGCGCCTTTTAGAAAACCCAAACCTGCGCATCGGCCCTCGGGCCGGTGGGCCATTCCGGCATTGGAAATCACCAATAAATGATAACACATCATGAAATTACCAGTGTTTCCTCACTAACCTTAATATCTCTGTGTTAAGAGCTATTATTTAAATCGCTTTGCTTGCATATATAAGTAAAGTTACGCGTCATTGTAATCTCAATGTTAGATTCCTTATAAATAGATTAGTTCGCAAAAGTGACAGGAGATCCAGAACAACGTGGGGAGTAGCAAAAGTGATGAGAGTAGTGGACAGACAATGTAGCTATGTGTTACACCACATAAGAATTTAATGCTATTAGATATACGTCTACGTTCCAATGACTTCAGATTAAAACGCAGCACCATTCTCTCGTTGAGAAAACGTTTAACCAGGTGGATACCATCATACTTGAAAGATGTTTGTTTAAGCAACCTATGGTGTACAGTTTTCACAATCTTTTTATGTGTATCACATATAGAGCACCATATTACATCGCAGTACTTTTAGATCATTTAGCATTTAGAGCATTAAATTATTTATTATTTCTGATAAAAGTCTTATGCCTAAAGTAGAAAAGTAAATATGTTCTAAACGTTAGATATCTATCAAGTATCACACCCAAGCTTTTGTCAGAACCAATTCGTTTTAATATATCGGATTCGACATGTTAATTACGCGTCCTACAGAACGATAAAACTTTACATTCTGTGGTATTTAAGTTTAAGCGATTAACTTTGTACCAGTGGTGATTGGAAGTTAATTATGGTTGAAGACTATCATAGTCGTCAACGGGTGAAGTTTGTTTGTAAATCTTACGATCATCTGCAAGGAGTCAATAGTTTCAAAAAATTGATTCACTTAGAGCATACATGAACGAAAAAAATAGTGGTCCTCAATTGGAACCTTGGAAGATACCTGAGGCTACCAATCAGAGGTGAACCCGTTAAAGATAACGACTCAAGAGACATGAAGTAATTAGTTTTAGCAGATAACTACTAAACTCAAGAAGTAAAAGCATACTTATAGCAAGCGCAATCGCATGTTGATGTAGTGAAATATATAAATGTCAGAAAATTGAAAATTTTTGAAAATGTTAAAACATTGATGAGTTTATAACGGCTATTTCCTGTTGGTACAGGGATTATCTTTATGGTGCATTCATCTCGGAATTCAGGTATTTCTTTATTTGGATCTAACAAAATACCAGACAATTTGGGATCAACAGATAACGATTCTTCAGTATGACTAATATATCGCGTGAAAATGTAAACTTTCACCATTAACACTCATAATAAAATACTTATCTTTTTTGGGATTTTTTAATGGTGTGCTTTAAATTATACAATCTAAACGTTTCGATAACACTTACAGTTATCTTCGTCAGTAGTAATGTTTGTTAAAAATTGTTAAAGATGTAGTAAACAATTTTGTCAAATTTGAAAAATTAAAACATAAACATAAGCCTGCTATTAGTATAACAGTTTGGGAAACATAAAGCCAACTGTAAAATTTTTAGTAAAGAATAACTAGGCCATAAAATTAAATATTATTAAACTGCCTCAAAGATGACAAACCAGAACACTCTCTACGACGAAAGCTAACAATGAAATTTGCCAGCCAAAAAACACATTTAACAAAATTTAATCGAGTTATGATGTAAGTGTAAAGTTGTGAAAAACTTCAATTTTAAAATGATAGAAGCATTCACAAATCCAAACATTACATCAAATAAAATAACCCAGTTAAATCTAACAAAGAGATATCTTTATCAATAATTGGAAGTGTTATTGAAAAGCACAATGCAGAACGTTCTTTGTAATTTTTAATTTCAACTACTTATGTTAAATTATAGTGCTGTGGTAATTTAACATATAATTGGTAAAGCATTTGCTTCAAGGTCTAGGAAAAACACAGCAAAAAAACCTAGACATACCAAAAGTTGAAAACAAATTAAAATCAAGGCGTATCATTATGCTCTTTTTTAATTATAAGATGCCAAAACCTATTTAAACGGAGATTTTCTTCTTGTCTATTAAAATTATTCGGGTGTTTATATATTTCAATAGCTTCACGTTGCAAACGAACATAATAATGGGTTTGTCTTGACAATATTTCCATATTGTCAAATTGAATGTCATGATTTAGATTATTCAGGGTATGGTCAGCCATAGCAGACCTCTCTGGTTGACCCAATCTGCAAAATCTCATATGTTCTTTGCGTCTTGTATCAAAGCTACGTTTTGTGGTCCCGATGTATACTTTTCCATATGAACAAGATAACTTATACACTCCGGAAGATGATAAAGGGTTTGACACATCTTTAGGTGATCTTAAATGTTCTTTAATTTTTCTTGTAGGTTTAAAAATAGTTCTAATGCCATATTTGATTAGGATTTTTTCAATTCTATTTGTAACATTAGCTATAAAAGGAAGAAAAGCAGTACCAACATTAAGAACTGGTTTTTCTTTAAGGTTACGCCTAGAACGTGTAATAACATTATTAATATCTGTAAGTGAATATCCATTATCTTGTAAGGATTTTCTTAAATATTTATATTCATCATTCAAAAATTCAGGGTCACAAATTCGTTTTGCTCGATCTACTAAAGATTTAATTACACTAATTTTTTGACGTGGATGGTGGTTGGATAATTTATGAAGGTATCTATCAGTGTGTGTCGGCTTTCTGTAAACCTTAAAAGATAGTGAATTATTATTTTAGATATTAAACTATAATTTAACATAAGTAGTTGAAATTAAATTGAAATTAAAAATTACAAAGAACGTTCTGCATTGTGCTTTCCATTGTTAATAACACTTCCAATTATTGATAAAGATATCTCTTTCTTAGATTTAACTGGGTTATTTTATTTGATGTAATGTTTGGATTTGTGAATGTTTTTCACAACTTTACACTTACATCACACCTCGATTAAATTTTGTTAAATGTGTTTTTTGGCTGGCAAATTTCATTGTTAGCTTTCGTCGTAGAGAGTGTTCTGGTTTGTCATCTTTGAGGCAGTTTAATAATATTTAATTTTATGACCTAGTTATTCTTTACTAAAAATTTTATAGTTGGCTTTATGTTTCCCAAACTGTTATACTAATAGCAGGCTTATGTTTATGTTTTAATTTTTCAAATTTGACAAAATTGTTTACTACATCTTTAACAATTTTTAACAAACATTACTACTGACGAAGATAACTGTAAGTGTTATCGAAACGTTTAGATTGTATAATTTAAAGTACACCATTAAAAAATCCCAAAAAAGATAAGTATTTTAATATATCGCGTGTTTATCTGGGTGTTAATTTTTGAGATCTTAAAGTGATTTAAAGTATTAATCGAATGAAATCTTTGAAACGTTCGTGGTACTTGCACTTCTATCCAATATTATTCATTATTTCACGAGAAAGCCATTTAAGATAATTGTGTTTAGACCTTTGTGATATGGAAAACATACATTGAATACATTATTACATTATAGGAATTATCACATGCATCGTTTGCGTCACTTTCTGGATAAAACTAATACACCTCAGACAAAGAAAAAAGTTATGACTCTGTTGTGATGTTAAGAGAAAGTAGTTGTCACCAGACAATTAAATTTTGTGCCAGAAAAACTAGCAAGGGCTAAGCTAAGTCTAAGGCTAAGTCGGGATGATTGCGGTTCAGGGAGAGCGAGTGAAAGGGAGCCGAACGCATCTTGATTTGGTGGCAAAATGTCTGCACCGAGTTCGTCGTAAAAGGGCCCCAAAAAACAAACAAAGTAAATAAATGAAATAACAAAATTTCATAAAGGCTGCTCATAATCATAATTTATCTATGTTCTGATGATCTATGAGGCTGGCTCGGTCATCGGTCATCGTTATTTGTTCTCGGTACTACGGGCTCTTTGCCCTCTATACCTCCGTCTTATTGGCTTTTCTGATGATATAAGTAGATTTTCTGTACCTGAAATAAATACATTAAATATACCTATACCTCTGTTGTCGTTTCCTGAGATGATCTTCGGCTTTTATGCTTCCGGTCACCTCGGTGTCGTTGTTCCCTGTCATTGGTTGGGTCGGCCGCTTAACTGGTGCGGCAGTTGCGTTTGCTCATCTGTGAGTTCATCCTTTGATCTGCTTCGTTGCTTTGAGTGCCTTCACGATCTTCATGATGAGCGCGAAGTCCTCGTTTCCGATTCTTCAGGTGCCTGTTTCTTGCTGCCCGCTGCCATCTGGGCGTAGCTTATCCCTGCTTCGGCCATCCTTGCCGGTTTTCTGACTTCTGCTGTTCTGGGGGCGTTCCCTTTCCTGATGTTTCTTGGATGGGCGGGGCATCCTCCGTAATTTGCGGTGTGTAACCCGGTGCAGTTGCAGCACTTTGGCTCTCCCGTCTCTCGGGTCTTCTTACATTCCCTGGTGTGGTGCGTCCCCGCACACTTCACACATCGGGGCTGTGCGTGGCATCCGCTGGTAGTATGCCCGTATCGCTGGCAGTTGTAACACTGACCTGTCCCGTTCTTCTTGTGGGGTGACTCCACTCGCACCCTCAAGTATCCTATCGTCGTGATGCCGAAGATCTCCTTGGCCCTTTCGCTTCTCTCGAGGTGGACCAGTGCCATGGCGGTCTTCCGGTGTTCGCGTCCGGCGAACATCCGGCTAACCTTCTGGACGTCAAACCCCATGGATTTGAGATCATTCTTTACCGTTTCTAGCATCTCGTCGTCTTGCGGGATGCCCTTGATGACTACCTTTAGCGGTTTGGCTTCTTCTAAAAGGTAGACGTTGAAATGCACTCCGATGGTGTCTAGTGCAGTTGTTGCCGTTCTGCATTCGTCGGGGGTGCTTAAGATCACTCTGATCCCGTCGTTAGATGTTCTGGTAGCCTTTGGTGTAATCCCGATCGAGGCTAGCTTCTTCATCGTCTTGGAGTAATCCTCCTGGCGGTGAAGGATTAGAGGCGGGATTCTTTCTTTCCGGGCGGGCCTTTCCTGGATTTGCGCTTCGGCGTCCACCCGTTGCCGCTTGACACCGCCTTTCTTCGTGACGGTCTTGTATTCCTCCTCTTCGGAGAGGGCGTCTTCGTCTTTTCCTTGTTGGGAAGCTGCTGTGCAGACTTCCATCTAGTCGTAGAGTTCTTCGGTATGTCTTGCCGGTTTTGTTGATGCTTCGGGATTTTCATCGTTCCCTCTTTTCTTCCTGTTGTGCCTCTTCTTCTTCGGACGCGGGGGCTTTTCATTGTCGCGTTGGTCTTCTGCGCGAGCTTCGGTGGCCTTGATCGTGGTTTTGATCGGCGGTTTGGTGGTTGTAATCGCGTCTAGTCTCGCTACGACTTCTGCGTGTTGAGACTTAAGGGTTTCGATAGTCGCCCTCAGCTCTTTGATTGTACTCCCTTGGTACTGGAGTTGTAGTTGATGTGCTTCTTCCACCACGACATTTGCTCTGATGACGGCTTGTGCTTTTAGCAATTCTCCTCGGTAGTAGTCTTCTAAACTGTGAGTTTCATTTTCTTCCTCTTCATACTCGCTTCCTTCGTCTGACGACATCTGGCTGGCTCCTCTCCGAGACCGGATCTGTGCGGTTTTAACCACACACTTCCGGTGCGAAGATAGTAGACCTCTGAAATAAAAGATTAGTACTCGATACTAGTCGTACGTTCTTTTATATGATAACGCCAATAGGCGTATCGAATTGTCTGAGCAAACTCTCTCCCAAAACACGTGTGTTCTGTTCAAGAGCTAAACACAGACTCTCTCCTCTTCCTGTCCATGAGGCTGGCTAATCTTGCATAAATTTTAACAATGCTTTCCCCACCCATGCATTGAACTCTTAATGCGTCCGCTTACTTAAATCGTATGACGCCAATGTAAGCTTGCTAACCCCTGAACTCTAATTAAATATAGCTGGATATTCAGAATATCTTCGGGCTGTACTTTTATAGGCGTCTAAAAACATAACTTTATCAAGGATAACTATATTAAATAAATTCAAACCAGTTGTACAAATGAAACACAATTTCTATAACATGCCTGTAAATCCCAGAATGAAAGTATGTATCTAAATAATTATAATACATCAATGTCTGGATTTACTATTAATGTTCTCAGCCGCAGGCCATCCGTTTAAAATTAGTGTCCTAATGTAAAACACATGTTTGTAATAAATCAATCCACATACACTTAATATATTTAAAACCATGGTCTGTTTGGTAGAACCACCATTTTCAATATTACAGTTTAACTTTATGTTATCTTAAACATTAAACGTTTATTTGTATGAATGAAACAATTACGACTGAACAACAAAGTGAATCAAATACAAACCAGCAACGTGCCACACAATCTGTTAAATTCTCGTCCACAAACTTTTATTTATCTTTAATGGTATACAAATAGGTATCGTTTACAGTAACAATCGTAACATTTATCGTAGTAGAAACAAACTAGATTCGCACACACTCCAGGTTATGGTAGGAACAATCAGGAGAAGCTAATACGACGGCCACTTCACTTTCGATCGCGAAATTGTAACGGGTTCAATGGGCATTAGAACATGGCACGAATGAATGGCTGAAAAGGCCAAATAGCTCCTCGTGAGGTCGTGGGTTTTATTAAAATGTTGTAGCTATGGTAATACGGTAAGTCTGATCGTATGTTTTGGGCGACACCTTATTTTAATCCGGGTAAATTATACGTAAACAAAAGGGGATGCACTAAGATAAAACATGGAAAAATACTCGAACGTACCCTTTTTGCTCGCCACCAAAGGTTTCCTGTCTCCGATTGTGAAACGTAATGCTCCAAAGTACCACAATATAGCTCTTACTATTCGGTACCTTAACTTGTAATTTTTTACTAAATTCCACCTTACATTGTTGCTAAATTAAAAAAAAGAAAATCTCCCCACTATTGGAATTAACTTAAGTTTACTCTCTAATTCAAATAAAACTACCCCAGTCTCCATCTTAATTAACACATACTCAAATTAAATTATGATAGTGCGTCACATAAATAATACTGAAATCGGAAAAGTTATCACCCTTCAGCATCGATATATTATCCCTTTACAACGGAACTTGCACAGAAAAGAAACACAATAATTCTATTTAATAAACATTTATTAAAATTACTTTAAAACAAACAAACGGCCAATTTCAATGTAATAAACACTCCTTTAACCTTTAAAAATTTCACAAAATCACCATTTCTTTCTTTTGTCACTACCAAACCGCTTTCGAGTGCTCAAGATTGCCAGCACCTTAAAAAGAAATAAACACAAACCATAAGAACACTACGTCACCCACATTCAGCGTTAAGTAAAGCAAAAGAAGTTACATACCTCAAGATATATGTGAATAAATGACTAACTAATTACGTAAATAACAAATAAACATGTAGCTTTTACAAATACTATAAACTGGCGACGGGTAATTTATGGTATTTAATAAAAACAAATAATCTCAAAAGTCTTGCTTTAAAACCAAAAACCGTACCTATTTATTGTAAAATTTATAAAGGAACTGTCGTGATACCAGTGCAAAATGGGGAAACACCCTACCCTGTTTAGAATCATGTGGTTCTAGGTAGCTGCCGCTCTTCCAACAGCTCAGAAAAGAGAGAGTATTTAACCCTCCGTCTGGAACATGCTGTAGGAGTAAATTTCCTGTAAAGTCGGTCTCTGAGAGCGATATTATCCGACCTTTTCAGAAGTGGAAGGTTGGCATATAAACATATTATAAAGGCTTTCCTATCATGTCACAGTTATTTGCAATAAGATCTATACTTCTGATAAAAACAGAGAAATACAATTATAACTTGAACTCTGTACATTCGAATATTTGCCTTGATAGAAATCTTCACAAAGCCCGTTGAGATGTTGTAAACAAAACGGAGAAAGCTACTGCTACTCAAACATTTGCACTTCGTTATTTTGCTTAGATGAACATTCTAGATAACGTACGAAAATCTGATTTTGTTCCAAAGTTACATATTTAGATGATGTGCCACATATTTGTTAAAGGCGCAACCGTATAGTACATGGAAGCCTTTGATCCTGAAAAAGCTCGTATCCCAAAATTTGCGCCGAGAGAGTTGTGTCTGATTGTTGATCTTGAAAATTATGAAGGAATTGGTTCCTGTTATATTCAATAGTTCATAGAAGTGGCAACCAAGGTGGCTTTTTAGTTACGTTGTCCCATTTGTCGTCATGGTGCATGGTTAAAAGTAAAACGACGCACTTATTTTACGTGATACATAGGATACCATCTCGTTGAACTTTTTTCTGATCTTCGTATTGTGATGAGGTTTGAAAGAATTTGGGGTTTATTTTGGCGCGTCGTCCCTAGTATTGTGAGATGGTAATCACGTAAAAGTATGCCAACAACGGCTATACTCGTAAAAAAATTGTCCAAAGTTATGTTTCCATTACTCCCGCAAACAGGTTGACATAAACGACAAACCAACGCAAGATTGGAATTGTCCATAGCAATAGGCCCATCTGGTTGTTTTGTCAGATAAACGTTTGATCACACAAAACAACTTCGAATCGACTGTGGCATAAATTTTGATGCCACGCCGATTTGGCTTGTTCAGTATACAGACCCTAAAAGCAGCTAATATTTCATATATTGTTAGATAAGCAGCAGTGTTTGTCCTTCAATTCTTGCGCTTTTCTCAACCAAACGAATATTAGTTGAAAGAAACTGAAATATTCGTTGGCACAATGAGAACTTGAATATTTCCATCGCCATCCCATTACCTTTGAATCAATATCTAATATTTTGAAAACCATTTTTATTGGCCTAAAAAAGCTTTTAGTGGGTTCTCATATGATTAGTATCATACAGGATGACTTATGGTCGATGGTAGGTTGGACGTTTACGGAAAAATGAGACATAAGTACTTTTTGGTAGAAGCGAAAACGTAGCGTGGCTGGAAATATTTTTGATGGATAGAGCAATTAACTAAGTAGTCAAATTTTCAGAACGACCCTATGTCTCGGTTTCAGTAAACGTCTAACCTACCATCGACCGTGAGTCACCCTGAATGGTTTAGATCGTATATATTCGTTTGCGTAAAAAAAAATTGTCTAATATGTTTTTAGTCATAAAATATTCTCATATTTCAGATGCTTTCTTTTTCAATCTAATTTCGCCTCTTAGACCTGGTAAATGATGGAATATGTTTATTAAATGAGTTTTTGCATCTGTTTTTGCCATATGAACCGTCCTTAGACGTAAAATAAGGAATTCATCGCTTACTCTCAGTACCAAGACTGTGTAATCATCATTTTCAAAATCTCGTTTGGGGCGGTGTTTCTAGCTGTTCATCAAATTCATCTCACCACAAACTTTTATCGCCATCTATTGAAGATTCTTCGTCTGAACCTGCGGTAGCAAGACGTAACATTTCTTGTTGTTTTTCATACGGCATTATTTGCAAATTCTGTAAGCAAATATTACCATGTAATGTCTAAAGAAATTTTATTGCTGATTGTACTGACAATCATGCCGATTCACAGTACCATTCAAACGAAGATGGTTTCATATGAGGTTTGTCTTCAGAACGATATTGTACAACATGAATTTTGTATGGATAGATTAATTTTCCTCATAAACCTTTCTACTGAATGTTGAGTAGCAATGTAAGCACTAACAAGTTCTGTCGCTGTTTTTGGATAACATCATTGGTCTAAAAATAGTACAGGGGTGTACTATTGTTAGATAAATTACCTATAGTGCGTCTATCACAAAAACGTTGTAAAACTTTGGGAAGGAGTGATCACGACATACGGATGTAAATTATTAAAAAGGTTACACACGGTCTATCACCAAAACCAGTTATCATCAAAATTACAGTTTGTTATTGCCCAGCTTTTAGGTATTAGAGATGTCAAGTTTTATGAACGTCAAAGCTACGTTTTTAAAGTGTGATGTCAGTGTCGATTACGTAAGAGAGTGAATAAAATTCATTTTTTTGCTTCCATTTTGATTCTGTAATAGACATATTTAGAAACGCGACGTCAGCACGTCCGTTCTCATTCTAGCCATTAATCTACGTCATGCGTGTCACTCTTACAGAATGTGTCAAAAACAGTGTGCGTCATGCGTCCAGTGGAAAACTGATGTGAGCAAATTCGCGACCGTATTTTTTGCAATTTCGCGTACATGAAAGATTCTGTTCATTAGCTTCCATTTTCGTGTTTTGTGACAGATTTGGATAAAACAAAAGGCGATTACATCAAATTGTCACTTTATAATTAAGACATTGCCAACCGTCACAAATATCCCTAAATCAACTAAAGTTTTGTTTAAAAACGGCATAAACAGGGCAAATCACAAAAATAGCATAAAACACGTGTTTCATAATACCTTGAAGCACCTATTCTTTAAAAAGCTCGTGGCCACTCGCTTTTTACCTTCCAACCTACATATAGGTTATGCAATCGACTTTTTTTTCACTATAGCTAAATCGACTTATAAGCTCATTTTACAACTTTTGGTCAAGTTTCGCCAAGATCGGCCACTATGCCTGGAATGAAATTACCTACGTACTTAAAATTTTGTATTTAAACTTGTTTTCATTTGGCTTAGAGCTGATTAGATTTGGGGAGAAATCCAGCGGCGGAGAGAGGGATTTATTAGAGGCAGTTATTGGTTTTTACCAAATATTTCTAAAACAGTTGCATATTTCAAAGATATAAAAATACCTAGACATAGACCTTAAAACATGTCGATTATTTATGTTCCATGCAATTTTTTGATATGACGCGTAATTTAGCGGCGAAAAATTCCTAAGTTAGAATTTAAGTGTTAATTCACATTTTTCATTATCTTATTCTTTATAAAGTTTTTTAATATAACGCAAGGTAAGTCATACAATTAATTAAACATGAATAAAAATGGTTATACTGCATTATTGGTTTGACATAAAGTTTTAAACGTTATTCTGACAGATTATTTTTTTGTTTTAACAATGTTGCCTGATTTCGTATAAAAAAGAGGTTGCATAGTTACACTAAAAAAATTATAATTCAAATTATTTCATTTCTTTTCATTTTTTAAGTTAGTACCTAGATGTACATTAACCTCTATCAGACATGAAGTTTTAAATGTCTGTTTGACATAGATTATTGTTTCTGATTTTACAATGTTGCATATTTCTGTAATTAACTTATTATAAAAGAGGTTGCATAATTGTCCTAAAAAAATGTTAATAAAGTATTTCATTCCTTTTAATTTCCATTTTGTAGGTCGGAAGGTCGTGTGGTATTCCACACCAGATATTTTAAACTTGAATTTGTGCTTCAAGACTGGTCTTATGAAACTTGTTTTTTAATATATTATTATGTACTCTATGCATAAAGTGTAACAGCACGAGTATTTTAGTGTGTAAAATCGTATTTTAGCAGCTGGCTCACAATAAAGTAGTAAACATGAGTTTACCGTGGGGTTCTGAATTTTTTGCTTAAATTAAAGAATATAATATTGAGCTGTGAAAGTTTGGGTGTTTCAATGCAACCGATTTAGATCGCATAAAGGGTAAAATTGGACGTATCCGAACCTTTTAAGACTCAATTGCTGAAGAGTGGATATTAAAGGAATGTAGCTATTTAACTAGTTTAATCATACCTACTGCGTGTGTTTAACACTCCGTTAGTCGCAACTGAGGTCTCAATGTATCCGAGGGATACATTCACTTTTTCTTCTATGAGAGAGGTAATCTTCATTGAAAAAACGGTTTATTTGAGACTACCCATTTATTCAAGTATAAGTACAGTGAAAAGACATTATTGATCCTTAACCTTTTCACACATCCTTGTACAATGTTCTAGACATATAAATTGTTTGCAATTGTAGCATGCATATTCACTCAATCTCGTTCTTTTATTTGTATAACAATTGCTGCATCGCTTTCGTTTTAGCGGACCTACAACAGGCAAGTTTTTTATTTACTATGGGTTTGCATCTTTCCAAGCTTCACTATAGCTTTAGTGGCATTCAGCAGGTACGAGTTGATCTGCGTTTTAGGTGTTCAATAGTCAGTCCATTTCCAAGATTCGGTAGAAACTTTCTTCTTGAAACATGTGCATTACTATTGCCAAGGTGTATAATTCTTGCATTTATCCCAGCCATGTTTGGCATTGAGAAAAATATTACCATCAGCCTTCTTTAAGTGTTGCGAGCAACATTATATGTACCGCACATCTCGTCAACTACATCCACACCACACTTTGTGTCGTTGTAAGAAGTCAACATTTCAGGTTTCTTTTTATCTCTTGTAGACAAGTCAGTTGCGTCGTGTTTGTGCAGACTGGATACGAGAAGGACGTTCTTACATCGTTTTAGAACGTATGACAGTAATGTACGGACATCGGTAAATGCAAAGAGACTAGTTGTTGGCAATCGTTTTCTGGTATTGACTCTGGACGTATCCGGGACTTATATTTTTTCAGTGTGCCCTCATAGCTGAGTCTATTTCGTTTTAATTCGCTGCCAAGATTTATATCAGAAAGCCAATTATATGATGTGACGTTGCGGCCAGTATCGTATATAGGAAGCAATAAGCGCTTGACATCCACAGGTTTATCGCTTTGTTGATACGGACCATCTGGCTGCTTTCCTGCGTGTATTTGAAGGTTGTAACGATAGAAAAGTTTAGAATCTATGAGGGCAAACATTTTTAGATGTTTAGATGGTATATACTGACGAAACTTACACCTGCCTCTAAAAGTTTCCAACTTTTTCGTCAATTGTAACGTATTCGCCTAGTGAGTAGCATTCTATACAATTAGATTGAATTTTCCAAATATGCCCTGTTCTGCTACTAGATTATCAATTTGTTTTCTAGCATCTCATCATCAAAGCGAACACACCGAATCAAAAATCTCAGCCTTCTTAGAGACATTGTCAAACTAAATCTTTCGACGCCATCTCCACCGGATGCCCATAGTTCTTTCAAATTTATTCAGTTTGTTACTTCTGTATACACCTGATAAATAGAGCAGTCCAATATGAGCTTTGGGCTCTATTATACCGGTAATTCCGCATCCCTCTCTTGTGTAATTTTCTTTGATTTTTGTGACATTCATTTGTGTGCAATACAATTATGTCAAGCGTAGTTTCATCGAATAGACATTTTCATGAATGAAATGCTCCATTTATTCCAATAGTCTTTCATTTTACTCCAGGAAGGTGGACAAGAATATTTTCTTTACCTTTCTTTCTAGGGGCCGGCTTTTTCTTCTTCCAAGCTTTATTCTTCCCAAGAAAATACTCGTCTTCCTCTGCATCACTTTTATATTCTCCGTCTTCCTTTGTTTCTGAATTGTCGTCTCTCTCACTTACAGAGTCTTCCTCACTTTTCGTATCTTCTCTGAAACTTTCTTCATTTTCAGAGTCAGAATTATTTAGTAAAGGTGCGTGGAGCGCCTCAATGTCTTTGGGATTGTTGAAGTGATATATTCTATTGTCTTCCATTGTTTGAAGAAATATTAACCAATATTTTAAGGGAACCATGATGGTCATTATCTATTTATCACATTGGAAAAGTCCGAATAACATCTTTGGTATAATTAGTTGATGTAAATACATACTGATGGAAAAAGTATATTAACGTTGGTCGCAGCGGATACAACGGTGAAGAATGTTGAATGTTTGAATTTTTATTCAGATCGGTAAATTGATTATGATAGTTTAAACAATGAGAAACAATTTTGGTATGAAAATTGATTCGTTTTAGTAACATTCGCATTACTTACGCGATAGGTCGCTTGGTATCTCCCAGATACAAATGGCGTTTTGGGCGCGGAATCAATTAGCACGTACGCTGGCCACAGACCAACTGACTGAGGAGATGCTTCTGAAGGATTATATGAAGCGACATCCCCACCCAATTCAACCCTTGTCTATGGTGTAGAATTCAAAGTGCGATGTATCTCACAGTTCAGAGTGTTAAAAGTTGATATTTAACTACGTTTGTAATTTAGTAGTAAGTCTTGCGATTAAATGATCTACTAAAATATGAAAAAATAGTTCAGTTAAAGCGTGTAAAGTTTTATGATTTCTGGTTGAACCGGAAGTCATATTTGAAAAAAACAATATTGCCATTGCTTTTAAAATATTTGAACATATTACATACCAAATTTCTCAGCAATACCTTTAACAGTAATATAAATAGTCAGGCGTTTAAAAATTCTTGTATAGTTAATGTTTACACAATATATGTAGTTTTCTCAAATTACAGAGTCTGGTGAAAAGGGCACAAAATTTGTTGAAGACGGAGTTAGAGAACTGTTAAAAGCTCGCCGTGTATTGTGCGGATCTTACGTATACGGATATTATTTAGAAGATGATGGATATAACAAGGCAATATTTGAATTCATGCAGGTAACATTATTATAAAATACCAAATGTATTTTGAAAATAATATTCTTAGAACGAGTTGGAGGAAGTAACAGAGAAATTGAGTGAAATGATAGCTCGTCCATATTTACGTACTCCAAAATCTGTGATAATACAAACCTCAGCTTTAGCTAGAAGAAAACGGCACGAATTCGTACGTGCTGTTGCTCAAGGTCTTATACCACCTGAAACACCACCAGTACAAAGAAAACAACGCAAAAGGAAGTATGTAGATGGAAAAAAGTTAAGTCACTCGTATTCAGAAGCGAGCACTTGGTTAAAAAATTCAGAATGGCCTGATTACGATTCAGATGATGATGAAGATATTGCATCCCGCTCTCATAGTAGTGGGTCGCCTATTGGAAAAGATCACCAATGTGGCCTTCAGTGCAACTGGAAGAACTGTGGAGGTAAATATACAATCAAACTTGTAGCATTAATCTAGTTTCTTTTCGAAGGGTATGGGTTATCCTCCGACTACAATGTAGAATTAATCATAGCACTAGAAATGTCTCGTTTGCAAATGATTGAAGATCGGATGAAACAAGCAATTGCAATAACTCCCGATGCGAGTTCAAGTATATCAAATAATAGCATAGAAAGTAACGACGATCAGTTAAAGTTGGCAATACAATTAAGCTTGCAAGATTTTTCAAGCAGTAATACAAGTAAAATACACAGATTAGATCAAGATTCAGTTTCTCGATCAATTCCTGGATCATATCACAAAACAAACGCCGACATCACAGTCGATAATTTTCTTAAATCTTTAGCTAATCAGAAAATTGATCTAAATAATTTAGAAGTTAATTTTAATTTGCTAAATACCGACGGCGATAAAGAATGGTCAAAAGACGAAGGCGAGTATTTTTTTAAACCTTGCAATGGAAATGAAGATGGTCGATTTCAAATATCCGATATACATGAAAATGGATTTACGTTTGCAGATGAAGACGATTTCATTAGTGACATACGCTTAAAAAAATCTCATTCAACAGGAGATCTTTGCATACGAAAAACAAGTAGGGAAACTAGGATTAGAATGGGTGCAGATGAACCTAGATATCATTTAGATTCCGATCATAGTATTCAGCATGATGAGAAACCAGAAGAGGTAGCCCGTAAAACTTTAGGCCCAAATTCAGTAACACGTTTTGACCAAAGTCAATCACACCCGGAAGAAAAAAATTACGAAGGACAAAGTTCTGCAGAAGATACCACAATTTCGGATTCGATAAATGTGGACGTCGAAGTTTCTGGATTAAGTGATAGTGCTCCAATTGAAGAACAGTCTAATATATTGTATGATACAATTAATTGTAGAGATTTTGTTCCTGTTACTAATTATAACAATAGAAAAAATGGAATAAATGAAAAAGTAACAGACATATCAAAAGCTGTAGATGTAAAAAAACAAAATAAGTTTGCTTCGTTAAAAGCGAAATTTTGTTCCACTCATTTGCCAAAGAGTAGTTGTTTAACAAAAGTAGCAGTTAATAAAAGTATTGAACTTCTCAATGAGGATAAAAATAATGAGAGTACAACAAAAATGCATCAGAAAGGAGAATGTGTTTCTGACCATGCAGTGCTTGTGCAACAGAAACTTTCCTTGCTATGTCGAAAAGTTAATACCGAATCTAAGGAAATACTAAAATCGAAGCAAAATCAAGAATCCAACATTTCCAAGTCAACCAGCTTCCTTGTAGATAGCTATTCTAAGTTTACAGGTTCCAACATTAGACCTTGTTCTTCAAATTTACGAATAAAAATTTGTAAGAACCCTACCACAAAATCTAACAATTCATCTGCACTTGAAACCGACAGCTCAAATGAGTATGAATCTGAAACAGGCATCCCAAAATCACCGACCCTTTTTATCTCCGGAGTGTCAATATCGCGGACGCCAGAACCAAAATCTCCAGGTCTTAGTATAGTATCAAATGGTAGACAATCTAGGTCGTCTAGTTTAAGTGTTCCTGTGCCTCTATCTTCGTGTTCGTTAAACATTTCTAGTAATAGTCTAAACAATTCCTTACCTCATTCGTCTTCGATTTGTTCAAACACTACGAGTATAACCGATAATATACAGAAAAGTCCAAAGCATAATTCATTACAATCTAGTACTCCGAGTGTAGAAAGTACTAAGTCAAAAAGTGCTAGTGAACCGGAACGTGAAAAAGAAGTGTTCAGATTCCCAAAATCTTCAACCGATGGCGCCTTAAGTTCAGTATTACATGTTCAAGAATCGAATTTAAGTTCAGACGATTTTCACGAAGCGCTATTTTTGTTAGAGAGATCTCCAAAAACAAGGGATTCAAAAAGAAGGAAACGATCAAAGAAAAAGGAAAAAGATGATCGAAAGGAAGATGTGAGTTCCGCTTTATGAACAAATAAGACTGCTAGTTGTTATTATTATTATTAGTAGCATTGTGATGCGTTAGAGATATGTATATGTTACATGTGCCACTTCTATGAATGTATTATGGGAAACGTTTTATACAAAATAATTGTCTTGACTCGTATATCCATGTTAATTCTTTTTATCAATTTTTATTAACTTTTTGACATTGGTGTTGTTAGATATGTGACGGTTTGATATTTACGTCTATTAAAGGATTGTGAACAATGTAGATATTATTCAATTAAATTACACACGTGATATTATAAAGGCCTAATTGTGTAACTTAGTTGACTGCAAAAATCTAGTACAGTGTTGAGCGAAAATTAATTTTGATTTGTTGTTTAAAATTCATTTATGATTGTTTATTGTTAAATCTTCTTTAAGATATCTTCATAGTATATTGTTTCTAGTAGATGATTACTTTAGTTTTAAATTTATTAGTATCCTTAGTATAAAATCTACGTAATACATTAGGTATTTATGTTTCTTATAGAATTACAAATAATATTAAACAAAGTACCATACTGTTAGTGATTCTTACAACAAAAAGACTTGAAAATGCAGTTATTTTACAATTTCTATTGAATATTTGGAATTTGTAAATTTATTTATGGATTTTTTTAAATAAATTATTTTATGATTGAGGCATTTTTTTAAATAAGCAAACCTACACGGGATTGTTACAAAGTACAGCTACAAGATCTAAGAAATATAACATATTGAAGTGCTAAAATTAGCATTTATCTCACTTGGAAGTTCGACAAACAGCACCGTAGTGGAGTTGTTCTACGACCACTATTATAAATAGACAAAATTGTATAACCAGCAAGCTATGTATGAGTTCTTTCTCTTACGCACGTAAATCACACACTTAGGGAATTTTACGATTTATTTGAATTAGGTTGGTGCTAATTTGACAACCCTCAAACGTTCAACTATACCCGGCGAATCTCACAATAAGGGTAATATTAAGTAAAATTATAATTCTTTCTTACTAATCCATCTTAATTTTAGTTACACAATGTCTAGCGGAAGCGACGAGGAACCCTGCACGCCGCCCGATATAATAGTAAAAGCTAAATTGGCCACGCAGAATTTATTGCCTGTCAAATCGCGTGAAAGATACAAAATTGTATATAGAAAATGTATGGACTGGAAATTAAAGAACGGCATTAAATCTTTTTCGGAAAATATAATGTTGGGATAGTTTGAAGAACTCTCAAATAAAATGAAACCATCTTCACTTTGGGCAATATACTCTACGTTAAGAACAGCAATAAAGATAAACCACGACATCATTAATATTGCAAGCTATACCAAACTAATATACCTACTCAAAAGAAAATCAGATGGATACAAAAGCAAAAAGTCGAAAACGCTCAGTGCGACAGAAATTAATAATTTCCTAAAGAATGCCCCAGACGACCAATATTTATTCATGAAGGTATAACATAGATACCTACTATAATTATTTATAAACATTTATATTTCATTTCATTTCAGGTGGTTCTTATCATTGGCATTAACGGTGCTTATAGGAAACAAGAATTGCGAAACATAAAACCTCAACACGTGCTGGATAATCATTAACATCTCCAATTCAAAAACAAAGACACAACGTTCTTTTGTTGTTACTGAAACTTTTTACCCTATGTGTAAGAAATACGTGAACCTACGTGTTCAAGGAAGGGAGTCTAAATTCTTGCCATTTTTCTTAATTATATAAATGGAAAATGCACCAAACAGTGTGGTGGAATAAACAAGTTTAGTAGTGTACCAACAAAAATTGCAGGATATCTTGGTTTACCAGATCCAAAACAATACACTGGCCATTGTTTTAGGCGTTCGTCAGCCACCATCCCGGTGTTGATGCTGGTGGTGATATCCTATCATTAAAAAGACATGGTGGATGGCGATCGTTAGCTGTGGCTGAATCATATGTTTACAATTCCATATAAAGCATAACCAACACCACCACATCACATAATAATGTAAATGCATCCATTGCTACTACATTTACTGCTACTGAGTCTTCCTATGTCTTTAATAACTGTTCCGTAACGATAAATAATTACTATAACAAAATGTAAATATTTCATGAAATTTTTTGACTTATCTTAAATTTTGATTTAATGGGAATTCTAGTATGGAGGGTATGGAGCCGGTTGCATCGCTGTTTTAACGCCACTGGTTTTACGTGGTCACCCAGCTGATATTTTGGCCGATTTAACATTTGTGTACTGTAATGATGGTTCTCGTGTTCTTCCCGGTTTTCTTTGTCTATTTTGTATCGTTTGTAGGGCGGTCGTAGAAAAAGTATAGTACAAAACTCGAGTTGTAAAGCAATTACGCAGTCGTAGAAACTTTTTCTATTCTTGCATAATATGCTTCTTAGAACTCTTGTTACGTAATATACTATTTAATTCCGACAGTTGGATGTAATATCGATTTATAGACCATCGATCTTTGTGACCCGTTGTGAAATTTTTAGGGTATATTTATACATTGACCTGTTTTAAAATAATACGTTTATGAAATAAAATAAGAAATATTCAATTCACGGCAAACAACTAGATGTTTTTTCAACTTTCTGGCCAATCAAGTAAACTTGAGGTCATTCTGGCTTTTAGCTAAATTCACTATTTTACTGAAAGGATATGAGTGAATTTTGTAATAAATTTTTAAAACGTGTCATTATTGCGTGAAACGAAAGTTTCTAACAGAAATATTGTTCTAGAAATGGTCGCTAAAAATTTCAAATAAAATTATTTCTTTTGCGAGTCAATTGTTTTATTCTTCAAAACTAATATAAGCACAAATCTTTAAAAAGCGAAAATATATCAAAAATAATCAAACCAAGTAAAAACGAGTTATTATATTCGAAACTAAAGCTATAACTATTCAATAATTCATAGGCGAGGGGGATCGTACCTTCCCGAGCGATACAAGTTTTAGATCGACATTATATTGGCATGACTATAGTTTCGTACGAATACTGTTTTAAAAAGTTATGTTATTTAGGTTGACTGAATGTGTAACCCTCGTAATCCTTAATTCTATTACCGCAACTTTCATCAATGAAAATTTCGCCACGTAATCATGTTTACCTGTTCACTGTCTGCAAGCAGATCAGTCAACACCGTGTGTTCACATTGTAATGGTACTTTGTTGAAAATTCAGACGTCCGCTACGTTCTACTACCTGCGTCGTTTTCACGATGCCAGATAGAGAACCACCGTGCCAGCAGGGACACCTTTTCACTCTTCGGAGTTGTTACGAGGGCAATAGTTATTCCCTACCCGATGACGTCGTGCTGACGGATGAACAGGTCCAGTTATTGCCCATGGCCATCTACATGGAAGACAGCATTACTAAAAAGCAAGAAAAAAGAAGAGATTGCTGATATACCGCCACCAGCATCAACACAGACCGTCACTGCAGCAGAAGAGTCGCCACCGTCCGACAGGTTCCGGATCCATAAGAAGAAGCCGAAGAGACCAACAAGTGAACACCCGACCACCCCACAACTGTTATCAACGCGTTAGAGCCCCTTGTTAATACCAGGAACCGCCCGGATGTATAAGTTTCCCGCCGCCAGGGATAGGGTACCGCCAGTAATCATTTGTGAGAGGAAGGACTGGGTTACCTTCTCCCGCAAATTAGACCACCGAGGGATCGTCTTCACACGGGTGAAGGCAATAGCCAAGGGATACCGGATTCAGCCTGCCACTGCCAATGATGGTCACAGGCTAATACGGTATATAGATAGGCCGTACCATACGTATCAGGCAAAGAGAGAACGTTCCTTCGAGGTGGTTCTCCAGAGAATACCCGTAGAAATCTACGAGGCCGACGTTACCTCTGAGCTAAAAGATCATGATATTGATATAAGCTTTTGTTTCAGAATGAAGAAACACTGCGGACCGATCCCGCATCTGCTTTTTGGTGGTTTAGCTACCAACCGAAGAGGACCTTAAGAAAATCTGGAAGGTGACGTACGTGGCTCGCCTATGTGTTTCCATTGAAGACTTCAGGCGGAGACCAGGCATCGGTGCCAGGGATTCCGTCACGCACAGCGTTGCTGTAGAACGTCGGTACGAGTGCAGGACACCACCACTCCAGTGAGTGCAGCAAACTCCGTACCGACCGGTCAAAACGCGTAAACTGTGGTGGTGATCATCCGGCCAACTTCAGGGGTTGCCGGAGGTACCCACGTCTCCCGCAGCGGAAGAAGACAGAAGCTCCACCATCACGTGTCCCGCACCGGAAGAAAACCGAAAATCCACCTCAACAGCAACAGAAGAGGACACCGCCTTCAGTGGCACTCTCTCTAGTCCGAACCGACGTTAGTTACGCCAAAACGACGGCGAGCGGCAGCGAGATGGCTGAAGTAGCGAATGCGGTGGAAGCCGCCCTCCACTTTTTTGAAGGCACTAAATCAATTAAAATATAAATTAAAACTGACAAATTGTTTGGATTGTATGAGTATAAAATGTAAACAGAACATAAACCTGTATAATATTAACAATTAGTTAACCTGTCTAAGTCGCTGTAGTTTTTTGTAAGGTTGGAATGATTCGAACGTGCTGTGTTCAATTTTACAGCAGTTAACAAATAATTAGGTAATAAAATCAGATTTGGTAACTATAACCGTAATAGACTGCCACGTGTCTAACCAGCAAATGGCATAAAAAGAATTAGTGAGCTCGACTAAACTCAGGCGTACGGTCGGAAGACCGCAGAGCACTTGGATTCGTGGTTGTTGTGGATAGTAGTCTGGTTAGATAGGAACCGGATATGATTAGGCGCCACAGGCTTTAATAAGGAAGTACTCAACTGGTGTTGAAAGGAGAGTAAACCCTGTAAAGCCTGAAGCAGGATTTACAAAAAAAAGAAAAAGAAAGAAATAAGAATGAAAGGAGGAAGTAGAAATGAGTCGACAAATTCCCCGGTAAGGTAATTTTTATTGCCGGTATTTTGACAATATATATATATATATATATATATATATATATATATATATATATATATATATATATATATGTATATTAACAGTCCACCAAAGCCCACGATGGCAAGCAGTGAGCCTCAGCTTATGCCCACGACAAATTATAATTTAAATTTCAATTAACATAAAAATAAAAGTAAAATTATTATATGCCCCCTTCCGGCCGTTGTAAGATCTTACTATTCGTACTCGGAATTGGCTAATTTCACACATAATCCCATTGGGATGTTCAGTAAGAGAAAAAAATAATAAAGAATTTAATTAAGGAACGTGCTTGCCTTACAAGTCACACTGTATATAGTAAATAGAAAAGCTTGTTCGGTCCACAGTAAATAACTACAATAATCTACAAAGTAGTCAAGAAATTTATAGGAAGTAAATTGGCCCGAACAACCTTGTCCACAAGAAAAGTAATGTACATAACACATAAAAATTATGAGATAAAAATTACAAATTCATATAAAATTAAATTTATTTGCAGTGGTTCACGTAATTCAGATAATCGTTACACCCGCTATATTACAATTACAGTAGCAGTTAAATCGTTGGTTGAATGTAGCCACAGAAGTTAGAATTAATTAGTCCCAAAATGGAAGCTAAAAACTGTTTATCTGGTCTATCTATTTTAATGATTTAATTAAAGTTTTAATTATGATTGAGTACAAAAATATTCAGAACTGAATTAGTGAATATATATATATATATATATATATATATATATATATATATATATATACCGTTTTAGAAAAAAAAAGGAATTTTGTGAAAGTGAACTGCTGGAAGTACCATAAAAATATAAATGTAGATAAGAGGTAACAACTTTCGATTATTTGATTACAAAAGTAATAATATCAGTCCATTTATTTTCATTATAGGAATTCACTACGAACCTCCTCGGTGTAATTGAAGTTTGGAAACACAATCGTGTAATCAGGTGATAAAGAAAGAAGAAATATCTGACCTTTATTGTTGAAACTATTACTTATTTGATCTCGCGAATTTCGTGTACCATTCCAATGATCTCGCAGCCTTCACGTGTATAGTCATGAACGCCAGCAAGGATCTTATGCCTTTCAGCGGTAACCATATATTTTGGATGTAACGTAACAGTACAATGTGAGCAGAAAAATATGTAGTAGAGAGATGCAAAAAAAAGAAGGTAATACGGAGAAGCTAAAAGAAGGTAATACGGAGCAGCTAACAGAAGGTAATACGGAGAAGCTAAAAGAAGGTAATACGGAGAAGCTAAAAGAAGGTAATACGGAGCAGCTAACAGAAGGTAATACGGAGAAGCTAAAAGAAGGTTATACAGAGAAGCTAAAAGAAGGTAATACGAATAAGCTAACAGTAGGTAATACGGAGAAGCTAAAAGAAGGTAATACGGAGAAGCTAAAAGAAGGTAATACGGAGAAGCTAACAGAATGTAATACGGAGAAGCTAAAAGAAGGTAATACGGAGCAGCTAACAGAAGGTAATACGGAGAAGCTAAAAGAAGGTAATACGGAGAAGCTAAAAGAAGATAATACGGAGAAGCTCTTACAGGTGACAAACGAGCCGATAGTGAACATTCAATGTAATTTCGATTGAAGTGTCTGTATATGTATAGAATTAGGATTGAATGCTTTGAATGTGGACGAATGAATAATTTCAATTATATCCGACTATAAAAGCGTTAGTAATACTTGTACTTAATCAAGTATTACTTTAAGTGAGAATTTTCCAAAAAAAATGATGCTTCAGCGTCCAGAACCAGAAATGAAAAATTCTAAAGAAACTCAACATCCATCATCGATGGTGTTCTTAACAGGAAGAAGGAAAAATTGGCCAACACCTTAAAAATCAATTTTACAAACTTGAGAAAATTTTTGTTTTTAAATCATTGTTGCCAAAATTAAATTGTGTAGAAAATATTTATTTATTATATGTATTTGTATTATTTGACCTTAAAAAAAGATCCCAGGTTTCTATTTAACTTTTATATTAAATGATCCGAAATCTCAGAGATGTCGCTGAAGGTATTAAATTTGACTTATATTTGAAACTAAGTAAAAGATGTGTACGAAAGTTACATACGTTAATTTAAATGCAATTAGAGATACGTAAAAATTTGCGAAATAGTGATTTGGAAGCACTCAACCAAAGAGTAAATTGCTATTTTTAATAAGTAAATTTGACAAAATGACGAACGTTATCAAAAAGAAACGTTTTCTAATTAAGCACGTAACAAGACGATAAAGTAAATTGTAGAAACCATCCAATAAATAATATAATTTATAGTTCTTAAACAAATTTGAACACCATCCCCATTTGTCTTCAAAAGCAGTACAATTTGTTGTGATCCATAATAAGTTCATAACAAAAGTACCGACTGTTGCTTACCTGTGTATCTGTGTGTTTGCGTATCAGTGTATATGTGTGTCTGTATATCTGGGTATAGTTGAAATTTTGAGAGAATGCCTTTGTCGTTTTTACACATGTTATATGACGAAGACGGAAATAAATTTGTTGTGTATAACCTCGCAGGTTGTGAACTAAAACCTACACTGTACGTTAAAATGTAGGTTCAATTTAAGTACATGCGTTATAAGAAGATGCAAATGTGCATCGGCATGTCTTTACATAAATGGCAAATATCACCTTAAAATCATTTAGGGTAAACCAGATAGTGATTGGCCACTTAAGAGTACAAAGAAATAATAAACTGAGATTAATCAAATTTTTAAAGCATTAAAAGCTTGAAGTTATACGTCTAAATATAGTATCATTTTATCTGTAAACAAAGATTTAGGCACTAATGGTAGGGCAAACTCTTGTAATTTTGTTTTATTTTTTCATATTAAATGGCCACTTTGGAATAGTCATTATCCAGATCAACAGCACAGTCATTGGCCTGCATTAAAATTGTTCCACTTTAATAAGTAATTAGGTACCTAAGTATAATAAGTTACCTAGGACTGTAATATTAGTTATGCAATATATTGTAATATATTATAAAATGTACTTATGGATCGAGCCTTAAAATTTTTCTTCGAGCAAGATGGACACCCAAAATAAGATTTATTTGCGTTTTCACCAAAATGCTTAAGTATACAATTTAAATGGTATGTTCTAGGACATGGTCTACATTTGACAACGTTAAGAATGATACTGATATTGGAAACGCACGTGTAACAAAGACCTGTCTTAATTGAAGGATTTCCGAAGTTATAATATTCTTCTTTATTCTGCAAAGCAAATATCAGGTATTATTTTTATCTTAGATCCTCTATCTTCGTTTTCTGGGAATAAATTTCGTTTTGTGCTAGCAACCTTTGGTTGTGCTTCAGTCTCAAATTCTGGTATTTCATGTGTACTAAAGATATTTACATTTTCATTTGATTTCTAGTGAATTTTTGGACTTTAATTCGATAGTTAGAATATTTCCAGAGCAAATATTCGGATTTATTAAGTGTTTAGGACATGTCATCTTATTGTTAGCTTGATTTTCAGCTTTCTCAGAAACTATGATCATTTTTTTGAAATGTACTTAATAAGGCGCTGGTCATCATCTTCTGAACTATCAAAATGTGATCTGTTTTCTTTTTGCTTTTGTTGGGCGTAGGCTTCTTTTTCAAAATTATGTACTCAATTGCACTTTTTGGTATTTTTTTGAGATCTTTTTTTCTTAACTCCTTCGAGTTTATTTTTATTTTTCAATTCATTTTCTATTTCTTTCAGAGTCGTCCTAGGTACTTTAAAATTTAAAACAGCTTCACGTTGACCGATACCACCTTCTATGGCCGCAAAAGTAGTACGACTTCCTCAGTGTATTTTCCCTTATACTTGGTTTACTTCGCGACTTTTGGCATTGCTAGTAATTGTTTTTTGGACCAAAAAAGAAGATCAACTTTATTTCTTTAACAAGATGATATTTTTCGATTTTTTTTTGTATATTCAGAAAAACGACATTGTGGCATTTTATTTAGAATAAAGTCTAATATCTATTATTAAGTATGTACCTATTGCTAGGCATTAGACAGATATTGGCCAATGCAAAAATATAATTATTGACCACTAGCCAACGACTGTCTACAGTGAGTTTTCAAGACATTACTGCTTAAAACAAAGGTTCTTGTTCAAAAACAAATGAGACCAACCTTTAAAAAGACAATTCTTTCAACAAAACATTTCGACAGTTATTGGCCTATATGACCAACCATTGTATTGTAGACCATTTTCATCTATAATTGTGGTCCACTCGAAATACCGCCAAATTGTCTAACCTATAGTGCTTTGACCATTATAAACTTCAAAACTCACCCTACAATTATTACCAAGAACAATCAAAACCACCACAAATCATATAAATTATGTAAAATGTGACTTACCGTTCATGTAACTACTAACGGTTATCTTAAGAATTTGTAAAAATTTTTAAACGGAATGGACGATCCAAACAAGCACGCCGCTATAGACATTAGGATGCCGACTGAAGTCTACCTTATTTTTCAAGGTTAAAATACATTATTGCCGTCGTCCAAATAATTTCTTGGAAGAAATAAAACTGAACCCTTTTGCTTATATTCTTAATTTACAATTACGTGGCCAATGACTATTTTGAGGCCAATGACTGTATGATTTACCCTACACAACGGAATTTCAATTTTTTTTTATTTGTATCGTTGAAATGTTACAAACTTAACTAAAACAAAATTTAAAGTATGTATATATAAATTCATTATGATGATATAAACAATTAAGTTCCTAAAAGTACCTAAACAATTAAAAAACAATTTCTGATGAGCCCGAATACCTACATAAAATATGAATATACAATTTATATAAAATTTTTTTACTATCTTACAGCTTATTCCTTAATTCGGAAACTTCAAGGAGCCGCTTAAATTTAAAATTATATTAAAATGTAAACTTTCACCATTAACACTCATAATTATCTTTTTTGGGTTTTTTAATGGTGTACTTTAAATTATACAATCCAAACGTTTCGATAACACTTACAGTTATCTTCGTCAGTAGTAATGTTTGTTAAAAATTGTTAAAGATGTAGTAAACAATTTTGTCAAATTTGAAAAATTATAAGTGTTATCGAAACGTTTAGATTGTATAATTTAAAGTACTAAAAAATCCCAAAAAAAATAAGTATTTTATTAAAATTATATTATTTACAAATTGGTAATTGTTATTTTCAGTTATTTTTGTAACATTTAACTATATATAATTGTACACAAAAACATAACTCCTTTTAAGAAAATTAAAAAACGAAGGACGAACTCTACTGCACAAAATTCACAAACCGAAACTTAATTTTAAAATATGCATAAATATTTTCATTATAACGATATAAACATTGAAGTTCGTAAAAGTATCTAAACAATTACAAACCAATCAAATTTCTAGGGCAATTAAAATTTTTGGAATATGTAAATACGATTTGCATTACAATTTTCTCTTTCTTTAAATTCATGCAATTAGTAGGAATATAAATTGTATATGATATTTTATGGAGGTATTTATTTATGCATATTTTAAATATGAGAATTATTCAATTCATTTTAGTTAAGTATGTAACATTTTAAAAACAATATAAGTAAAAAAAGTCTGAATTACTGCTGTGTAAATTATTTTAAGTCGATATTTGTCATTTATGTAAAGACATGCTGATGCACATTTGTAACTTCTTCTAACGCATGTACTTAAAATGGAACATACGTTTTAACGTACAGTGTAGGTTTCAGTTCACCTCCCGCTGGGTTATACACAATAAAAAAATGTGTATCAATGTAATGACTTAACCTTCGAATGCATAAACCGAGCCTCTTGCTTACTCATAAGTTTAGTTACTCATAATTTACTTAAAATAATTTCAATCGGCTTCAGCATTCAGATATGGTCAAACATGTCTGCATTCAATACACAGATATGGTCAAACACGTCTGCATTCAATACACACTTGATTCAAAAAACATTCAAGTGTATTTAGAAATCTATAAATAAATCTTCCATTAGTTCCATTAGTAGCACGTATTTACACAAACCGGGCCGCCGAAGCCCGTATACAACTAATTCGTATAAAACCAGTTTCAAAGGCTGACAGTTTAATTTGTCATGAACTGATGTGCGGAATTGTAGGTATCTGTAGATTGAAACCTGCATTACTGCTGGATATATAAAAGTAGGCGCAGGCGATTTTTATTCAGTTGTAATAAAAGTTGCATTGAATTGTGAAACACATATGATAATGGCGTCAAAGAAGAATGTGAAAAGCATGAGATTTGGTGACGGCGTCTATATAGAAACAGTGTTGCAGTAGGCAGCTGTAAGTGATGATCTGCCTTTTGAGGAAAGCGATGTGTCAGAAACAGAAAATGATGACATAGAAGACACAAATTTCGATTTGGTTTCTGACGGGTATTTTGGATCCTGTTCTGACAATGTTGACTATAAACCGAGGATGATGTTGCCGAGTGTTTAAATTACTTCAAGTGATCTGGATTGGAGTTTGGAACCTCCAACAAGAATTAAAATTCAACCACACAACATTATTCGGCGTGCGCCAGTACTACCAAGAAAATATATGGCTGCAACACCAAACGAAGCGTTTCACTTATTAGTAACTCGAGTTATTATACAAGAAATTGTAAACTGTACTAATTTAGGGGAGATACGTGTTTACGGAGCAAAAATAAAACCGTGGAAAGATGTAACTGTTGGTGAATTTCTTGCATTCTGTGGCTCACTTATTCATGCGGAAGTTGACAGGAGCTGGAATGTTCCTGTGAGAGAACTATTTTATAGTGAATTTGCCAATCCTATATTCCGAACCACAATGTCCATATATCGCTTTGAAGAAATACGAAAATTCACCAGATTTGACGACAAGTTAACCCGGAATGCGCGTTTGGAAACCGATAAGTTAGCAATGGTGTCCTACGTTTGGGATTTATTCATTCTGTAATGCAAAACGCGCGTCATACCGGATACCAATGTATCCGGTAGGACGCGGGTATAGGTAGATTCAGGTTCGTTCAGTATATGCCAAGTAAACCGATAAAATATGGACTTAAAACATTTTGGAAATAAAAACCTTGGTTTTGAAGTAGTACAAACCCTTGTGCGTGGCATTAATAATTCTGGTCTCAATCTCACGATAGACAACTTCTTGACTAGTCTTCCGCTAGCAATTTATATGTTGGACAAAAATATTACTGCTGTGGGTACACGTACGGCAGAGTAACCGTGACCTTCCGAAAGAACTGAAAGTCTCAAAACATCATGTAGTCTGCTCTTCATTGTTTTGCTTTCGAAATAACGTATCCATGTAAGTTACGCAGGTAAAAAGAACAAATGCGAATTTTACTAAGCACCAAGCACCACAATGCATCTATCAATGATGACTAAGAAGAAGCCTGGAATCATCACTAATTATAATAAAACAAAGAGCGGTGTTGACGTCATGGATGAAATGGTCGACATACACGTGCAAGAAGCAAAGTAAACGATGGCTCATGACTTTTTTCTTCAACATCATTGATGTTGCAGCACTCAACGCATATATAGTCCTTACGAAGGAGCATCCAAACTACAATATAGAAGTGACTTACAAACGCAGATGTTATTTAAAAATTTAGCGAAGGAACTAGTGATACCACATGTGCAGAGAAGATCTACTAACCATAACCTATCTACAACGTAGTGTCCGGAAGTGTCTAAACAGGTTTATTGATATCTCTAGTCCGCCAGCCGCTCAAGCGGGTTCAACAATTAAGAGAAAGAGATGCCCAGTGTGCCCTGCAAATATTGATCGTAAAAGCACAATTATATGTATTAGTTGTAAAAATAATATCTGTAATGAGCCTAGTATTAGAATGTGTACTAAGTGCTTCTCTAATGCCTAAAAAAATTTAAACAATAATGCTCACATTCATATTTAATCTCACGTTTGTAATGTATATGCATAAATAAATAAAGTTTTACTTCAATAAGTTTGTTTCAGTTCTGACTATACGTGATTTTATATAACGGGTCTCAGAAGCCCGGGTTGTGTAAATGCCGATATTTTATTGGTTAAGTGTCCTAGGCTTAAAAGATATTGATCAGTGGCCTCGAACAATCGATGACAATATAATATGCAAATATTTTTTGTACGTCAAGACATATTTGATGTTCAACATCTAAATTCTGATTTAGATGAAACTGAGGTAGTACGATCAGATCCATAGTTAAAGGACAAATTAGAAAACTTATCCGCAATTGGTTTCTTCAATCTCTGGTAAATGGTGAAAAAATGCTGAGATCGTGGATGGTGTACTCTCCTAAGGACGCTATTTACTGGTTTTATTGTAGACTGCTTTTAGCAGATAAAAGTCATTCAAATTTTGATTCCTCAGATAGATTTAGCATGTGGTGGAAATTGAATCCTACAGTACGCGATCACGAGAGCAGCTAACTGGCGAAGAAGAAAATGTTACTAGAACAGACGCTAGTCTTTACTTCATACATTACAGTCCTTTAAGTTTCTATTCTTTCTTGCGGATGTTAGTGAAGCTCAAGTTTATCTTGAAGCTAGAGCTGTAAACATGCACCATTGTAACGTGGAACTTAAAGCCTTACAACCATTTTAGTTGAGAACAGGGACGTCCCTCTTAATAAATCTGTAACTTTTGCTAAAGATTCTTGTATTGACTTAGAAATAGATCTAGACAGAAAAAATAAATGCCTAGGAAAGAAGCCCACGATGCAGATTGCCTTATGAAAATGAATCAAGGAGAAATATGTTTGTATCGCTGGATAGAGTAATTCAAGGAGTAACTTAGTCGCTTTGACCAATTTCGTAGACTTGCGTAAAGGTACGTTTTTCTTATACCAACAAATCTTCTGGTTGAGAAATACGAATTTGAATTATGTGATGAAAGGATCAATCGAGAATACTTATTGAATAAAAATAGAAGATAACAGAATTTTTCCAAATTTGCGGCGGTGCAAAACCCAAAAAACACTTGGAGGAAAGGGCATCTTGAACTTTTACAGTTCATCAAAAATTACGACCTTCAGAATTCTGTTCCAACTATTCAATTATGGATATTTCTCTCTATTGCAATGACTTTTTCGAAATTAAAAATTATTAAGAATTATTTAGGATGCTCTGCGATTAAAAAATCTTGCTATATTTTCGATAGAAATAACCTGTACAATAGATTTTAAGGAAAAATATAAGCGTTAAAGATAGAATTTAGAAACTTGCGCGTATAATAAAATAGTATATTGTAATAGCACTGCGGAAAGTGCTTCATTGCAAAATCAGGATGCGAGTGCTCCAATTATACGAATTGTCTGTGCGTCTGTGTGTATGTGCTTCTGTGGGTCTGTGCGTCTGCGTGTCTGTGCCTATGTGCGTCTGCATATCTGTTTGTCTGTGTGTCTGAGTGTCTGTTTTGCTGTGTGTCTGGTTGTCTGTGAGTCAGTGTGTCTGTGTGTCTCTGTCTCTGTGTGCCTGTGTGTCGGTGTGCCTGTGTGTCTGTGTGACTGTGTGTCTGTGAATCTGTGTGTCTGTATGTCTGTATGTCTGTTTGTCTGTGCGTTTGTGTGTCTGCGTATCTGTGGGTCTGTGTGTATGTGAGTCTGTGTCTATGTGTCTGTGTGTCTGTATGTCTGTGCGTCTGTGTTTCTGTGTGTCTGTGTGTCTGTGTGTCAGTGTGTCTGTGTGTCAGTGTCTGTGTGCCTGCATGTATGTGTGCCTGTGTGTCTGTGTGTCTGTGTGTATGTGTGTCTGCGTGTCAGTGTGTTTGTGTGTCTGTGTGTCTGTGTGTCAGTGGGTCTGTGGGTCTATGTGTCTGTGTGTCTCTGTATCTGTGTGTCTGTATGTCTGCGTGTCTGTGTGCCTGTGTGTTTGTGTGTCTGTGTGTCTATATGTCTGTGTGTCTGTGTGTATGTGTGTTTTTATGTGTTCGTGCGTCCGTGCGTCCGTGTGTCCGTGTGCCCGTGTGTCTGTGTGTTTGTGTGTCTGTATGTCTGTCTGTCTGTGTGTATGTGAACTAGGTCATCAGTTATTTCAGGTTTTAACCAAGTTACCGTTACAGCAATGAGATATTAATTTATCTGTAGCACATGGTTTTTAAATTCTAAAACATTACTTAATAGAGAACGGACGTTAACGTGGGCACACTTGAAGTTAAGACTCATACCATAACTTTTAAACACATATTCTTTGATACAAACAGAATTTGATTAATTGAATGGTTTTGGTATATAAAATTACACAGAGATATAGCTAGGATATCGGTATTGCATTTAAATTACAATGAATGCACAAGCAATTAGTTTGTTTTGATACAATAATATCCGTTCTACAAGTTTGAGTTTAGGTTAATGATATGCAATGTTGTGCCTATCTATTACACTTTTTTAAGTTTAATACTTTATATCAACACAGAAAATGATAACGATATTAAGCTAGTTACAAATTATACAAAATATACGGATTTTACCAACAATAAAGTAGCTAATGGTAGGTAAAAAATAAAAAGATTGGTTGTGGAAATAAACGTAAACAAATAAATTTGTGAATGCAAGCAAAAATTAATCAAATTTGAAACTGGGCCACTTGAGAACTGTAGCAATACACGTAAATACTGAACTTGCAGCTACTGTAAGCTCCTCTGAACTTCTAATTAGGAACGTGCGATTTCCAACTTTTACCCAAATGTTACCATCCAAGCTCCACCCATTTTCCTTTTTGTATTTTGGCAATGCTTCCTTTAGAAGTATTAATCTGATTTTAGTTAAGTCTTCTGCAATTCTAATCCCGGTACCCTTTTAGAGCTTTTACTACATATATTAAGCCTTTGTTTAAGCACGTAATTTTTTTTTATTAGCAGTGATAAATATTCGTATTAATCAACAATTTAATAATTTATTTATTGCTGATTTCTAAATTAAAACTTTAGTGAATTTATGCATCATACGCTGCGTACGCGGCGCCCTCTTTGCATTTAACGGGCTTTGACGTTTTAGTGGTTTTCAGGCAAATATGTAAGTATTGAATTCAGATCTAGTAATAATAATAATGACAGTGCCTTTAGTCTACTTGCTAAATTGATTAATCTCGGATGGACACATATTTTGCTTAAAATTCGTGACACACAAACAAAAATGTAAAACATAACCTAACTGTAAAACTTGAAATCTACTTATCTTTTATCATCTTCTTCCACGACTATTGTTTGGATAACCCACGAGTGGAAGTCCTATCTACCATATGCGAATACCATTGATATCCCTCGGTGTCTACCGGAGAGCAGTAATTCTCGTACTTGTTGTTTCAAATCCTGTAAGTTTCATTCTTCTAATATGGTCACTTAGTTTTGTTTACATTGGTACATGTATTCAGTATAAATTTTTGAAGAATTATTAAGCGTATCGAAATAAAACACATCAGTACGAAATTAAAATTTTGTTTTATACTAAACTTACCTCTTCAAAAAAAATCATTTAACATTGTTAATATTCAATACACAAATCATACACACTATTAACATTAAATCGTTTACGTTTTATTGAATACATTTTTTTTTATTTTATTTTACTTAATTTGCTGTACTTTGTTTAACACTTAACATTTTATTAAACGTGTTTTACCATTGTCTTATACTAACATTTCCTTGTAACTAATTTATTCTACTTTGTAGGAGAAAACTGTACTCATAGATGAAATCTACAACTCGAAACATATAAGTTCATATTAAATTTAAGTCTCCATGTGACAATAATTTATTCACTTCCCGAACTCAGGCTGTCGAAACTGTTTTTTCCTGTTTTACTGAAACCGTTCTTACATTTTGCAACGAAATGTTACTCTAGGTTGTATAACCATGTCTTCATAACACTAGGTAAGTTTGTTTAACACTTATTGTTCAATACATTCATACACTTCTTTATAAATTCAATAAATATCATCTAACATTGTAAATTTTACTGATTTTGTCTATAAATCTACCTCCGACACATCTTAACTAATACAGATTGTTTTCTTATTTTTAGAGTTGATGCAGATCATGTTACCAGACCAAGATTTTCTTTCCATGCATGGATATTATGAATATTATTAATGATAACATTACCCTTATGCTCTCCGAAGCTGCTTAGAAGCTTGAAATATGAAAATTTTTTTGTGTAACCTTGACAAACATAATGTACCTATTAATTTAACCTTGTATAGCCTACACTATGATGCATAATCACCTATGTACTTATATTATTCCTTAGTATAACTTCGTAAATTGTATTCTAACATTCCATTCTCCCTATTATATTAATTATCAACTTTTCTTTATTTTACAGTCATAATTGGCACCTTAAACGTCTCATCGCAATATATTGCGCCTCCTGGAGTTATACCAATATGTCGTGAATGTGGGGAAGACAATATGCCCCTTTGATGGTAACCCTGTTAAATTTATTCCTGTAATCTATACAGAAACAATTTTTTGTGTGTGCTTCTCTGACCAAAACAACGAGAAAACTGCGTAGACTGTGAAAACGTTTTGCGATGTCACTTGTCAGCATATGTACCAACTCGTCCACAATGATTTTTTGCACAGATGGATTTAGATCGCCATGATTTCAGGTATTGCTGGAATTTTGTCCGTTGTTGCTGTGCTCTCCCAGGGATGACTAATAAATGCACTTCGTTTTGTAGGGAATTATTTAATGTAATGCCAATTTTAGGTTAGCTTCATTGACTCTAATCCAAAGTTGATCTACAGTGCCCTCTGTATCTAAATGAAATTTTTGGGTGTCTTGTATGAACACTTCTCTGTCTAATCTGTATATCGATCCTACACGAACATGTTTTCGGTATTCATTCTAATATATTTTATTTTTCAGGTGGAATATCTTTAATATAAACTACAAGGAATAATATTAGCTAGCTAGAATATGTAGTTTCCCAATTTTTGTAGGGTATTCTGGACAAATTTTGACAGTTATAAAATGTTCTTTTTGTATACTGGTAGTTTACCTAATGTAGTAATGTAATTTTTGGTCTCATGTTGGGCGCCAATTTTGTAAGTTCCTCGAGTTCTAGTGATTAAGGAAGTTAGAAACTGATTAGCAATTGTACTATTTTACAGGTGGTAGATCGGAGCTAAACTTTAAACGACGTACGCGAGACTGATTTACTACAGTATTACTTTGCAATAATGTACAATAATGAATAAGATTTATTTTCTTTAAATATGTTACAATACAATCAGGATAAATTCATTAAAGCAACAAATTACATTTAAATAAATGTTTGACACGCCTGGATGAAAAGCACCCCTGCTGACACGTATGTTGTCTACTTTTGACAACGTCGGAGATCAATGTTGCGGTCTACAATACAAGTTAATATATACTGACTTCTATAAAAATTGCAACACCTAGAATTTATTGAAAGATTTTATTGAAATTTTTGTCAACAATGTTTTTCATTAGAATAAACTATTATAATTTGAAAACAAAAGAACGAAAACTAAAAATGTTTTTTCAATAATGAGTTGGTCCGCTACGATTTGTGATGCACTAATTTAGACGGCGTGGCATGCTATCAATCAAGCCATCTATAGCTACCTGTAGTATATCAACCCAAGCTTCTTGAATCCGTAGCCGGAGATCGTGTAAGTTATCTGGAGGGTGTGGTAAATTACCCAGTCGCCTACCGACCTCATCCCATACATGTTCAATGGGCGACAAATCAGGCCACCGAGCAGGCCATGGGAGGACGGCAATGTTAGCTTCTTCCAAAAAACATTTTGTAGCCCTTGCCGTATGAGGGCGCGCATTATCCTGTTGGAAAATGCGATTTTCCTGCCTCTGAAGAGATAGAAGCGCGACCGGTTCTAGCACATTGGCAATATAACCAGCGGTGTTTAAGTTGCAATCAGTGAAGACCAAGGGTGATCTGCTACCGTAACATATTGCACCCCATATCATCACTCCTTGTGTGAGGGGTGTGTTGCGTTCCACCGAAAATGTTGGTTGTTTACGTTCTCTACGCACCCGTCTAACCTCCTATGACCATCGTGGGCCCACAAGCAAAATCGGGACTTGTCACTTGCCATTCTTGCGCCCAATTCGCTCTTTTGTTGCTCCATTCTAGCTTGCGTACACGGTGAAGTGGTGTAAGAGGAAGACATAGAAATGAACGATATTAACGCAGCCCATAAAACCTTATCCGGCGATGAACAGATGACATTGACATTCTGGGTCCTACACCTCTCATCCAATCATTGGCAATCGATGGAGTTGTGGAAAATCTGTCTCTTGTGGCCAAAAGTCTTAAGCGACGTTCTTCGCGATCTGTAGTCCTGCGGGGACGTCCAGATCCAGGGCGACGATGTTTCACACCTTCCTCGGTCCATTTTGACCCACATCTCAATACCGTTGTAACATTTCGGTTTACACGACGAGCAATTTATCTTAGCGAAAGTCCGACCTCTCTCGTGTCAATAATACGGCCAATTGATTTTGTCATAATAAAGTGCAAATCGATTAAACGTTTGACCTAATTTTTATTTGAAAATAAAATCGGTAATGGTTAATGAACAGAAATATACGTTGACAGACGTCCTTGGTTTAGTAAATGAATAAATGTAAAAATTTCAATCGAAGTTTAAAACAAAGTTGGATGAGTTATTGAAATAATAAAAGTATTGAAAATCTCTTACTTTAATAAAGGGATTGAGTTTATATTTTTTGAAAAGATTTGCTTAAATACAGTATTAATATGTTCGGTATAAATAATCTAAAGAAATTTTAACGGTTATCACGTATTTTAAATTTTAATGATTTTCCGATAATTTTTTTTAAGAGAGCTTTATTTTGTGTGAAGTTCTTTTATAATTTTAATGTGATTACTTGTTTTTATTATTATTGAAACAATTATTGTTGGAAAATAATTTTTGTGTGAAGTGTTATAATAGGAAACTTAAATTGTAAAGTAAAATATTTGTTATTTAAATATTTCTACCTTTTAAATTTGTGTTAAATACACATAAACCTGAGGCATACAAGTTTTAGAAATCGGTTCGTTTCTGAACGTTTTCATTATATCGATCTCTTCTACGAATACCCATTACTCGCTTATTTAGACATAATCCCTCACAGTTTTTTTAGGGTTCTCCTTTTAATAACAATCGTACTATCTAAGCTGGTACCCGCGATCGACGTGCATTTTTTGTAGCTACCTAAGCTATGTTACTTGGTGCTTATTTCTCAGTCACCCCGGTGCGTCACTGCTTTCGACAGATAAAGATGTAATTTTTAATCTAATTCTTTCATATCTTTTTTGTGGTTCAACCTTCAAACTATTTTTATTTGTTAAGCCGATATGTTTATTTGTGGCAACAAAACTGAGTAAAAGATTTTCACTTTCTATTTAACTCCAATTTACATATTTTTTTTGCAGATTGATTAAACAATTTTTTTGTGGGTAGTTGATTTTGTATATTATGTACTTCTCCTTCTTTGTGTATGTGTTAATTACAACTTCACTTTTAGCTTTTTTTATCCCATTAGATTTTAGAGTTTTATTTATAGGAGTACCCTAGTGCATAAAACAAATCTCATCTTGCATAAAACTATATTTTTCAAGCAATTTCATTATAATATACACGATGCCTCACAATAATGCGGTCACTGCTTAACTAGATAATGTAGACGTCAAATCATTATTTGACGTCAACAATTCCTCATCACGTCTGTTGAAAAAAGTTAAGTAAACTGTTTAGTCAAAAGTATGAATTAGTTGCACAAAACATTTACCATTGAGTTCTATGAGCAAGTGTATCTACTCTTGGCGGTTCTTTCCAATTAAGAGCATTCAGATTAACAAGGAATATGGACACATATAATTAAAGTTTTAGTGTTCGAAGTGTAAGCCGTCAAAGCTAACAATTTTGTTTTCATTCAGGGTATATAGTCATTATGGGAATGTCTTATCTGTCCATCTGTCTGCCCGTATGTGGTTTTTAAGCCGAACTGTCTGTAATAGATTGATGCGGTTTTCTTCCTATTACACTAGTAACTGCGACTAATAATATAGATCTGGAGGTATGCAACACATAACTATACCCAACTTAAGTAGGTTTATTAAATAATAAGATAAGTCTTCTTTGCAAATTAAATGCGTGTACCATAATCTAAACATGTTTATAAAAATTTTATTTTTATGTTACGTAATACGTAAATACTATCAGAAAATAAGGTCCTTAACAAAGTAAATATATCTACCAAAATTTTGTCACAAATTTTTTTAATTTTGTTTAGTTTATGTCCAAAAGTGCATCCACAGACGGACGCATGCATTTTCGTACAATACAACTCAAGCAGTATTGTCCACCACCAAGCACCTTACCGATATAGTTTATACAATACTATTCGTATGGGTTCCAAGCCACATCAACATTGAGTGAAACAAAAAACCAGTCACTTCAGCGCGTCACGCCGCTGAGGAAGGACTTAACGATGCAGCAGAAAAAGTTAACGTTGCCAATCAAACAAACGTAGCTACACATTTAAGAGACAAATTAAAATTGGTCTCACAACAACAGTGGACAAGAGAGAATTATTAATTCTCCATAGAATAAGAATTGGACATACAGCACTGAGTCACAAACATCTGCTTACTAATGACCGTCTACCAGAATGTACTCACTGCAGTACACCATTAACCATTTTATCTGCCACTGTCCAAGATATATTGCCATGCGTAACCTATACTCCATATCAGAAACGCTAAATAACAATCTAGAAAACGGCGAAACCGTCCGATATTTGATACAATATCTGAAATCAATAGACATCTATCATAAAATGTAATCGTAGAACACTCTGAAAATGCGCAAAAGACCAACACAGTAGAAGTGCTGTAGCTGTAAAAAAAATAATAGTAATAATAATAATAATAATAATAATAATAATGTTGGAATCTGTTGAAATCTATTTATTTATCAAAATACACATGCTGGGGTCCAGCCAAGTTAGGAAAACTTTTCGGCCGGTACCCAAAATAACAATAATTCATTTCTTATTCAAAACGTATTTTACACAGAACACATAATACATTTTATATTATTAGTCCGTCGCTTTACCAAACTGAAATGCAATCATTTTATGATATTCCATTTTTTTCCATGCCAATTACTACCATACTTAATAATCCATGCATTCATTTTCTATACTTCCATCATTTTCCTTCGAATTCCATAACCCTATTTCATTTTTCATTTTTGGTTTTCCTTTTTTAGTTTTTGTTTTTTTTTCAATACTAATTGCTTCCATTTTCACATTTCATATTTTCGTTGTCTGTATTTTCATGTTCCATACTTTCAACTTCTTCTCTATGTTAGAATTCGATTTTTTTTCGTTTGCCCATTTTTGTTTCCGTTTTTCATATAGATTCGAATTTTTTTTTTGTATACCATGTGTTGCCATTTACATATTCCATACATTTGTTGTCTATACCTTTATATTCCATATACTCATTATCCATACTTTTCTTTCGCACATTCGGATTACATAGCCTTATTTCATTTTTCGTTTTCCATTTTTCCTTGCTTTCGTATTTCTTATACGTCTTATTAATATTTTGTTCCATACCAGTTACTACTATTTTATTATTCCATATGTCATTGTCTGTACTTTGATACACCATACTTTCATTTTTTTTCTCTGTATTGGAATTCAATTTTTTTTTGTTTTTTTTTGTCCATTGTTTTCGTTTTTTTTCCATATTGACTCCAATATTCTTTTTCGTGTTTCGTATTCCTATTTGTTTATTCATTGTTTTCAGTTTTCATTTATATGCCAGAATTCTTTCATTACCCATTATCTATTAACCATTTACGTAATTTTGTTTTAAACACGCTGATACGTTCTAATTCCAGTATTTCTGTAGTTAATGAATTATATAATAGCGGTACTGCACATTCCATCGTACGCTTTGTTAAAATAAAAAGGCACTGCATAAGTAGTTCTTCTCGTTGAGTAATTGTGGTCTAGTGTGATTTTGTATTCATTGTTCTCATGGTAGGTTAGTATAGTCAGGTATTTATAGAATCCGTTTGGTGTTAGTGTTTTGGTCTTTTCTAGTAATGTTTGTTTACTTAGTTTGCTATTACCTTGGATTAGTCTTAGTATTTTTAACTGTAGGACTTGAAGCTTCTTCAAGTGAGTAGGATCAGCACAACCCCACACATTTACTGCATATCTTATAATGGATTCAATCAAAGCCTTGTATACAATTTCCATTGTTTTCGAATTTGCCAGTCTATTTAATAAGTAGAAACAACCTGTTACTCTTTTGATTCTATTATGGATGTTTTCTATATGTTTGTTGCAAATAAGTCGTGAATCAATAAGTCCCAGGTAATTAATTTCAGTAACGTTCTCAATTGTAACACAATCACATTTACGCTCCTCCCTAATTAAACATTCGCAGTTACGCATAACAATATTTACTTCTTCTGTTATCTTCATGTGCAACGTTCTGAATACTATAGTTTTAGTTTTTTCCGGGTTAGTATGTCGTTTTTGACTGTGTAACCATTTGCAAACGTTATCCAACTCTTCTTGGGTTACTTTTCGACAGGTGTTTATATCCCGACATGAATACATTAAAATAGCATCATCTGCATACATATACAATTCCGATAATTTTGCGTGTTCGAATATGTCATTCATGTATATTAAAAACAGAATAGGACCCAGGTTACTCCCTTGAGGTACCCCGTGCTTAACTCTTTTTTCGTCACTAATTTCACTGTCCAGTTTCACTACATATTTCCTGTCCTTCAAATAGCTTGTAAACCACTCCAATTCTTTGCCTTGGATTCCTATTTTTTGCATACTTTTGATTAATATGCCGTGGTTCACTGTTTTTTTTTTATGATTGTGGACCTGAACAGGCTAAATAAGGCCTATCGTGCTAAAGCACTCAGGAACACTTAGGAGGATGGATAGAGGGATAATGAATTGCCAATAGATGCCTATGAACAGCTACCTTAAATTTTCTCATATCATAAGTGAGAGGAAAACAGGAACTAGGAAGATCATTCCAGAGTTTAGAAGCCGTGTAGAAAAATGTGGATTGCGCCCGTTTGGTACGACAAGTGGAGATTTGTACTGCATACTGATGATGTGATTGAGCGAACCGAGTGTTTCTCGCAAAGATAGCCGGAGATGGTATCAAAGAATGTAATTCACCAGCACAATAGCCGTTGTAATAACGATAATACAAAGAAAGAACTGAAACCATCCTTCTATGCTCAAGGGACTGTATGTGAGAAGTTAAAGACGGGTCATTTATAAGCCTAATCGCTCTCTTTTGAATACGATCAACGATATCGAGAGCGTATTGGGGAGCACTAACCCAAAGGTGAGAATTATATTCCAGATGAGGCCGAATTTGGGCTTTATACAGCAAAAGGAGTTGTCAAGAGGTAAAGTACTGCTTAGATCTGTACAAAAAGCCTATTTTACGAGCAGCTGTTTTGGTAGCTGACAGAAGATGGTCAACCCATGAGAGATTTGAAGATACAGTCATACCCAACAGAGTAATAGAGTCTGAAAACTTAAGAACTGAGCCATTCATACTTACAACAGGAAATGATCGATCTTTTTGGCGGACATAAGGCAACACTGAGTTTTGTTAGCATTAAATTTAACTAGATTATTGCTTCCCCATTCGAGAATACGTTGAATGTCTTTGTTGATTGAATTTGCCATTTCAGCTTTAATTTCTTGATTTGACATAGAAGGTGGATTATCACTATGAGTAGACTGAGATGAACTACAGTGAAGAGTGCTATCGTCAGCAAAGCAATGGATGGGGTTAGTTGTTGAAGAAATAAGGTCGTTTATGTACAGCAGAAAAAGTGTAGGCGCTATAACGGATCCCTGTGGTACGCCCGCGTTAATGCTAACTTCTTTTGAAAAAAAGCCATCAACTACAACACGTATTCGTCTTTCATCAAGGAAACTAGAAACCCAGTTGAGCGCATCATTTAACCCAAACGAGGTGAGTTTGGCAAACTTGGTCAAATGCCTTTGAGATATCTAAAGCGACTACAACTGTTTCACCGGACTGCTCTACTGTATTGTTCCAAACTTGGGTCACATATGAAAGAAGATCGCCTGTTGAACGACTTTGCCTAAACCCATATTGATGGTCACTAAGGAGTTTGTTAGTTTCAAGAAACGTGAGCAGTTGCTGATTGATGGCTTTTTCCATGATTTTAGACAAAATGGAAGTGATGGCAATTGGTCTGTAATTTGAGGGATCCGTCTTATCACCTTTTTTGGGAATAGGTTGAACATTTGTTAACTTCCATGAAGAAGGGAATTCCCCAGAAGATATAGAGATCGTATAGAGCTTAGATAGGACTGGTACTAGTTCGGGGAACATTTCTTTAAGACAATAGCTGGGATACCGTCTGGGCCAGTCGCCTTATTGAGATCAAGCCTACTGATGATCGATTCCAAGAGCTTGTACCGAAAATGAATTGGTTTCATAACGTATGAAGAAGAGTTGACTAGGGGCACATCTTTTCCAGAATCATTGAGACACGAGTTTGATGCAAACAAATCCACAAAAACGTTGGCTTTGTCTACAGAATCAGCAACTACCGATCCGTCAATAGATGTCAGGGGGGGAAATGAAGATGTTCGAAAGTTTTTACTAATGGCTTTTGCTAAAGACCAAAATTTACGACTGCCTAAAGGAGATGTAGCTAGTTCATTGCATTTTCGTTGTTCGAAGAACTTTTTAGTTTTAGTGATGACACTTTTGCTGATATTTCTAGCAACAACGTATTCCACATGACTGTCGACCGATTTATTAGATTTCCATTTAATGTAACATTTATTTTTTAAAGATATTGCATCAGAACAAGCCTTATTGAACCAGGGTTGGGAACGTGAATGACCTACACGGTACTGTTTTTTCGGAATGTATAACTCCATTCCCATGAGGATGACTTCAGATACTGAAAGAGCGATGTCCGAAGAAGAGGACGACTTAAAACAATATGCACGCCATGGAAAGGTTGCAAAGAAATCCCGTAAATCACTCCATCGAGCGGACTTAAAACACCACAAGGTTCTATCGGTTTTGCGAACAACAGTGGAATTAGGTACAGTAGAAATGATTTTTATTAGACAATGGTCGGAAAGACCTAAAGGCGAAAGAACGGAAGTTATATAAACAAGAGGGTTTGATGTAAGAAAGAAATCTAGAAGATGTGGAGTATGGTTAGGGTTATCAGGGATTCTTATGGGTTCAGAAATCATTTGTGTGAGATCACATGAAATAGCAAATGTTTCTGCACTATGACCAGCGGGATTTGTAGTAAATGAAAATTGAAGCCAATTAGAGTTATGAACATTGAAATCGCCTACAAATGAGATATCGCAAGATGGAAACTGAGACAGGAGATAGTCAACTTTCGTACTAAGGTAATCGAAGAAGTCTTGAAAGTTGCTGTCATTAGGAGACCTATAAATGCAACAGTAGAATTTCACAAAATTAGGACCAGAATGTTTAAACCAAATCACGTCAAAATTTTTATTTTCTAAGGAAGAAACCCTCTTGCAAGCAATTCTGTTCTTGATGTAGGCACATACGCCTCCTTTATATCGAAAGTTAGAGTGAAGATGGTATTGAGGAAATTGCAAGTCGGGTGACTCGGAGCTTTCAGAGGAGACTTGTGTTTCAGATAGAAACAATATATCAGGGTGTAATTGTTCAAGATGTTGGTGAATAGCATTAAGATTAGACCTGATACCGCGGATGTTGAGGTAGTGAATCAGAAAGTTGATACTTTCGATGACCGAGTTCGCTTGGGCCCTGCCCTCCCGGACATCCGAATGGGGCAGGATTTTACGTCCGGAATTTATAACCCTAGAAACCACAGCCATCTTATTTTTTAATTTGGGACTTTTAATCCGATAGGAAGACAGTGAGGGCGAGAAGGAAGAATAAGGATGAGAATAGATTAAGGATGATGGAAAAGGTAACCGGCAGCCCTTACCGAGCTCAGAAAATCGGAGACCCAATATTAAGGAGCCCATGGTAAGCGTGGTGGTACCTCCCCGGCTGGCATGGAGTATACATGCCTACCACCTAATTAATAACTGTATCAAAAGCTTTTGATAAATCGATAAATATTGCAATTGTGTAATTATTGTGATTCATTTGGTTATTTATATAGTTTGTTACACGAGCTAAAATAATAATAATAATAATAATAATAATAATAATAATTACTTTTATTTTATTCGCGGAGGGCTTTTATATTCCTGAGAGCCATAATCTTCTGATTATGCCCTTTACATAAATATCTATTATTTTATTTTGCCACCATAATGTTCTTTATACGCCTCCAAATGCGGGCTTAATGTGGCTTTTATAGCACGGAAATGTCATTGATGCTAAGCAGCATGATAGACAGCAAACACATGACATGATATATAATAGCAATATCACAGTATCTTAATAACAACAAATTAGCCTACTGTCGACTTTATTTCACTGCATTTGCATTTAAAAACTTGCCGAAAATACTGAATCTTTTTAATATTCTGTTCCAGTTTCATGGTGCAAAATAAAATAAAACATTGTATGTACCACGGGCATAATTGTAGATTATACCCTTAATACATAAATATCTATTATTTTATTTTGCCACCATAATGTTCTTTATACGCCTCCAAATGCGGGCGTAATGTGGTCTTTATAGCACGGAAATGTCATTGATGCTAAGCAGCATGATTGACAGCAAACACATGACATGATATATAATAGCAATATCACAGTATCTTAGTAACAACAAATTAGCCTACTGTCAACTTTATTTCACTGCATTTGCATTTAAAAACTTGCCGAAAATACTGAATCTTTTTAATATTTTGTTCCAGTTTCATGGTGCAAAATAAAATAAAGCATTGTATGTACCACGGGCATAATTGTAGATTATGGCTCTCAGGAATATAAAAGCCCTCCGCTTCGCGTCGGGCTTTTAACATTCCCTCGAGCCATAATCTTCTGATTATGCCCTTAATACATAAATATCTATTATACGCCTCCAAATGCGGGCGTAATGCTTTATAGCACGGAAATGTCATTGTTGCTAAGCAGCATGATTGACAGCTGACCCATGACATGATATTTCACGTAAGTTGAAAGAATTATTGAAACAACAACCTTACTATACAACCTTTATTAATTTAACAATAATAATATTAATAGCAATATCACAGTATCTTAGTAACAACAAATTAGTCTTTACGTTTTCACCTTCCATTTTAGTATGCAAATTATTTACAAACAAACAGTACCTTAGCAACAATTTAGCAATATCACAGTATCTTAGTAACAACAAATTAGCCTACTGTCGACTTTATTTCACTGCATTTGCATTTAAAAACTTTCCGAAAATACTGAATCTTTTTTAAATTTTGTTCCAATTTCATGGTGCAAAATAAAATAAAACGTTGTATGTACCACGGGCATAATTGTAGATTATGGCTCTCAGGAATATAAAAGCCCTCCGATTCGCGTCGGGCTTTTAACATTCCCTCGGCCCATAATCTTCTGATTATGCCCTTAATACATAAATATCTATTACAACCGAATTTATGATTAAAATAAATTTAAGTTTTCACGTACCCTTTTTATTTGAAAATAAAATACCGAACCGAAGTACCTGAAAAATTTTATTTATTTTAATAATAATAATAACAGTAATAATAATAATAACAGCGACGTAAAAATGAAATTTAGTTTCGATAAATGCCGCATGAATAGTATAGTAAACGGAAAAAGGACGGATCATGAACAGGACGCAGGAATATGACTTTATTAAGGGAATGACAGAATGTGAAACATACAAATATCTGGGTTATGCGCAGTCAAGAGGAATCGGGCACAAACGGTGCAAAGAAGAATCTAAAGGAAGCTTATTTAAAAAGACTCCGTGCTATACTCAAATCGAAACTTTCAGCCCGAAATACTGCAAATGCTGTGAATTCATAAGCAATATCAATATTAGCATACAGTTTTGGTATCATAACATGGACAGACACAGAATTGGAGGAAATAGATAGAACTATACGAACAGAGTTTAGAATATACAGAGGCCATCATCCTCGGAGTGCAGTGTAACGATTCCATTTGCCGCGAAAACATGGAGGGCGAGGTATACTTTCTGTTTTCTCACAAATTACAAGCAACTGAAAAACCTGCGAGACTACTTCCACCAGAAGTCTGAAAATATCCAACTATATAAAGCGTTAGTAAAATCAGATAACAACTTCAGTCCTTTAAAACTAACAGCAGAGTTCGCACCACAAGAAAAAATTAAGATCATTGAGGAAGTGAAACAAAAGTGACGAGAAAAACATATTCATAGCAAATATATGGCTATATTGGAACATCAGGAAACAGACACTAACGCATCCTTTGCTTGGTTAAAGTATGAAAATCTTTTTAAAGAAATCGAAGGGTTTATAATAGATATCCAAGATGGTATTATAGCAACCAAGATGTACAGACGCTACATAATGAAGGAAGACATACAAAACATAAAGTGCCGAATGTGCGCCAAGGACAACCAAAATATTGACCACATAATTGCAGAGTGCGGAACTCTTTCAAATACACTGTATCTTAAGATGCATAACTCAGTTGCTAAAGTAATCCACCAAGCTTTGCGTCAAAGGTACATGGACCTTCAACAGACCATACCCTATTATAAGTACGAACCGCCAATTATGTGTGAAACTGAAAACGTAAGGATATACTGAAATCGAGTCATCTACACAGATAAACACATTCAGCACAACATCCCTGATATAGTAATCACTTTAAAACAACAAAAAACCACATACATTATCGATATCGCCGTACCCCATCCCACAAATACATAAAAAACAAACACTACAAAAATAAACAATTATCTATCTCTAGTAGATGAAATTTGCGCTATGTGGGAGATGGAGCATGTTCAAGTGATCCCGATTGTATTAGGATACACGGGTGAAATACCCAAACAAACTATAGCACAATCTAGAGTTATTAGATATTCCAACCAACCTTTATGTTGCAATGCAAAAAGCTGTTTTGTTAAACACCCGTGCCATTGTTCGACGAGTTTTAGGGGAGGGAGTAAGCACAAATGTGTCAGTTTAACAATTTAACTGGCATACATATGCATAAAAGGTACATTACTTACCTGAAAAGGCCATATGTACAATTTATTACCTGTATAAGAGAAAATGTTTAAAATAATAATAATAATAATAATAATAATAATGTCCTTAATCAGAATATGCACATATATAGAACATAAAAAGAAAATTTAAAGTCTAGGGCAAGTTGAGCATGATGAAACAAAGTGATCATCTGCTCCTTACCCGCTAGCAAGTTATTTATGAAGGACGTGCAAATTATGATAGCTATTCTAACAAAGAAGCTGTAGAAGATGGCTTCTTACACACCTCTATGTAATTTCAGTCGTAATATTATTTTAAACGCACATTTTATTTTGTAGCAACTATATCGACCACTGCGGAAGGCAGTTTCCGAAAGTACTGACCGCCATCAATAAATGAACACCCAGTAAACACATGTATTTTAATGAAATTTTCCGAAAACATGTTTTTATTCCTTTTAAGAAACGATGAAAATTTCAGCAAGATGCAATAAAGATTAACCATCGACAACGAAACGAAAACTATTTCTTTTCATTCGACATTAGTTGTTTAAGTGTCAATGTTAAGCATATTTGTAGGCTTAATAAGTAAACACATTAAAGTTGAAATAATGCCTCCAGTACGACACCGTGCAAATTTTCCTCAGTTAACCGAGTTTGAAGGTGGCAGAATAATCAATTCGTGATGTTACCGCTCGCGTGGGGTGCAGTGTTGCCACAATTTCTTTCTTTTGGCGAAGAAAATAATGAGGAATGAAGACGTTTGCGTCACAGACGTCCTAAGCGCACTACTGATCGTGACGACCGTACTCTTCGGTTTGTAGCTGTTCGGGATCGTTTTTCCTCAACAAGGGAAATTGGTGATAGATGGACAGGATTAATTGATCATCAAATCTCCTTACGATCGACGTATCGAAGAATTCGATCTTTTGGGCTCAGATCATACCAACCATTGCTCTGTTTACCTCCACGTGATCGTACTGTACGGCGGCAATGGTGTAACGAGAGGTTGCATTGAAATGTGAAATGGAATCAAGTCGTCTTTAGTGACAAATTTGGTGATGGGCTCATGATGGTCGCCGCAGATTGGTTAGAAGACGTCCTGGAGAAAGACGCAATTTGCAGTTTTCTGTACAACGACATACTGCTCTTACTAAGGGTTTGATGGTGTCGGGGGTTATCTGCCATGGAACCAGATCTCCTTTAGTAGTCATTGAGGGAAAATTAAATAGAAAATCCAATTTTTTAGTGAGATAATGCGCGGCCGCATACCGCAAAGGTTGCTATGGGGTTTCTAAATACTGCTAAAGGTGATCTGATTCCATGGCCTTCTCGTTCACCAGACTTATCACCAATCGAATATTTGTGGGATATGGTAGGACGGAGATTAAATGATCTACAGCCACTCTCAAACAATGTAGATGCCCTTCAACAACGGATTTTAGAAGCGTGGGATAGAATACCTCAGGTTAGCATAGATTCACTAATTTCAACTATTCCTAATCAGCTAGATGAATGTGTGAGAAACAGTAGAGGGTCGACGCATTATTAGTGTTAACCATATTTGTATCTTATTAAAATTTTCATCGTTTATTAATAGGAATAATATACAAGTTTATTTATGGCGGCCAGTATGATAGTTGATAAGGGAAATCCACATATAAAGTTTATTAACACATGCGATAATGGGGTATTCTGACCTGATTTGACGAATAGTTATTTGAGACCCTGATGTTAATCACCTTTGTTCTGGCTAGTGCAGACCTAGACGAGTGCAGGTGATAAAGGTTTCGAGTCTTCATCATTAGCGGATGTACAACCAGATTATATCATCGTAACCACCATCAATATGAAACGGTTAGGGAGAAAAAATGTCTATCTTCAACACAGAGTAAGGTTAATTCCAGACAGACGAAACATCAACAGCAGGAAGAACGGACTCACAAAAAAAACCAGAAACACAACGAGGAGCTAAAATTGAGGAGCTAAAATAAGGTAAGGTAAGTGATTGTAATTTGATCATATAACGCTTCTTTACCTCTTTAGATTAAAGGTGAGCCCTACGTGGTCTATTAACGAATATGGTTAATGATTAATCTTGAGAATACCGATTTAGTTAGTTATAATATATCTCGAAGAAGTTTGAAAATTACAAAGGAATTGAAGAAATGCAGATGGCTTGCCTCTTTAGTAAAAGCAAGATTCTTATTTACCCGCCACAAAATAGCGATCAGTAAATCTTAGACAAGTAATTACATTACAACGCATAGAAATACTTTATATTAGAAAAGTGATGATGCCATCGATTAAATCAGAAAGAAAATTTTTCTGAGAATGCTTCACTTTTCACCAAAATGGCTACCTACATCTACACTGAAGAACGTGTTTCGGAAATTTTATGTTATCAGATCACATTTTTACCAAATTTCATATATAGAAATAAAGTACCTATCTATACCTCAAATTTTTATTTAGTACATGTACTGCGGTCATTCAGCGGACGCAACAGATACCTCTAAGTAGGCGGTTTTGAAACCGACAGGAAAACGGTAGAAATCTCCTAGGTGGCACTACTGTGTCAATTTATACTTTAAAACATAATTTTTTTAATACAGCAACTACGGAATATATGAGACCAGTAATATTGAATTGGATAACGATTTAATACAGTAACTAGACGAATTATGATATCGGTAATATTGGATATCGATTTATGCACGTTACAAGTTGAAAAACCTGTTAACCCACAAAAGCGCTCAAATACCTCAGTATTGATAAATTACCAGCTTTTTTGTGCAAAAGTTCAACAACTCAAACGAATGCAAAACTTTGATTTCAGAAAATTAATTTTTAAGTCAATTGAATGAAACTTTTTTGTCTAAACCTATAAAAACTGTCAAATACCTTGGAATTTATAAATTACCAATCCCTTTTTCACGAGTTGAAGTCGAAAGGAGGCGAACTTTTGCCTTTCGGTGAAACATTCTTAAACTAGTGGTTCAAATTTATTTAACCAAACTGATTTAAACGCTTAAGATGAGCCCAGCATTAATGTTGACTGCACCGAACCATTGACACAATTAAAAACAAACAACCAAACTGTCTCCCAACCCCTAAAATGGTGTCAAGAAGTACATATTTTTTTCAAAAACAAATAAAACACCAATAATTCTGTATTTACAGCTCAAGCTGTTTATGTATAAAATCCATTTTTGTTTGCTACATGTTATTTTACATATTATAATCAATTTAAGTTTCCTATTATACCACAAAAGTTATTTTCCAACAATTATTGCTTCAATAATAATAAAAAGAAGTAACCACATTGAAATTATAAATGAACTTCACACAAAATTAAGCTTTCTTAGAAGAATTATCGGAAAATCATAAAAATTTCAAATACGTAAATAACCGTTAAAATTTCTTTAGATTATTTATGTCTAGAAAAGTTAATTTTCAACCCACGTTTGTTTACACCTCCACAAACATCCCATATTTGAATTTAAATTTCAGAGTTGGTAGAACTATAACTGCTAATCATTTTCTACCGTCCTTAATCACTAGAACTCGAGGATCTTACAAAACTGGTGCCCAACATGAGACCAAAAAATTACATTACTACATTAGGTAAACTACCAGTATACAAAGAGAACATTTTATAACTGTCAAAATTTATTTTCCAGAATACCCTACAAAAATTGGGAAACTAACTTTAATTTATACGGAAAGCTAATGTTAATTTGAAAGTTAATTGTATTCTGAGAAAGTCAAATTTATTTAGAAAAAACAAATGTAGTTCAGAATAGTCAGTTGAATTTGAGAAGGCATCAAATGAATTTGAGAGTAGTAAATTGTATTCAAGAAATGGTCAAATGTATTTGAGAAGATATCAATTGAAAATGAGAAAATAAAATCACATGTATAACTTAGCCTGCTGCTGCTGTGAGCTCCATATTACAAGTAATTAACATAAATTACATCAATATTTTCTTTCAAAAGTGCAAAACACATCCACTACCGGTACAAACAAAACATAGCCTTATTTGTTATTTAAAAAAATTTGTTATTTATTTGCAAGTGAACAAACAAACAATACAATAATCCAAACCAAACAGCTGATTTTAATTTGGATATTCTTCTCAAATACAATTTACAACTTCTCGAATTCAAATCACACATTCTGAAATACAATTAACGACTTCTTAAAATGAAATGATACTTTCTCAAATACAATTGACTATTCTCAACTACATTTGTTGTTTTCTCAAATTCAACTGACTATTCTCATCTACTTTTGATGTTTTCTCAAATACAAGTAAGAATTCTCAAATACAATTAACAATTTCTCGAATAAAACTGGAAAAGGTGTAGATATTTCTAGCTGGCTAATATTATTCCCTGAAGTTTATATTAAAGATATTCCACCTGAAAAATAAAATATATTAGAACGAATACCCAAACATGATCGTGTAGGATCGATATACAGATTAGAGAGAGAAGTGTTCATACAAGACATCCAAAAATTTCATTAGATACATATGGCACTGTAGATCAAATTTAGAGTAGGGTAGAATTGTTTGTAGCGGGGTAGACGAAGTAAACTTACCTGGTCAGAGGTAGGACGAATAAAACAGATAACGTAAACTATTCTAGGGTCAATGCAGCTAACCCATAATTGGCATCGAAAGATGGATGGAGACGTGCGATCGTGTTCGAAAATGGGGACTAAAGTTCTATAGACACAACGATCCTGCATATTCCCTAGAAAGCACACAACACTGATGAGGAATTAGCAGGTGCACCGCCAGAATTGATCAAGGGCAACGTACTATTTTGGTACCGAAATAACAAGTTTGAGTAGGTTACAGGACAACACTATAACAATGGTTTTCGCTTAGAATTCCTTGAAACCAGGTATCATTACATTACTGCTTTATTAACCCTTATTCGTACATATGTAAGTATCTCTAACCAGAGCCAATTAGAAATCATGTACGATAACCCACGTACATAGTATAAATGGTATACTCGATAGAGACGTCGCTAGCTGGTTTCGCCTATAACAAAAGTCTAGAAATTTCAAATATTACACAGAGGGCACATCTTCCAGCCATACGCCAAACAAAGCCAAACGTATTTCTCCGAATACCTTACCTATAACTTCAATACCACAAACCAAGTCTATAGAAGAAACAATTAAACAAGAATCAAGAGAAAACCAAGATCCTCCATTTCCGAAGTAGAGAAACTACGTGCACCGGTAATAGACGAGCACGATCATTTACATTGCCAAGCCATAACTCTTGTATCATTTAAAACAACTAGATTTCTTCCTGAAGAATGGAACACCTGGTTACAAGAAGCGAAAATGATTTTTCGTCCAGCACCAACAAAAAACATTAACCATGTCCGTTCTGATGACCGATTTTTCATCACTTCATACCTGAAGAATAAGGTAAAAAACGAACAAATATATCCCATAAAATTAGAACAAGATAACGTTCGTTTACGCAAACGCAAAGAGTATTTAAATTCACAGCCGTTTAGGTGACAAGAATTACCAAATAACAAGATTTATTTACTCAAGCTATCCTACGGTACGGTGTCCGGAAAATTCACCGCCAGCAATTCTCCGCCAGCAGTTCATCGCCAGAAATTCACCGCCTACGCAATTCATCGCCCCAACAATTAACGCCAGCAATTCTCCGCCGGAAAATTCATCGCTCCGTAACATATTTATTTTTATTATTTCAAGATAGCCTGTTAGCGTTACTCAGGAGAAACCACGTAGAGGTCGGCTTACTATAGTTTCCCTTTTTTTTAGTTTTCTAATCTGAAGAGATACTGAAATGTGATTTATGTTTAGAGAGCGGTGTTGTGAGCGATTCCACGCAGTTAATCGAAACTATTCATATCTACATTGTGATATGTACCTACTACACTTTGTAGCCGTTGAGCGCAGTCACGGTATTTTCTCTTAGGCCTTGGAGGTTCTTCTCCACTTAAATACTGCTCAATGCCGTAGTTCGTTTAAGCTTTGTTCTCGTTTAATGGCCTAGATGAATTTCCATATATTTGGACGGTGTGCTGAAACTTGTTGCTCAAATGCCATATGCCATCCTTGGACCGAATTGTTGGTTTTAGGCAATCCTTGCAAAACTGCTTCGTAGCAATTCCACACGGCATGATCAAAGTACGGTAGTCTTCGATGCTGACGCCTATTCGGACGGCCTATCCACGTGTCTTCGAAATAATCGACGACGTCTTGCGTTTCGGGTGGAAATATATTATTGTCGCACATTTCTTTGAATACTTGAACAACGGAGTCGACCGGAACAAATGCCAAGGCAGAGAGAAAATGAAGATTTAATGCAAAATCAGCGTCCGTTTCGTAGCGTTGTTTTAAACCGTTGGTTTGAATATTTCTGAAAATACTTGATGTCTAATATGTGAAAATTCTGTTTACACAGCGTTTATCATTGCCTTCTCAAAGTCTGTTGTTATAGTAGCAGGTGGTACAGATGGTTGCAACTCTTTTGTTAGGTAGCAAAGCATAGACTAAACAAAAGGTTGTTTTTAAAGCCATGAAGCGTAAAAATTTGGTAAAATAAATGCGGAATGGTTTTGAACGTGCCGTCAGCGTACCAATTCCCACTCCGTGCCAAAAGTTGAAGATTACGCCTAGTGCAAAAAATTAACATTCTATTCTCGTCGCCGTATCCGGAGCCAAATAACAAAAATTCTTCTCCGTTTAAGGACATTTTGTAGTCTTCGGGAAATATAATTTCACTACGATGCACCGGAATAGCAGGGACATCATCTTTTATTTGCCTAATATTTCTTACGGTTCGTTTGATGGTATCTACACTTGGCAGTTTTGCAGCAGTCGCTTGGCTACATCCATCAGAAGCAGACGATAAAATAAAACGGGGCGTGTCTCTTGTATTGGTCGCAGAATCACGAATAACAGCCAATATCTTAGCAGCTTCAAGTTTAGCTGCATCACCGGCGTGATTATGTTCTTTCCAGCGTTTGACGATTTCATCTTCCACTGTTGTTACGCCAGCTGAACACCTCGTCTGCTGATATTTGTCACATCTCCAATGTGTTTTTTCGTCAATCGCCTTATCCTTAAAGAAGCAGTGACCACCTTCGTACAATTTTCTTTTTCCTTTTTCTGTTGCAATAAACTGGAGAGCCATTTTGGAACTAACAATTCACTTAAACTTGAGTATTCAAAAATACTAAGACAACTTGAACAGCGTGCTTAAGCAGTAACCACGAGATTCACAAGTCAACAGTCGCAGTTGAAATGAAATGTAAGTTTAGACCATCCAACCTTCTAAATTATCATTTAATCACCTATGACTTGTTTATTTTTAACTTCATGAATTATAAGAATTCCATCCTCAAATACGCCATTAACGACATACCAAAGGAACTTTCTAAATTAGTAGTTAATGTAGGTTAATCACAGAACAATTAAAAAAGTAAATGAAAATTCAATTAATATACCGGTACTTACATATCACAATGCGGATATGAATATCTTCGATTACCTACGTGAAATCGCTCACAACACCACGCTCTAAACATAAACACATTTCAGTATCTCTTCAGATTAGAAAACTAAAAAAAAAGAGACTATAGTAAGCCGACCTCCACGTGGTGTCTCCTGGGTAACGCTAACAGGCTATCTTCAAATAATAAAAGTAAATGTTACGGAGCGATGAATTTTCCGGCGGTGAATTGCTGGCGGTTACTTGTTGGGGCGATGAATTGCGTAGGGGGTGAATTGCAGGCGATGAATTGCTGCCGGTGAATTGCTGGCGGTGAATTTTCCTAAAATCCTACGGTACTTTGTCTGCATTAAACATGCTGAATTAGAAAACATGCATGGACCAAACAATGGACAAAATTTCAGTAATATCTGAAATCATGGCGATCTAAATCCATCTGTGCAAAAAATCATTGTAGACGAGTTAGTACATATGCTGACAAGTGACATCGCAAAACGTTTTCACAGTCTACGCAGTTTTCTCGTTGTTTTGGTCAGAGAAGCACACACAAAAAATTGTTTCTGTATAGATTACAGGAATAGATTTAACAGGGTTACCATCAAAGGGGCATTCCGTCTTCCCCACATTCACGACATATTGGTACAACTCTAGGAAGCGCAATATATTGCGATGATACGTTTAAGGTGTCAATTACGACTGTAAAATAAAGAAAAGTTGATAATTAATATAATAGAGAGCATGGGATGTTAAAATACAATTTACGAAGTTATACTAAGGAATAATATAAGTACAAAGGTGATTATGCATCATAGTGTAGGTTATATAAAGTTAAATTAATAGGTACATTATGTTTATCAAGGTTACACAAGAAAATTTTCATATTTCAAGTTTCTAAGCAGCTTCGGAGAGCATAAGGTGTTATCATTAATAATATTCGTAATATCCATGCATGGAAAGAAAATATTGGTCTGGTAACATGATCTGCATCAACTCTAAAAATAAGAAAACAATCTGTATTAGTTAAGATGTGTAGGAGGTAGATTTATAGACAAAATCAGTAAGATTTACAATGTTAGATGATATTTATTGAATTTATAAAGAAGTGTATGAATGTGTTAAACAAACTTACCTAGTGTTATGAAGACAAAGTTATACAACCTAGAGTAACATTTCGATGCAAAATGTAAGAACGGTTTCAGTAAAAAAACAGTTTCGACAGCCTGAGTTCGGGAAGTGAATAAATTATTGTCACATGGAGACTTAAATTTAATATGAACTTATATGTTTCGAGTTGTAGATTTCATCCTAGAAAGTAGAATAAATTAGTTACAAGGAAACTTTAGTATAAGAAAATGTTAAAAAAATTAACATGTTTAATAAAATGTTAAGTGTTAAAGTACATCAAATGAGATATCATTTTAAATACAATTTTGTATAGAATTTAATGGAACTAATAGCTTTAAGATATTTATTAGTGTAAGAAAGTTATTGCAGAGTTTAATATTTATTACATTACAAAAATTAATCAACCAATCAGGAGATAGCATCTGGCAATGTTTGTATTGTAATATAACCAATGGAAAATATTAAGTTTAACTTCAAAGCAAGAGCATGTCCATTTGATTGCAGGTAAATAAAAGAAAGGTTTACCTAACCAAAAATTACCTGTGAACAAAATATGCTCGTGTAAAATTAAACTTAGATAAAATAAAATGAAAAAAAAATGTATTCCATAAAATGCAAATGATTTAATTTTAATAGTTGTATGTGTATAATTCGTGTTTTGAATATTAACAATGTTAAATGATTTTTTTTTTTTTTGATGATTTAAGTTTAAGTAATTTAAAACATAATTTTAATGTCGTAGTGATGTGTTTTATTTCGGTAAGCTTAATAATTCTTCACAAATCTACACTGAGTGCATGTACGAATGTAAAAAAAAATAAGTGACCGTATTAGAAGAATGAAACTTACACGATTTGGAATAACAAGAACGAGCGTTACTGCTTCCCGGTAGACATCGAGGGATATCAATGGTATTCGCATATGGTAGATAGGACTTCCAGTCATGGGTTATCCAATCAATAGTCATGGAAGATGATGCTAAAAGATAAGTAGATTTCAAGTTTTAGAGTTAGGTTATGTTTTACATTTTTGTTTGTGTGTCAAGAATTTTAAGCAGAATATGTATCCAGCCAAGGTTAATTTAGCAAGAAGAGTCATTATTAGTATGCTAGATTTTAATTCAATACTTAGATATGTGCCTGAAAACCACCAAAATGTCAAAGTCCGTTAAATGCAAAGAGCGCGCCGCGTACGCATCAATTCACTTTCACAGTTTTCATTTCGAAATCAACAATAAAGAAATTATTGAATTGATGATTAATAAGAATATTTACCACTGCTAATAAAAAAATAATAAAATGACATGCTTAAACAAAGGCTTAATACATGTTATAAAGCTGTTAAAAGGTACCGGGATTAGTAACGCAGAAGACTTAACTAAAATCAGATTAATACTTTTAAAGGAAGCTTTGTCAAAATACAAAAAAGAAAATGGGTGGAGCTTGGATGGTAACATTTGGGTAAAAATTGGAAATCGTAAGTTCCTAATTAGAAGTTCAGAGCAGTTTCCAGTAGCTGCAAGTTAAGTATTTACGTGTAGTGCTACAGTTCTGAATTGGCCCAGTTTCAAATTTGGTTAATTTTTGCTTGCATTTTCAAATTCATTTTTTTACGTTTATTTCCCCAACCAATCTTTTTATTTTTTATCTACCATTAGCCACTTAATTGTTGGTAAAATCCGTATATTTTGTATAATTTGTAACTAGCTTAACATCGTTATCATTTTTCTGTGTTGATATAAACTATTCAACTTAAAGAAGTGTAATAGATAGGGGTAACATTGTATATTATTAACATAATCTCAAACTTGTAGAACGCATATTATTGTATCAAAACAAGCTAATTTCTTATACATTCATTGTAATTTCAATTCAATACCGATATATAGCTATATCTATGTATAATTTTATATATTAAAACCATTCAATTTAGTAAATTCTATTTGTATCAAAGAATTTGTGTTTAAAAGTTATGGTATAAGTCATAACTTCAAGTGTGTCCATGTTAACGTCCGTTCTCTATTAAATAATGTTTTAGACTTTAAAAATCATGTGCTACAAATAAATTAAGGTCACATTGCTGTCACGGAAACTTGGTTAAAACCTGAAATAACTGATGACCTAGTTCACAGAACTGGGTACTTATTTGTACGCTGCGACCGTTTAACAAGTAGGGGTGGAGGAGTTGGTATCTACATTAAAAATGTTTTGCAGTTTTAAACCTATTAAATCTGATAAGTCAATTGAACAATTTTGGATAGCTGTCAAGTTACACAGAAGAGCGGTTGCATTTGGTGTTACCTATAGACCACCGAATTCTGATTATATCTCGTTCATAGACCCGATAGAAAGTAGTATATGTCCTCTATTGACTGAGTTTGATATTGTCTCTTGGTTAGGTGACTTAAACATACATTTGAATCGGCACAGTGCTGCCACAAGTGAGTTTAATTCACTTCTTATGAGTTTTACTTTAGATCAAATTATTGAAGAACCTACAAGCATCTCACAATCCACCACGTCACTACTAGAAGTACAACAGGGAAGCCATCCCCTCCACTTTTTTACCTGACAAGCCCCGCCTACTTCTTTTTACACGCCCACGTGGGAGGCGAATTTTTTGTCGGCTTTTTTTGTACTCGTTTACTTGAGGGGCATATTTAGTCCTTGAGCTTGGGTTTGGTCTTGATCTTGGGACTAGGGGTGACAGCTATTTTTTGTAATTATAGACCATTTTGTTTCCCTGACCCTGTGCTCTGATTTGAGGGCTAGCATTCTGATTGGATAAGTGGGCCTTGGGAATTTTTCAATGACAATTTGCTAGTTTTATTGTAAGGTTGTGTTGACGCACCCTGTATGTAAGATGTTATAATGACGTGTATTACGTGTATATTGAGTTTGAATGAAAAAAAAATTTTTTTTTTGTGTATATGCATAATGTATGTGGGAGGACGATACGCCACTGGCAATTTAGGAGAAATATCATTCAGTATGGAGATACGTGTATTTGAATGTTATACAGACATTGGTGTTGGAATAAATAGATTCTGATGAATGTAAATGTGAAGAGAAATGTGTCGATGGGACGATAATGTTTTGCTACTGTTGACTACTGAATAAGGAATGGAATGTTGGAGGATAAAGGAGTAATCTTGGCCGGAAGATGTGAATGTATAAGTATAGAATGTTTTAGGAAATATGTAGAGAAAGATTTGGTATGTTTAATTGTTGATTATAGAAAGTTCTCGTAATGTTGTGCAATCAGTTTTGAGAATACATGTACGTATATGGGATTTGAGACCTTAGACTGTACTTATTTTTGCAAGTGTTGTGGAAGGAGGATGAGCGCATGTGAGAGATAAACGTTGAAAGTTGTGTAATGGTCCAGAGTGGCCACTGAATGAATGTGATGACGAGAACTGGCTTCTCCATAAAGTAATTGTAAAATTTGCAGGTAAGAACAAACATGGCGATGTATAGAAATTACAAGCGTGTTTGTACAGAGGGTAGCATCAGTCGGCACTAAGAAAGTTTGAGTGAATACCATTGGTGAATATAGCAAGGAAGTAAGACATGTTTAAAGATGGATGGCTTGAGGTATAAATAGGAAAGTCAGAGATTGACGGGGGCTTTTTGCTTTTTGGTTTTTGCTTTTGGTGGATGTCCGTGAGAGCTCGGTGGACGACGCGCGCGCGAGGTGAAGTGTGACCTCAGAATGGGTTGAGTTAGAGTTATATTTGTGAATAATTTTGAAGGCAGTCGTTGTTTAAACAACTGCGTAACCCAAAAGGGGATGAATCGTATAAGACATTCATAAATAAAACAATTAATAAAATTGAGATTGAAGATAAAATCAGTTTATGGTTTTGTTTTTCTTCAAGGAAAAAAAAGTGCGTAAGCAGATTTATAATAAGATAACAGTTGTTACGTTATAGTGTTGAGTGCGGCGCGCGTGCTTGTAATGATCCTTAGTTCAAATTATTTATGGGACCACCTTTAAGTGAACGAAATATTCGTAGTAAATTGAGCCAATGTTAAGGTAATTTTATATGACATTAAAAGTTTATTTGTGTAAGGAAGGGCTAAATTGTCCTAAAGGTTGCACGAAACTTTAAAGAGGCAACCAAACGTGCGCAGATTATTACGGGTTATTGGAGTAATAACCCCGTATAGTTGGACTATTCGCGAGTACCGAAAGGAATAAGTGTTTGTGAAATTGGGGAGTACTTGTTATGTGCCTTCAGGCAATCTAAGGATACACATGGACTACAAATAATTGGTTTACGGGAAGAGAGAAGAAAGAAAAGCGAAGGATGTATGGAGAGTGTTTAAGTAAGAATTACATTTAAGAGCTTTGAAAACTCAGTTGAGCACGATTATCTTTTTGGTTAGTTTTATTTGCGGGTTGTTGTGTAAATTTTTTTTTTTTTTTTAATTAATTAGTGTTGAAGGAAAAAGGTAATCGGTCTCGAGCTATGTTGTATTGGCTGTTTTCGTAGTAAGAATTTTTGCAGAAACGCAAATTTGTATTGACAGTGATGTGGTGGGTTGGTTTCTTAACCACGCTGTTGTAGTGTATGTAAACATTTGTTTTTTTTATTATTATTTTGTACAGGACAATATATATTTATCGTTAACTTTTATTCTGTTGTTTATTTAGCCAGTTATGAGACACATTTGTGACGTTTACTTAATTGGTGACCTAGTTTTCGACAATTTAAATGTAGACTTTGTATATTTTGGTTTTAAGATTAATGAACAACCGGAAAGGTTATATTTGCCAGGTTAATTTTAAAAAGAAGATTTTCATGTTAGTTTCGTTTAACGCAGTACACTAATGACAGATCAGCTGTTGATTTAAAAATTTCATTAAGTATAACCAAGAGGTGGAGTTTTGAGAACTTACATATTTACGAATGTCCCATACGATTCAGAGGTATCATAAAGGAACAATTATTAAGCCGATGACACTGCTTTTCTTTTGGTTAGGAATTTAAAAATTAATTATCAATCATTGAATGAAGAACTTTTATTCATTAATAAGTAGAAATTTAACTTTATATGTAGACGAGGGATGCGTAGAAAATATTCAGTTAACGCGTTATAACTTTGGTATTCTGGATGTACAGGGTACAATCAGGAAGTTTGTGACGACCCGTGTATTTCAGTTTTTTTTTATAACTGTTGGTTACGTGAATGCAGTTAAATTTGAGTGATAAATTTTGTTTTGGAAATTTTGGTTTACGAGGTGTATTCAAAAAGTTTCTAATAACCTGGATAGTACTAAATATATTTGAGTTTGAGTTGAATTGTTTGGGACGAGTGTTTATTTTAGGACCCTCGTGTAAGAGTTCACTGAGTAAGCACAATCCTACTTTCCACGATCAAGTAGGGTTAATTAACACCCAGCTTAAGACAATTATTTTAGCAAAGTTTCGATTGTGGTGGCGCCTGGAGACATATTTTCCCGGACTGAGCTGTTTGAATATAGGTGTAAGGTGTTTGAGCGTATTAATCATTCATTTTACTTCTTATTTCGACCACGCCCATCTCCCTGTTAGCTGGCTTGGCAACCCGCTTACAGTAGTAAGCATACACGACGCCTAGTGCGGTTTGGACGTGTAACATTATAAGAGGGCCTTCACCCCCTGCCATAAAAATTGTATTCTAATAAAGAAAAGTTAATAGATAAGATGATGATAAATGTTTTTTTTTCATAATAAAAAGATTTTATTTAATTTAATTTAACCTGTTAACATGTATCAAGGTTATTGATTTTTTATCAAGGATATAAATACCTAGATCTTACACGATTATGTTTTATGCAATATAAAATATTAACTCAAATATTTTCAATATCAGAGGTTGACATATTGTATTTTTGGCTATTGATTAGTTAATTTCTATCTGAGGCTTAAATATCATTCTGATCTAGATAACTGTTTTTACAATGTATTTTCGTAACAAGATTTATTATAAAGAGGCATGCATAATTATTATTATTACATTTTCTTTTAATTTCCAGTGTATTTTGTAACCTTCTACCTATATACGAATTTATAAGAACATGCGATTAAGACGACTTTCACCTTGTATTGCAAACAAATTACAGACGACCTCCAATAGTTGATAGTCCTATTGAATAGTTGCACATATATATATATATATATATATATATATATATATATATATATATATATATATATATGGTTCACGGTCATTTTCCCGCCGACAAAATCCCGCCGGACAATTGCCCGCCGGAAAATTGTTCGCCTGGTAAAAACCCCGCGCGGTGAAATGTTCGCTGGTAAAATGCCCGCCATGACGAAATCCCGTCGGTCATTTGCCCGCCACTGCCTGTAGCTAAAATGATTCCCCTGATATTCCCCTATTTTCCTTGTGCTTGTATAGTTAGAAGATAGAGCTAATAGTTTCAAATTTCAATTGTTTTCGCTTGTTTTTGCAAGTAAGGCACATTTATTATTTATATTAAGTATCTCGTTAATGTGACTTTCTAATTCTCGTAGAAATCATTCAAAAATCTTTACATTAATGACAAAACGAAAATGTCATTAGTTAACTATGTGCAATAATTATTGTAATGCGATTCCTTGTATACTATTAATGTGCAAGAAACTGGTCAATTAAAATAATTAATTATCAATATGACCATTAAGCGTTATTAGTACACAATGAAAGTTGGTATATATAGGGAATTTTTAAATCTGAGGTCATTAGTTTAGTTGGTCAATTAAGCAGAATATCGTTACAATTATCAAGTGCTTTTATTGGGATGGTACTCGAATTTGTCAAAAGCCAAAAGGGTAAGTTAATTTATTTGTGGCGGGCAAATGACCGACGGGATTTCGTCATGGCGGGCATTTTACCAGCGAACATTTCACCGCGCGGGATTTTTACCAGGCGAACAATTTTCCGGCGGGCAATTGACCGGCGGGATTTTGTCGGCGGGGAAATAACCGGACATCATATATATATATATATATATATATATATATATATATATATATATATATATATATTATTAAAGAAACATAAATTGTTCACGTTTCATTTTAATACGGCTATCAACTATTGAAAGGTCGACTGTTAAAGTGTGTTTCTAATCACCTTTGCATTAAGTACAAGGTTGTTAAAAGGAGTCCTTGTACTATGCATGTGCAGGTGATACTTCGAAAATATTTTATTAAGTAGCATGACAAAACCTCTGTAAATACACCAAGCACGTACGAAAAACTGTTGGGGCTTCACTTATAAACAGAGGAAAGAAGTGTCGTGAGTATTAACCTAACCACGCTCTAATATCTTCCCTAGGGGCTTGTTTATAAATCTAAAACTCGTTTTTTGGCTGAGGTATTTTCTCTTAAGACGGCTGCGAAGGCTGTTTCAGCGACACCTACTCCAAACTTCCCCGAAGATAATCGATTCTACCCGAACATTGACGAGTGTGCCCACGCACAAGACCCAAGCCCTGCAGCATTCTCGTTTCTCGCGTGTTTCGCTCTTTAAAGTGTAACCGTTATCGAGTGAGCATTATTATAATGTATTCTCCTGTTCATGAGCCAACATCAGCGGACATTAGAGATTTTACTGACTTGTTAATAAACTATTGCAACATAACCGTTCAAGATGATGATGGAAACGATGACGTGGATGAGCTGAATGTATTTCACATCCAAGGTGATGGTGATGATTCACAAAAGAGGAAGAAGAGCAATGAGGTAGAGAAGGACGAGTCTCAAAACCATGATGATGATATCGACGAATCACTGTTCAAGAAGAAGACCGATAAAGAATGTGATTAAATAAATGTATTGTTGTTTATAATAATAATATATTTTCAAACGCTAAGCTTTCCTTCAATTTTTGTTAATAAACCTCTTTTTCCTATGGGTATTTGAACCTGTACTAACAATGTTGCAGTTAATGCGAAATGGCGGTTAGATGAGTAACTACAATAAGTGTGACATTGGCTTTCTTTTGCACTCTGTAAGTTAGATCATACTGATATTTTTTGAATTGAGGGCTGATTTTGTATGGTTAAGTTAAATCAGTTTGGTATCTTTGAATTGTGGTTGGTTGGTTTTATCAAAGTGTAAGTTAGTCCAATCAGTATTTTTGAGCTGTAAGTTAGTTTCTCCGGCTGTAAGTTATGACTTGATTGATTGAGACTGATTTGGTTGATTGATTGATTGGTATTGATCTGATTGTTTGATTTGATCGCACGTGATTTGATTGGGATTGATCTGCTTAATTTGATTTGATTAATTGATTTTTATGTTTGAGAAAGAGACGAGGGAGAGACGAACACGATCAGCCTCTATTACGGCAAACATTCATTAGTCTTTATACAACTAGATGTACCACAAGCAACCCTAATTAGTACTAGAAATACACCGCTAGGCGTCGCCGTCTCTATTACAGAAAATATTCGCTAGTTTAAAAATATATCACTAGATGGTGCCACAAACGAAACCCTAATTAGCTCTAGAAATATAACACTAGGTGGTGCCACCTTTAGTACAGAAAATGTTCATTAGTCCATACACAACTAGATGGCTACACAAATTCAAATTTCGCAACAAGGGGGCCCGCGACAGGAGAGCACAGACCTAACACATGTTCCTATATTTATCTTATAAGTTAGCATTAAGGACTAAGACCCGAAAACAAGTTGCGAAGCCCTACGTCTGCCTTATAAGTTAGCATTAGGCGCCTTATTATAACATAAGTTCAAATTTCCCCTCATAGATGGCACAGCAAACAAATTCAAATTTTTGATCGAGGGGCGTGGGCCTGAGAGTAAGTTGCTAAGCCCTACATCTGTATTACAAGTTAGAATTTTACCCCTTATTACAATACAAATTAATATTTCCAGCCATAACCTGCAGAGACTTAAATACAAATTCAAATTTTCCACCAATGGGGCCTCGACAAGGGGTAAAAAGCCCCGAGAGCGAGCAAGTTGCGAGACCATAAACCTGTCTAATTTTTCGAATCTGTAAATAATAGATAGAAACCGCATACCATTCCTCCACAGTTACTCTACAGCTAATGAATTAGTCTTTAACGCAAAGGTTAACACATGTTGCTATATTTATCTTATAAGTTAGCATTAGGGCCCCCTTATTAGAATATTATTTCCAACCTGACATGGGGGCCAAGGCGGAGGTGTGAAGGCCCGAGAGCAAGTTGCGATGCCCTATGTCTGTCTTATAAGTTAGCAGTAGGCCTCTTGTTAGAATACAAGTTCAAATTTCTCGCAATAAGTAATCAGAATGCAAACACTTAAATACAAATTAAAATTTCCCGTCAAGGCACCAAGGTCTAAGACCCGAAAACAAGTTGCGAAGCCCTATGTCTGCCTTATAAGTTAGCATTAGGCCCCTTATTATAATACCAGTTCACATTTCCCCTCATAGATGGCACCGCAAACAAATTCAAATTTTTGGTCGAGGGGCGTGGACCTGAGAGTAAGTTGCTAAGCCCTACAACTGTTACATTACAAGTTAGCATTATACCCCTTATTACAATACAAATTAATATTTCCAGCCATAACCTGCAGAGAGTTACATACAAATTCAAATTTTCCGCCAATGGGACCTCGACAAGAGGTAGAGCCCCGAGAGCAAGTTGCGCTACCACAAACCTATCTAATTTTTCTAATCTGTAAATAATAGATAGAAACCGCATACCATTCCTCTACAGTTACTCTACAGCTAATGAATTAGTGTTTAACGCAAAGGTCACTGCTTTGGAAATTGCTCAACCTAAAAATAATGACTAAAAAATGGATTCCGCTCATGAGGAATTACCTTATCATTATTGTGAAGTAGCGTCACATTCTTGTTTCAATGTTTTATTATTAAATCTCTCAGCTATAGATGTTTTTTTTACATCTATCAGTATCTAGTAGCAAGAGAAAGAGGATGGACGCATACTTGGACGTACAAGGGCTTAGAGGTGTTAACAACGAATGCATACCCAAAGAGATTGCAGTGGTTACAGATCATGGAGCTTTATTACTGATACTGATAAAACCACCCCATAATTATTTTATATCAATATCCATGTCAAGCCAGGCACTATTTTTGTGGAAAAAATATCGCGGTCTGAGATGGTGGTCGGGGTATGTACAGGGTGTCCCAACGATAGAGTAAAGTAAGTTTATGCTTAACTAGAATTATTTATGTAAATATTGTATGGACCATGGGGTAGAGGTAAGAAGTGTGCATTTTTTTAAAATATTGGAAGTTATACAGGGTGCGCCAGAAAAGCAGGACGTGAAAAGTATGATTTTTTAAATAGAACACCCGTATTTGATTTTAGTTTTTAATTCTACGTGTCCATACAAACATATTTTGTCATACAAAAGATTGGCTGAAAGTTTTTAGTTCTTGAGATATTCGCGTTTAAAGATTATTATGGCCATTTTCGTGGGGTTGATGAATGGGCAATTGTTCCGTTATTTCACAATAAAAAAAATTGATATTTCGTGTGGAAAATGAGTGATATTATACTAACGTTTAGACCGAGTAGTATTTCTAATTTTCTCAACAGGGTGTTTGTTATAACCATTCAAATTTGAAAATTCTCAAATTAAAAAAAATCAGTTTTTTTTTAATTGCACACCCTATATATTTTTATTTCATTTTATTCGGGATTAAAAAATCTATAATTTTTGTTAAATATATCCTATATCTATTTTTGATAGTTTTCGAGGAATTTCGATTTTTCTCACTAGCTACGTTACATACGATACTATCACATTATTGTGGATCGTGGTAGCCATGGAAAACAATTGCAACGAAATAAAGCAAACCACCTAAGCGAGAATATTAACAGTTTTTATTAATGAGAAACAGTAATTCAATAATTATTCAACATTGCGTCTTAGTAAATGCTCAAATAGACGGCCTTCTTGCTGAATACACATATTGATAATAAGTTAAATGCGAAAACGACAAATTTAATATGTGTTTATTTTGACAAATAGGAAAACTTTGTATCTTAGTAACGCAATTATTATTTTCCATGGCTACCAAGATCCATGCAAGGCAATGTTATCGAAAATAAAGTAGCTAGTGTGAAAAAATCGAAATTCCTCGAAAACTATCAAAAATAGATATAGGATATATTTAACAAAAATTATAGATTTTTTAATCCCGAATAAAATGAAATAAAAATATATAGTGTGCAATTAAAAAACTGATTTTTTTAATTTGAGAATTTTCAAATTTGAATGGTTATAACAAACACCCTGTTGAGAAAATTAGAAATACTACTCGGTCTAAACGTTAGTATAATATCACTCATTTTTCACACGAAATATCAATTTTTTTTATTGTGAAATAACGGAACAATTGCCCATTCATCAACCCCACGAAAATGACCATAATAATCTTTAAACGCGAATATCTCAAGAACTAAAAACTTTCAGCCAATCTTTTGTATGACAAAATATGTTTGTATGGACACGTAGAATTAAAAACTAAAATCAAATACGGGGTGTTCTATTTAAAAAAATCATACTTTTTCACGTCCTGCTTTTCTGGTGCACCCTGTATAACTTCCAATATTTAAAAAAAATTCACACTTCTTACCTCTACCCCATGGTCCATACAATATTTACACAAATATTTCTAGTTAAGCATAAACTTACTTTACTCTATCGTTGGGACACCCTGTACATCACAAAGGTTCCCATGAGGAGCTAATGAGAGTGGTGCAGCCCTTTAACAAAATTCACGTTAAAGGCAGTGAAAAACAACAGTTTTTAAGGTTTCTTAACAGACCAATAGTAAACCTGGACGGGACTGGCTGCCCGCCGCTTAAAAAATTGAAAGGGGGAGCAAAAGTATATACCAGTTTAAACCATGACATCGTTGAGCCTATTTATGTACTGGAAAACGCCTTACAACTGCAAAACTGAACACATACCAATTCCAAAGATGTAGGCGGTAAGTGTTGAGATGCTTGAAATCGATCCCCAGCCGCAAGAATGTGATCCGACTTGTATGTGCATCTAATCATCTATCCAGGCACGCACCTAGACCGTATACAATTATTGTAAACACGAATCCTGCAAACAAACCAGATCAGTGTTGGACCACTATCTACATTGACGAGAATGGAAACGGGGAATATTTTGGACTAGCACCGCAAGGATATCATTTACGTTTCCTAGAGCAAAATTCTAGATGGTTCCGCTATAACAAAACGACGCTGCATCATTACCATTCGGATATGTGTGGACTTTATACGATAATGTTATTGCATTTTAGAATGACAAATAATTCACCAATGCTTGATTTTGTAAATAAGTTTTTACTATTTGCTTAATTCTAAATGACGAGATAATCAAGTTACTGTATAATGTTTTATTTTTCAACCATTCTACTCTGATAAATAAAAAAGAGATTTTAGTACTTTAATTGTTTTAATCAACAGTCCTGTAATACGAAAAATAACCCCATTGTTTTTTTTTCTTTTTAATTCAGCAGATGTGTTTTTAATAAAAATGCTTTATCTCACGACACTTCTTTCTTCTGTTTCTAAGTGAATCCCCAACAGTTTTTCGTACGTGTTTGGTGTATTTATAGAGGTTTTGTCATGCTAGTCAACAAAATATTTATCAAGTACCACCTGTTCATGCATAGTACAAGAACTACTCTTAACAACCTTGTAGTTAATACAAAGGTGATTAGAAGGAGTCGACCTTTCAATAGTTGATATGTGTATATATATATACACACGCACGCGCGCGCACGCACGCACGCACGCACGCACGCACGCACCATCCAACCAACCCACCCACCCACCCATCAGAATGATATTTAAACCTCAGATATAAATTAATTAATTACGACCGATAAAAAATACGCCTCCCACGTGGGCGTGTAAAAAGTAGAGACGAAGGCGGGGCTTGTGACGTAAAAAAGTGGAGGGGATGGTGTCCCGGTTCTACTACTAGATGTTATAATAACTAACCGCAAACAAATTGTTTTACAAACATTTATTACAAACTTGGACAACATCGCAGATCATTTATTAACTTATTGTATTGTTTCTACATCTACTTTCAGCAAATCACACAATTTTATAATTTACCGAGATTTTAAGTATTTTGATTACTACCATTTGAATTGACATTAACCATCGATTCCTTGGCGGAATATCTACGATATACCTTCTATCAAAGAAAAAGTGGCTTTCCTTCAAAACAATATTAACGCTTTACTTAACATTCATGCTCATAAAAATCGCGACTCACAAAATCTCATTCACCCTGGTTAACAGACGATATACGAAAGTGAATGAAAATAAGAGATACTGCTCTCATAAAATTAAAAAAAACTAAACTAAATAAGCACTGGGAATATTACAAAATGTTACGAAACAGTGTCACTACTGCTATACGACATGAAAAAAAAGCTTATTTTAATCATGATGATGAATCTAGGAACTTGAAGCTGCTAAGTTAATCGCATCATCAAAAAACAGTAAAAATGAGTTACCAGAACATCTGGTGAACCCTAATAATATTATGACCATTTTTTAAAAGCTATCCCTTCTGTTGCTTACAATAATCATGTACAAACAAAATTTTATTTAGATCATTTAACACCTGACTTACATTTCATACAGTTACTGAAGATGAAATATTTAATATAATTTTAAACCTGAAGTCAGAAGCTACTGGTGTAGATGGTATTAACCTAAGTATGATTAAGTTGTGTGTACCGTACCTTCCAAAAATTATAACACGCATAATAAATTTTGTACTTATGTCATTCTGTATTTCCATCGCAATGGAAATCTGCATATGTTATTCCCTTGGCCAAGGAACCAGTTCCTTCTAACTTTAACGACCTTAGGCCTATTAGCATCTTACCAACCCTATCAAAGGTTGCTGAAAAGGTTGTAGATAATCAAATTAGAAAACATCTAACGCTAAACAATATTGTCCAAGACACTCAATCCGGGTTTAGGTCTAATTACAGTTGCTGCACTTCTCTAACGAAAATTGTAGATGACATAATTACACAGATGGATGAAGGTAAGGCAACAATGCTTGTATTGCTAGACTTATCAAAAGCTTTTGATACTATAGATCACTGTACGCTTCTCGCTGTATTACATTATAACATTACATCGGCTTTAGCGAATCTGAAATTAATCTTATTAAAGATTATATTTCTAACAGGCGTCAAGCTGTAAAACTTTCAGATACTAGATCATCTTTTCAACGTGTGACAAAGGGAGTTCCGCAAGGCTTAATACTCGGACCACTTCTGTTTATCATTTATACATCTAACATAGCTTCTGATCTCCAATTCTGTCAGTTACACTGTTACGCAGATGATACTCAAATTTACAACTCATTTTTTCCATCAGACATTGATATAGCTTGTAAATATGTAAATGAAGACTTAAACACATTAGTAAATACATCATTCTCATTCACATAGTGTAAATTCTAAAAAATCGGCAGCAATATTATTTTGTAGAGCAAATAAACGTCATGAACTCTTACCTACGGCAAATGTATTGATTAAAGGTGAAGCAATAGAGTTCAAGAATGTAATTAAAAACTTAGGGATTTATCTTGATTATGAGTTTCGGTTTAAACAGCACATATCGCGCTGCCTGCAAACGGCATACGGTAATTTGAAACAAATATACGCTTGTAAAATTTTTTTAAATGTCAAGATAAGGTCGCCTGTGCGAAACATTTGGTCTGTCAAAACTATGCTTTTGTGACAGTATTTATAACTTCTGTATAGACTTTGTTGATGAACGACTTGTACAAAAGTTACAGTATGCGTGTTTGAGATTGATTTTTGGCATAAGAAAATTTGAGCGGATTTCTCATAAACTCAAGGAAGTGAATTGGCTTAGTATGAAAAATAGGCGAATATTGCATAGATTAGCTCTCTATCATTCTATAATTTTAACTAAAAAACCAGCTTACCTCTATAACAAAATTAGTTTCAGAACGGACGTGCATCATGCGAATTTAACATTTAGGGTGTTAATAGGTTCACCGTTTCATCGTACAGCTATATATCAAAGGTGTTATAGTCATAATATTTACAGGTAATACAATTCTGTCCCCCATTATCTTAAATCGGTTATCTTAATGCAGTTCAAAAGAAAGTACAAGATGTTATTACAACCCCAACAATTTGAATAGTCAATGCACTATATGATGACTACTTAAGCTAGAAATGCATAAACAAAATGCTTAATTCTTTAGTATGTAATTTAGTAAACGTATGTATGTCATTTAAGCATTCAAATTATGGGTTGAGTGGAAGAGTAGGAACTGATAATTTATCTTTATTACGACCTGAGCTCCGCCTATTGGGAAGTGAAAATCCTTTATATGTGTAAAAAAAATTATTATTATTTAAAATAAAATATCTTCGCAATACATTAGATCTAAAACAAGGTTATTTTGATTCTTTGCTGTAACTTGTTTAAAGGAAATAATTTGCTTTTGGTGTATTACATTATAAAACTGTATTCAATTACTCACGGGCACGTTTTGTAAGTTTATGCTCAAGCTACCACTTACAAATTGACATAATTACTAAACATTTTATAATCTCTTTAATGACAGATCTTATACAGAAACAGACACACATATTTTAAAAATATCTACAGGCTGTTTTGGCAACAATTTTCTATAACGTGTTACTACGTGTAGTAACGCGTGAACAGCCCATGTTGGCTAAACCCGTATGACTACAACTAAGTCAATACATATTTGCAAGGATTTAAGTTCGTATACACTCACTTATGACTGACGTGACTCAATATATACACGTGCGTGAGACAAAATTAATTTGTTTAACGATCTCTCAGTCACGTTTGACTGCCAAGGTGCTTGTATTAAGGAATAGCAAAAATGAGTGGTAGTCAAATTGTTAGATTGTAGTCGCTTAGGAGTTTTAACCAAATGAAACAGTTAACACGTCTTTACGGATTCTTAACATCAAGGATTAAACGTTATTCAAACAGATCTTGAATAAATAAAATAAAGCAACTTTTCCGAAAAGAATTGTGGTACAAACCCCCTTTTTAATTAATCTCGATTTATTTACCTGCATTTTTTATAATCAGATCATACATTTTTTAAACGCATACGTCCTACTTTGCCACCAAATTCTAATTTTGAAGTAAAATTTGATTAAAATAGATATAGTAACATAATTGTAATTAAGCACTAAATAATCTACAGGGGACACAAAGCATTAATTTAAGAACAATTAATTGTTCTTTGGGCATGATACTGTAAGGCAAACTTTACTATATAAAGACCCTTGCAATATTTTCCAATTAGTTAGTACACATAGCAATGATTAAAGGGAAACACGATGTACGAATAAAACCGATATGCTAATAAAAACTGTTGTTTAGATCAGTAACAAAGCTATATTTATTATCTTTTGTAGGATAAATGTATACCGTTCATATAATTAGATAATAAAAGTGTTAGAAATAAACTGACGATTATTAGCGTACCTACCGCAAATTTTCTGCATTTATTAAGGTTTTTAAATTCCCAAATATATACTAAATTTCGCAAATATATAATCGATGTTTATTTTAATTTAATCAGTATCATATGAGAATGTCTTAGTGAAACATGATTCGTTCCATTTCCTGTTATGCAGAAGGTAAAATTTATTTTCTCCCGGCCGGTTAGAAAAGTAGGCATTGCTTCATTTGCACACCTAGGTGTGTAATGGAATTGATATTTTTCTTATGCTGACAACTGTACCAACAATGATGTAATAAGACAGGTGTAGCAATCGCAAAGATGCGCAGTAGTCATTTTCCTCTCGACCAATCAGAAATTTATCCAAAATACAAAAAGCAACATGGCAACATGTCTAAATCATACCCTAACAAAACCTTAGCATACCAAAATATTACAACTCGTTAATCGATATAGAAATTGATTTTTTATTTCGTCAATTTATTAAGAGTTATATATCATTTTTATTAGTTTATGGTTATTATTATTTTGTATTGTATATTATAAATTGTTTAATTTTGTTTGCATTTTCGTCACAGAGTGTGACTAATTATGCATTTAAATATGGCGCTACGTTCTTGATAAAAATTTCATTGGCTGTCTATTCTTCGGTCGGTCATTATGCGCAATGCTACACCTGGTCTATTTACATCATGGTGACAACTAATAAATGACAATTCTGACCCACATTTCGTTTGTACCAAGAATGAAATTAGATGTTCTTTCAGGGAAATTTACGGAAGGTAAGATTGACTTAAAAATTAACTGTATAAAGCTTGAATTTTAAAGATTTTTATTTATCTAAATACACCCAACAATATAATTAGCCTATTCTGTATGTATGTCTGTATGTGGTAGTCATTTCTTAAGTAAGAAATGTGGAAGTTGGTATTTAGGCTTCTGAAAAACTTACAAAAGTAAGTACGTAATAAAAAATGCGTTTGGACTAATTTAAGGGCTGATTCAAAAGGGAAATGTCTCGAATCGACATGAAAACAAAGGTAGGAAATACGCATAGAAACTGACCATCGAGCACATGGCTAGTTTGTAATAAAATAGTAATTGGATTAAACAAAAATGATTCCTTAGAGGCACAATACCTATTGACTATTGCAATTACTATTATTTGTTTTTAATTTCTAATACGTATAATTATACCATAGAGAGACCGGCCGGGAGAAAAATAGCATTCAAACCTCGGATGAAAGTACTATTGAAGACCTCACATATATAAACGTGATTGGTCTGCAAAATAGTACTTTCTTACCTTGGTTTGAAATGTACTATTTTTCTATTTCGGTGTCTCAATGAAAATTCCATACCTCTACTTTAAAATCAATAAGATTGACCATGGCAACAGAAACATTTCCAGAACTTTTTTCGAGCCGGAAATTTTTTGACAGATGAGAAGGTAAACATAGGGGGAGAAGTACACAATTATACTATTTTTAAACTATTGCTCATAAATTATAAACAGATCAACAAAACATGTATTCCATATTAGTGATTTATATCTTACTTTTCAACCGGTAAAATTTGGCATAAGAAATTTCTAAAATGTCAGTAACGAAAAAATAAAATAAACAAAAGGAATCATGCGGAGTTTGTATCATAGAGCACCACTAGTGAAACATTGAAACTTGCAAATTTGTGATACAGATGTATTCAAATAAAAAAAGCTATATATTTGCTTACAAAATATTGATCAACGTACGATCATATTGTGAAAATCTAATGCAAATTTGCAATAAGTCGAAAGTCTTATATTATTTGTGGTAACAGGTTTCGGTAAAGCATCACAAAATCCGATTTCGTAGCCGCATGGATATCAGGAACATCCGGAAAATAAAAAGATTTTAACACTTTGGCACTTTTTTCTAATGTGACACCTGAAATTCATTGTTGTCGTCGCATTCTCGAATTTAGCCACACAATGAATGTTGTTCTCAAATTTAACCACCACAAAAGAACCTTTTGAAAGCTTAGTGTTATCGTCAATTGTGGGTGACTTCAACATTATTTTGTTCCTGCTCCATATAATATACGTCAGCTAAGATCAGTTCTTCGTCCGAGGATTCTATAATAAACTCTACACTTTGATCAGTCTCACTTTCTGTTTCTGAATCCTTTTCATCTATCTTTTCTTTGTTCTTTCTAATTTTCTTCTTACACTCACTATTGTCTAACTTTCCTGATATATTTCGTTTTACTTTGGCTGCTGCTGTTTTGGGTGTTTTCTTTTTTTTTTGTTTTATAATAAAGTTCTTTAATTTCTGGCGTGCTGGCTAAGATTATACTTTTTTTTTTGTTTTTCTTCTCGAAGCAGCATTTGAAATAAAGTAATAAAACTACCGTTTGACGTAGAAGCGATGTCAAATGCACGGTTTTGCTCATCAGGCAACACAGCCTGAATTCTTGTTGAAGTTAATGTATTTGTATATGAAGTAGGAGCAATATTTAAAGGCGGAGAGATTGTTTCTTGATTATGAGAAAGATCTGCATCTTCTCGTATTACCACTACCGCCTTTCTTGTTTCTATTTCTTCTAAATTACTTTCCTCTATATCAGCAACCGCCGATAATAGAAAGTCACCTTCAGTAAAAATATTCTTCTTAAAAGGGTAGATCCCTGTAGACTTAAAACCGCTGTAATACTCTCAGGAACCATCGATTTTGAATGAGCCACACCCTCACACTCTGCGATTTGATACAAAGCCACAGGAATTGCGCAGTGATTTAAAATCCACCCTTCTATTGCACTATTATAAAAGTTTTCAAAAGAAAAGGCACTGATTTACATAAAGGTTGTAACTTGTTGCTTCTATGCGGGCGGCGGAAGGGTAACACTATCACACCCTTAGATTTTTCCATTTATACAGTCTCTAAAGATACATGTGACTCATGGTTATCCAGTATTAATAAAGATGGATTATCTTTAGATGTACCGGAGTGTTTAATAAAATAATCTAGGATTTCAATAAACAGTTCGCCTGGCGTCCAGCCACTTACATTAATCAGCCGCAATGTTCTCGGTGATGCCCCGTTTAACATCACAATATTAAACTTTTTGCGAGGGAGCACAATCGCTGGTGGCACAAACGATCCATTTGCGCGAATGAGGCGCTGCACTGTTGTGGTACCCGTCTCCTCCAAGTTGTATATCCGGATTTCTTCTAGAACTGATGGGTATCTTTTATAGGCTTCCTCTAAATTGGAAAAAAATCTACCCACATTAGATTTCGTAAAAAAAGTAAGTCTTGATAATGAGCACGTTTGAGGCTTTCTTAAACTTAATCTGGAATTTCTCCCCAACAATGCACGCAACCAGTCTTTACTTGCGCACTTGTTACTTTTCCAAGACTCTGTTATGATAATATTATTTTTGCAAGCCATTTCATATGCCAATTGCCTAACCTTGTACGTATTTAACTGCAAGTCTTAACATAATTAGAATATTAGAATTAGAAATTACCAGACCTTCTTTCTATGACGCTGATAATCATAATGACCTTTTTCTATATATATATATATATATATATATATATATATATATATCATACAACCCTTGCGAATGTGCTTTATAGTATTAAATAACATCAGCTACACGCACACATTCACGCATCTGAAAAAAATATGGAAAACTTCGGGGCTATAGCTAAAATTAATGTCGAATACGAGCTAAACGTCACCGTCGCCACGAAACACCTCCGGGGTTGTTACGAGCCAGGTTAGATCTGCTGCAGAGACAGTTCATGGAGTGGGATGCAGAGCTGAAGCAGCACGAGAGGCATGTTAGACGCCTTATAGGTGGAAAAATACGGTGGGGAAAGAACACAGCTGGAGGAGGGTAACCCCACAAAAAAAGTAAAACTCCAACAGAGGCATAATGATGATGATGATGTCGAACGGACCAGTAGGAACCTCAACGTCGCGTGGCACTGTCGGATGAAGAGGGAACCTTATAGCAGAACCGGTACACTGCTCAAGTTCCAATCATCCCCCATGTCGTTATGAAGATGTGTCGCCACCCCCAACTATCATAGTGGAAGTACATCCTACATCTGCAGCACCGAGAGGGTCGATGGAGGACGCGTCACCACTCTGGGGTACTGGGTCTATATTAGAAGGACTCATCAGGGAACCACTCGGGCCTCTTCCGACCCCATATGAAACCTTTAATTACGGGATGACCTGGGCATGATTTTAAGGAGGTTAATGTATATTAATAAATAAAATAACTCTTTCTGTTTATCTGGTTTATTATTTATTACTTATCTCCGAATGGACACTATCTGTATCATAGTACAGAACACGGCGGTCTAGTTTTTCCAGGTAACTATATAGCTCTAAAAACTATTAATGTCCCCATAGCCGCTTACACGACAGCTCATGCACGTTTAGAGCTATATAGTTACCTGGACAAACTAGATCGCCATGTTCTCCAACTTCCTGTCTTGATTTGCAACTTGACAAGTTTTCGTGTTAGCGTGTTTTCGCTGGCGTGTTTACGTTTGTATGTTTTCGTATTTGCGTGTTTTACGTTTTACGTGTTTTCGCGTTTGCGTGTTTTTTGCGTTTGCGTGTTTTCGTGTTTGTATGTTTTCGAGTTTGCGTGTTTTCGTGTTTGTATGTTTTCGCGTTTGCGTGTTTTCGTGCTAGCGTGTTGTTCTCGTTTTATGTGTTTTCGTGTTTGCGTGTTTTCGTTTTGTGTGTTTTCGTGTTTGTATATTTTCGTGTTAGCGTGTTTTCGTTTGTGTGTTTTCGGTTGTGTGTTTTTGCGTTATCGTGTTTTCGTGTTATCGTGTTTTCATTTGTTTTCGTGTGCGTGTTTTTGCGTTAGCGTGTTTTCGTGTTTGTACGTTTTTGCGTTTGCGTGTGTTCGTGTTAGTGTGTTTTCGTTTTGTGTGTTTTCGTGTTTGCATGTTTTCGCGTTTGCGTGTTTTCGTGTTTTTGCGTTAGCGTGTTTTCGTGTTTGTATGTTTTCGCGTTTGCGTGTTTTTGTGGTGGGGGGGTCACGATAGGGTCCAAGGGCGAAGAGCTAGTTTCTGCACTTATATATAAGGTTAAGGCCCCATACCACTACCAACCAGGGGGCCGCGACAGGGGGCGAAGGCTCGAGAACAGGTTTTGAAGATCTACACGTGTCTTACAAGTTGGCATTAGGGCCCCCTTATTTCAAATTTCCCGCCAAGGGGCCACGACAGGGGCGCAGTCTCTCCCCTTATTATAATACTGTTTTCATCCAAGGGGCCGGGGCGCAGACCTAACACAACTTCTTATATCTGTCTTATGGGGTAGCATTAGGACCTCTTATTATAATATTGTATGCTAACGCATTTGCCTACCTTCCGGGGGCTAAACTGCCAAAGAGGCCGTAATTAGGGTGAAAATTCCATCAAGGGGTTAAAAATGACTGCCGAAAAGAATCTATAGGTGTGAACCGACAAAAAGTTCTTAACACAACCAAAAGGGCTCTAATTAGGGTGAACATTCCATTGAGGGTTGAAAATGGCCTCCGAAAGGAACCATAAAAGATGTCCTTAATACAACCAAATCAGGGTGAAAATTCCATCAAGGGTTGAAAATACCCTCCGAAAAGAAACCATAAAATAAGACCGATAAAAACTTGCTGTCAAAAAGACCATAATTAGGGGTGAAAATTCCATCAAGGGGTTGAAAAGGACCTCCGAAAAGAAGCCATAAAAGTAAGGGTGAAAATCAAGGGGTTGAAAAAGGCCTCCGAAAAGAAACCATAGGGGTGGAAAATAAGGTCTCCCACGTGGGCGGTCTTGTGACGTCAAAATCCAGGATGGCGGAAGGTGTCTGGGTTCTACTATTAACAATAGAATGCATGGTGGTTTACTGAAATTGAAGAAAAACGTGGTTCCAACATCGCCTTTAGATAAACCAACTTAATGGTATGTTATATACGTTTATATTTTATTGAAAATAGTTTGATTTATATATTGTTCAACGAGTTCGCTTATATATCAAGAGAAAAGTGGCAAGAGAAGTGTAAATAGGGGTACAAACACCGCCACGGTGACTGTAGTGAATAAGTTATTAAATGGAGTTGATCAAAACCAGGTTGTAAATGAAAATAGTATACAAGATATCATTATTGATACTGCAAGTGTAATAACATCTTCATTTTTGTTAAATATTACACCCAATGATCAACCGCAAGTTGCCAATTCCGAAAGGTCATATGTTTTGTAAGTTTACATTTTCTGTACTTGATTTATTTTGATAAATGATTTTTATAGGAAGCGCAATATAAATGAAACTCAACCTGTTGAACTCACCACTCCGAAGAGAAGAATTAGGTTCAGATGTGTCTGATATGTAGGAGATGTTGCGGATTCTGATGTTTCAAGTCGTAAACGAGCAAAAAGAAACCTGCTACTGGCTAAATAAAAACAATATTGAAACATGGAAAAGAAAATTAAAACTCTTCAAGAGAAGAACAGAAGGCTTGTCAAAAAAATTCAATCTTTACAGGATTGTATTGCATACATAAGAAAGAACAACTTTATTACTGAAGATGCGGCAAATTCTTTACTGGTATATTTTAGAAAATCGAATACTTTTAAATAACTAAGCTGTAGATGTCGTTATGTTAACCTATTGGTCCTATGGTTTACTGTCTTGCCTGTGAATTTGTATGTTTTTAGTATTAGTTGTATGCGATGTATTTATATATTTCTGAATTCGTTGAGTTTTCAAAAGGCGTGGCCAAAAATGCTAAAAGAAGTAAAATATTTTAATAATTTGCTGCACAACTGTTCCTTGAAACTTAAAAACTTACAAAAAATGAGATTTAGACATGTGTTTATTAAAATGCTTTAGTTTTTTTAGCATTTGTAAGAATAAGTCGTTCTTTTTTAAACATCCGATAAGAAGATAAACACAAAGGGCATAATATTTTTCGTACCAGGTTTCTGTTCCAGACCACGTAAAGGCGTTAATCAATGAACGCTTGAAATCAAAAACAAAAAAATATTCAACGGAGTTGAGAACATTTGCCTTAACCCTACAATTTTATTCGACAAAGGCTTACCAGTATGTAAAAAAAGCCTGGAATAATTTACTACTACATCCGAGAAAATTAAGACCAAGATTTACCAAAGAAGCATTGGAATCTATAGCTGCCAAAGTAAAAATGACTGCGTCACCTATTTTTTGCAACATTGTCATAGATGAAGTTGCTATTAGGCAGCAAATTCTGTATAGCAATGATAGATTTTATGGCAATATTGATCTGGCTACGAACATTGTCAAGGATGGTGACAATCTACCCCAAGCTAAACGTGGTCTTGTTTTTATGGCACTTTGCATTAATGGCCACTGTAAGACACCAATAAGGTATTTCCTTATTCAAAGTTTAAATGGCAACAAACGCGCAAATTTATTAACAATAGCACTAGAGCAAATGCACCAAACTGGTGCAAGGTACATTGGATTACATTAAATATCAGTATGTGCACCCTGTTACTGGTAAACCTGCGTATATTTTTTATGATCCATGTCACATGAGCAAATTAGTGCGCAATGCTTCTGCCGAAAAAGGTCGATTGATTGATGTGACTGGAGACACCATTAAATGGCTTATATTTTGATGCTGCACGATTTGCAGCAGAATGTAGATTTAATAGTGGCTAATAAACTTACTAAAAAACTTTTTTTTTGTCGATAACAAGATGAATGTAAAATTAGCCAGACAGGTTTTAAGCGAAATCGTGAGTTGTGCTTTAAAATTTGCCAAACAACTTCACATAAATGAATTTCGGAATGTTGATCCTACAGCTTAGTTTTGTATAGTATTTAATAATATTTTTGATATATTAAGCTGTCAGAATAAATTTTATAAGAAACCCTTTAATATACCAATAAATAATAAAAATTTGAATTTTTTGCAAGATGCTACTAAAAACCTGGAATATTATATAGCACATCTTAAAAATACGGAAGCAATTAATTTGATCGAGAGTAATAGAAAAGCATGATTTTTAGGCTTCATAATTTGCTTGACTAACACATTTAATTTATCCAAAACATTGCTACCCATGGGACTAGATTACCTATTATCGTTTGAACTCAGTTAAGACCATTTGGAAAACTTTTTTTCGGCTACGTGGTAGTCGCCCTAATGCAAAGCAATTTGAAACTGCGTATAAAAGATTACTTATACGACACGAAGTAAATGCTTCAGAAAATGAAAATTGTTTAATCAAGGATGTTACATGTTTCCAGTGCATCAAATAATTGTAGTGCTGAATTTTGTAACTTAAACGTACGAATGGATGTTTTGGAACATGATTATATTATCACTGCATGGGCCTTGTCACCTTTTATTGAAAATGTTACAAAATATATAAGTAGTGGCTTTATCGTACGTAAATTATTAAAGAGCCATTTATGTGATGTTTGTAAAGAACATTTCAAAGATAATGACAACAATTTCCTTTTAATAAAAATAAAAAACAGAGGAAGACTCACAATTCCATCAGAAGATGTTTCTAATTGTCGCTTACTTGCAGAAATAATATTTAGGCAGCATTATTCCGTAATATTTAAGCAAAAAAATATAAAGCAATTGCTTATCATTAAATAAATTCTGTTAGCATGTGTGTTTTTAATACACCAGAAATGTTGGAACATATTCTTACGCAAGATTTATTTGATAATCATAAAATTCAATTAATTAAGTTAGTGAGTAAGATCTACAGAGATTTTAATTTTTTGTAGCGATTTTTATTTTTTATTTCATTTTTGGATTTTGCTTTAAAATTTAAGCAAGTTTTATGTACCATGTCCTATACCTAAACTTAACAGTTATCGAGAAATACACATAAGAGAGGGTCAAAAGACCCGCATAAATTTGTTAAAAACTGAAGGAAATATTTTTTATGAAAATGCTGGAACACGTCAAATATTGTTTTTAGTTATCCATTTTTATCCATTTTGTGACATAACACACATGTATTCCGGGTTACCCATGTAGAAGATAAATTTACTTTTTCGTTTTTTTTATGGAACCCAAGTATATTATGACGTTTTTGAGTTCTCTGAGAAACTCTGAACATATTTCATGTAACATACTCATATCTAAACTCAACAGTGTTCGAAAAAATTACATAAAATAGAAATAACCACAGAAGTTTGATACTTAATAAATAACAATGTTTAAATTCAACAGATCTCGAAAAAAGTTAATACTTAATAAATAACAATATAAACTACTATAATGTAATGTATTAAATGTTCGAACTGTTGACGTCTTGACAGTGGGCAAGCCGCAATTCAAATTCCTCAATAACTTTACTTATTATTGGAGGAGGTATTTGTTGAGCTTCTTGAATAATTTTATTTTTTAAGTCTTCTATATTGTTGGGCTTATTTAAATACACCCTATGTTTCAGATAGCCCCATAAAAAAAAGTCCATAGGGGTGAGGTCAGGCGATCTAACAGGCCACTCGAATGGCCCCCTTCGTCCAATCCATCGAAGAGGAAATGTTTCGTCTAAATTTATCTTCTACATGGGTAACCCTGCATACATGTGTGTTACGTCAAAAATGGATAAAAATGGATAACTAAAAACAATATCTGACGTGTTCCAGCATTTTCATGAAAAATAGTTCCTTCAGTTTTAACAAATTTATGCGGGACTTTTAACCCTATTTTATGTGTATTTCTCGATAACTGTTAAGTTTAGATATAGGACATGGTACATAAAACTTACTTAAAATTTAAAGCAGAATCCAAAAATGAAATAAAAAATAGGTGTTTCTATTTGAAAAAATGAAGTTGGTAGTTATAAATTGTTTTTGTGACACCCTGTTTACATGAACTTAACATCAAAAAAATCGCTACAAAAAATTAAAATCGACGTGTCCGAAAGTTTTTCCAAAAAACAAACTATAATATATATGTGGTGTAAATCGTATAATAAATTTAATAATGAAATGGAGAAATAAGAGTAAAAGTGTAAAAAGTTCTCCAAAAACACAAATCGTCAAACTAACTGGAGATACTAACCATTCACCACAAATAATGCCTTTGTCTCAATTGGCAGATTAATATAGGGGAGTTCATTCTTTTCATTTGCTTAATTACTACTTAAATATAAATATAAAAAATTTGCAATGTAATACAAATAAAATGATCTCGGACGCCAAGTTATTTTTTAATAATGTCGGAATAACTAACCGAGTTTTACACTAAAAATTTATCAAAATGTAAAACAATAAAAAATATACAACTATATTTATTGATAGTTAATATGATATGGTTAAATAAAATATATCTTAAAAACTAATTGTAAAAACTTTAAAATACCAAAAAATCATTAAACATTAAATACCTCTTACTAAATATACAAAATCTTCTTGAGAATCCCTGGTATTATAAAAAATAATGCGGAAATTCAAAACAAGATGACGTAATCCTTGTGTAATGTTGCGCAATATATTGCAATAACAATGCTTTCATGTTATTAACCACACCCAAAACTGGAATTATCCTTATAAATTTTCTTCTTGAAATGGAATAATCCGTTTAATGCATTATCTTGAAATTTTCCAATAAAATTTGCAATCATAAAATGAAAGCGAATGCAACAATAAAATTAAATGCGTATTTAAAATGTAATCAAAGTAAAAATAAAAAACTAAGATAAAAGTGCCTGAAAAGAGCAAATGTTTTAATTTTTAGTATAATGCGTTAAAATATCTTACCATCAAATGAATGGCACTTTCACTAAATTTGGGTAAAAAACACCACTTTCATCAGAAGTGAAAAATTGGATGCTTTGGAAGTTAGATCATGTACTCGTGCGCGAAGAGATTTGCGCAAGGAATTAAGTCAATGATGACGTATTGCGCAAACGTATTTGAGCAGAATAAAATTTGAAGTGGGAATATAAACCTTTAAGAAATATATACCCTTAAGAAGATATGCAAATTAAGTTGCCTACCTCATAGCTACAAATCATTAATAAATAAATTTTTCTTATATTTACAACTGAATGAATGAAAGACATTAAATTACGGTATATTTAATACAACTCAAAAATGGGTTGTTACAAAACACCTAATTTTTAATTGAATTTATGCGGTACTTTTGGCTCTCTCTGTATATATAGAAATTAGGTTGTATTATGAAGCAAAGCAAGCTTCACGAAAGTATTCTAATATTAGGAATAAGTATACAAAGTTAATCGAAGGGGCAAGTGGATGAAGGGGCCATGTAACAAATAGTAAGTTGTTAGATATTCGCATTTGAAGTTAAACGATTGGAACTATTTTTGGTGAGGTGTTATGCGTAAAATTTTTACAGCAAAATACTGGTTGTTGTTTGTGCTTTTCGTCATGCTATTAGCGGTTATCAATATTCCAACACAGTTTGATAATTTCTGTACATGACACCTTCATTCATTAAACAACTGTAGCATTAGGAATAATTTTAATGAAAAAAGGGGGTATGTAACAATAAACACACCTTCATATGTGGCTTAAATTTTAATATCGAAATTAAATGCAGATAAGTTATGCAATACTATTATAAGCAGAAACTAAGGAATGATTTCCAATAACAATAACAGCAAGCTAACTGTATAAACTAATGAATAATATTTTAAAAATTAATTTTTATTTTTTATTTGCTTTCTTTTTGCTTTTATCTTGAATATTTCCTGATTCCATTGAAACAATAGTTTCAAAATACCATCGATGTTCTTCATTAATGAACTTCATTTGTTGTTTCAGGTTCTCGATTTTTTCTGCTGAAAGCGTTCCGAATTTCTTTCCTAATCTGATTAATGAAACTTTGTCTTCTGCGACAGTTTGATTAGCATTTTTAAGTATATTGACTTTTTGAAACGGATAGTAATCGTCATAATTTTCTTTGTAAATATAGCTTCCAAATTCATCAATACGTATTCACTTAACTCCATCTTTATAAACTTTTTGGTTTTTGACATTTTTTTTTCGATTAATAAGCTTCATTCTGTCAGCTAATTTGTCAATGTCCCGAAAATGTTGCTCCGTGTCTATTATTATTGTGTTTCGAGCACTAGCACCTCTGATTATATCCCTGTACTGTTCCGGTAAACATATTCTCTCATGTTTTCTCAATACCTTTTCGATTCTACCGAAGTCACGGCCAGAAACCAGAAAGCTGCGACCTACTTCTGGAAATTTATGTTCGATGCTGTCGAAAACACTCTTTAAAATGAGGTACTGATACAAACATATAGTGTTAAAATTCTTGTTTTGTCCGGAACATGAGCCGCACCATATAATTAAATGCTTTCTAGTTGTCATGCCATCACATCAATGACAGTTAACAAAGAACTTGCCACCTCTAAACTGCCATGGTTGGCAACATGTAGACATGACAGCTTTCTCCTCATTTGACATAATGATATGAATACCTAGGTTGTAAAACCACATTTGTCCCAAATAAAAGGTTTTGGAGGTTGTATTCTTCGGAATAGGCATAGTTTGTTGCAAATCTACTGTTAAAAAACAAACTGCTGGATTTGAACGGGCTGTTTGGCGGACAGATTAAATGATTAAATGCTGCTAAATAGTTTTCCCGGTTTTCATCACTAGCTATGCCAGCGTCGCAGGTACTACATGTGCCTGACTTGGGATGTCCGAATGACAAATTAAGTTTGGTTGTAAATATGTTACTGTAGGAACATTTTTTTACATAAAAAGATGTATCTTTATTTTCTTCATTATATCGTTCGCTATATAGATTGTACATTTTTTAAATGTTTAATAGGGGGGACAAATACTTTTTTTTAGGATTGTAATGACGCGAGTAATGAGAAATTTCACAAAGAAAGTCATTTATATGTTTAGCTATGTAATCATCAACCTCATCTGCCAGTTTATGAGGTCGATTAATATGACGACCCCTTTCATCAGGCGAAGGTGCAGCTTTCCCATTCTCTAATTTTTTTTAATAACTCCAATTTTTTTTTTCTGCTGATTTGAAATAAATTGCCAAAGTGCAGTCTTACAAACCTGAATCATCTGACCGTTTAAGGTGATGTTGTATCGGCATGAGAAAGATTTATTGATTTTGGCATTCTTACGATGACGAGAAACAAGTTTTATATCAATACTCTTGAAGAGTAAACAATTTTTCGCATTCACATCCATATTATAATATGCCTCCAAAACAGAAACACGTTTATTTCTGTCAAATTTTGTATTACATTTAAGTTTACAATTCGCTCTGCAGATCACGTCCTCTTGAATTGACTTTGATGGCATTTTTCGGCCATTGTATGACGTATAGTCTTTTCCCTTTTCTCTTGCGATAGCTGCACTATTTTTTTTCCACGCGAAAGGAGTTCGTTTTCTTTTTCTTTTCTTTGAAGGTAAATATTTTATTCTTCTTTGGCTGATTGTTTATGACTTCATTAGATCCTTCCATTTCTTTAGTATTGAAACTAGGAATGTCATCATCTGCAAGGTCTACCTGGTTACCTCGAGAACACGCAATTTCATCATCATCGTCAGTATCTGGAACGAATTCCGCACTGCTGTCTCCACTGTCAGTATCTGGCACGTATTCATCGCTACTAGAAATATATTCTTTACTGCTTGTATCAAATTGATATTTTAAACGCCATCGTGGGCAGTTTGTTACATTATGTTGTATGGAATTACTGCAACCGGGACGTTCATTGGCGGTTAAGATTTCATCTGCAGAGCTCTCTGTAAACACACAGCATTCACCAACAATCACAAACACTAGTTAATTGAATTTTATTCTAGTATATATCGATATATTTGATAAATCTATATATTCAGTAGTTTCCATTCTAGAAGATCTAGTACTCATTTCTGTAAAAATGCGATTTTTTCACTAATGATGCTGTTAAGAAATTGTATTCAAACTTACCGATTTGGGACAGCAATTGTGACCCGTTGGCTGCAGAGTTATTCACATCACTGTTTAAAACCATTTGCAACATAATTTATCCCCGAGAACCCATTTTTTAAACATTAATCTGCACACATATCTAAAATTGACAGATTACTGAACATCCACCATAACCTCACTAAATACGTCAGAAGTGTTATGTCTATTTCTAGTCATTCCAAATGTCATCAAGTTTGTATGGAAGAAGGTGCTATGTAACATGTTGTGTACATGACACCATCTTCTGAACTGAAATAAAACCTGCACATAACTCCTTCTTTTACTCTGTAACCTGCTTAATAATTCTCATGCCCGAATATAAAAGCATGGAGTGATAAAGGAGTACATAACACCTTCATTCATCAAGAAAACTCAATTTTCATAAAAATGACCCCTTCATCCACTTGCCACTTCTAATATTTAAAAATCAGTGATGCCAGTGCTGTAAATTTTTAGAAAGTAATAGTAGTTATATTTTTTCACGGTTTTCTTGCGCCATTCCACCTTTTGCTGTCTTTGGGACTTTGTCATACTGTGCAGAATTTACTGATGTGATAACATATCTTCTTTGCAACTAACATTCTAGATAGTATCAGAGTGCGGCCCTTGTCTTGTTAATGTTGTTTTGACAAAGTTTTTTTACCACAAATATAATAAACTCACCAATTATTATTTTCAGTTATTAAGTGTTAATTTGTATAATGTATGAAGTATTTATATATAAAATAACTTTTAAAATTGTACCTCTGGAGTTATAATAATAAATTGTTTTGTATTTTAAATTTTTGTTTATTTTAATTAAAATATAATTTATTAAATACCCAACAAATTGTTATACTAGTAATACTGATTTTTATTTTAGTCATGCTAAGTCAATGAGCTGGACAATTTTAAATTAATTTTTTTTGTGTGCTACAAAATTTTCAGATTATATATCCCAAGTGCAATAAATTTCACCAGATAAACTACGAATTGCTGTTTTAGTAAGATTTTCGCTTGGAAAATATTTGAGACTTAAAGTTTATATCTAACTTAATAAATACAACTTAAAAACTAGATGCATTTTTTCTGCTGGTAAATTATAGCAAAAGCTAACCAGTTTATCTACTATAAAACTTCTAATAGCTTGAAAGTAAAAATTTTGTGAATTTTGATAACATCATAATTTATGAGCAAAGCGGTCATATTTAACAATAAACGTTTTTTCATTAATCTGAATACAAAATAAAAGTTACTGTTTTTTTTCCTTAATAGTATTTGGAAAGTTTTATACAAATTCGTATTTTAAATTTGCCGCCAAATTAATGAGCATGCGCAGTTGATTCAAATGTCACTCGGAAAGATAGACATACCTGACCGCTTTCTTTAATGTTGACCACATAAACCACTTATTGGCAATATGGGTTATTATTTGTCCAGTAGTAAAAAGTCGATAACTGTACGTTAAAACGTAGGTTCAATTATTTAAGTACATGCGTTAAAAGAGGATGCAAATGTGCATCTTCGCATAAATGGCGCATATTTTCAATTTTTTTTACTTATATCGTTTTTAAAATGTTACAAACTTAACTAAACTAAATTGAATTATTCTCATTTATTTAAAATATGCATAAATAAACACCTACATAAAATATTAATATACAATTTATATTCCTAATTACTAATTGCAGGAATTTAAAAAAAGAGAAAGATGTAATCCAAATCGTACACCTATACGTTCTGTTTCAGAGCAAGCGCCTTATTTTTTTTACCAACACTACGGGTACTATTTTCAAAATATTTGGCAGTAATATGTATCCGGACATTCTCTGCATGATGGTGATATCGGATTTGCTATTGGACGAATTATTTCAAAATGGCGACTTCCAAACTTCTTTTTTAATGGAATGTAATAATTTTTTTTTATTTTTGAGATGCTAAAAATATTCTTTTTACGATAGTATTTCGTTTTTGTTAAAAATGTATTTCTTTCCCTATCAAAAAGCAAACTAATATTTCTATCTAGTAGCGCATGAATGTTTTACATTCGATGTAATTTTTGTCCAAATATCAAGCAGAGGTAGACATCAAATAAAAATTAAGCATTTACAAAAATAGCTCGAAATGTTTTTCTTCCTTTTCAATACCTAAATTGAAACGTCGTCCAATGGAGCCTATAGATCGAAGGATAATTACCGGAGAAATTTCGTTTATGCAAGTACGAATTCTCTCTTGCATGTTTTCAATAGTTGTTGGTTCAACGACGTACACTTGGGATTTTAGATACCCCCAGAGAAAAACGTCCAGTGGTGACATATCAGGTGACCTAGGAGTCCAACCACGACCAATCCAACGGTTCTCGTATAGATTATTTAAAAACTCCCTAACTGGAAGGGCATAATGTGCTGGAGCACCATCTTGTTGCCACCACAAATTATTTCTGATATTTTGTGGGAGTTCATTTATACGATTTTGAATTTCATTTTCTAATAAATTGAGGTAATTCTCTCAAGTTAGTCTATTAATAGATATTGGCCCAACTATGTGCTGTCCTATAATTCCACACCACATGTTTAAACTCCATCAATGCTGATAACATCGCACACGGGTCCAGTGTGGATTTACATTATCGTAATAATACATGTTATGTCTTACAACAACAGCAACATTTCGAAAACTTGCTTCGTCCGAAAATAAAACGTTACAAAAGTTTCTATTTTGTCCTATCTGTTGCAAACCGCATTGTGCAAAATTAATTCTTAACAGAAAATGATTTTCAGTTAATTTTTGGTGAAGCATCATTTTGAATGGGTGAAATTTATTTTATTTTATTATCCTCCAGACCGAACTATGCGATATTCTAACCAAATTTGCAATCTCCCTAGTGCTGACATGGGGATGTTCAAGAATGTATAGCATTACCTGGTTTTCGTTATCGTGATTGCAAGCAGGTGGGTTTTCATGTACTAGTTTCTTATAATCCACAGTTCCCGTTTCACGCGTTGTCTCCAATAATTTAGTAAATGTTCGATGCTTCATAAGGATCTTCATCTGCTTTTCCAAATATTAGGAGCATATCAATTAACTCGTCTTTGGTATAACTTAACATTTTAAAAACGTATCAATTAATTTTAAATTAACAATTATAATCTTCAATAATACAATTGTTATTAACAAGCACTGATAACTAAATTGCATTGAATGACGGTTGACTACTAGATTAAAATTTAATTGTTTCTTTTGTGTCTAGCGCTACTTGATATTTGGACAAAAATAACATCGAGTGTAAAGCATAGTGTAAAGCATTCATGCCCTACTAGATTAAAATGCTAGTTTACTCTTTGATAGGGAAAGAAATGCATTTTTAGGAAAAACGAAATACTATTGTAAGAAGAATGTTTTTAGGATCTCAAAAATAAAAAAAAATTATTGCATTCCATTCAAAAAAAAAATTGAAAGTCTCCATTTTGAAATAATTCGTCCATTTGAAAATCTATCTCCATCGTGTAGAGAATGTCCTGAAACTTATTATTGCCAAATATTTTGAAAGTAGTACCCATAATGTGGCTAAAACAAAATAAGGCGATTACTCTGAAACAGGCTGTATATTTCAAAAATTTTATTTGCCCTAGAGGTTAAATTGGTTTGTAATTGTTTAGGTACTTTTACGAACTTGAAAGTTTATATTGTCATAACCATGAAAGAATTTATGCATATTTTAAAATTAAATCTTAATTTTTGATTTTTTTGTGTAGAATTATAGTTAAAAGTTACAAAAATTATTGCAAATTTGTAAAAATATCATAATTTAAAATTTATGCGGCTTGTTGAAGGTTCCGAATTAAGGAATAAACTGTAAGCAATTATTTAGATAGTAAAACGATTTTATACAAATTGTATGTTAATATTTAACGTAGGTATTCGGGCTCATCAGAAAATGTTTTTTAATTGTTTAGGTACTTTTAAGAACTTAATTGTTTATACCGTCATAGTGAATTTATTCATGCATATTTTAAATAAATGAGAATTATTCAATTTAATTTAATTAAATTCATAACATTCTTAAATAATTAACAAAAATTGGAGTACCGTGTGTAAATGATTTTAAGTCGATATTTTCCATTTATGAAGATATCTGATGTACATTTGCATCTTCTTCTAACACATGTACTTAAATACAACTTACGTTTTAACGTTGGTTTTAGTTCACTACCTGCGGAGTTATACATAACAAATTTCTTTCCGTCTTCGTCTAAAACGGACATGTTCGACCGTAGTACTTGAATATAAGCGCTAATCCGATATCGGACTTCTCTTATAATTTCAACTATAGCATGCTCGATCGCGTTAAATCGTGTCATTTTGTTATATATTGCCAAGTTCATAAGAAAATAAAACCACTCTAGTGACTATTGCCATATCACCTGATCTAAGCAATGACAGAAAGAGCGAGCCCATTATATGCGTCAAGGTGTAGTCGCTACCGCTTATTTAATTTTTTCTGTTTACTTACGGCGAGTTCTTATTACATATTCGTGGTAAATGTTTTCTTTTTGTATATATTTTTTGGTCTCTCCTTTGTGGAACTGTTCACTAATTCAGAAATTGTTACATAAAGCTTATCATTTATGTTGTATTAATATGCATCAATATTTTACTTCCTTATACGTTATTTACTTTACTTTACATTGTACATTTGATAAATGCTTATAGTTATACATGTAGTTATTTTGTCCGTGTGTCTTTATGGTTAAGTTATCATTATTATTATTATGTATTTGTTTTTCTTTTCTTTTCTTTTATGTCTTTCTTTTAATTACAAGTGGTGGAATAAATTTAAGCTAAACTGTCATTTACATTATCTGTTATTGAAACAATTAGCTTTTTGCTTTATAATCTTATATTACTTATTAAACTTTTACTTTA